>JAQQZX010000009.1:19598754-19616679 GCA_030068355.1 Notoglanidium maculatum
TAAAATATTGGCTCATGTGATTTGAAAGTCTTTTAGTTTTCATTTTATTCAACTTTAAAGAACGTCCCAACTTTTCTTTAATTCGGCTTGTATTATGCAAATGTTTTATTCTTTTTAGGTAGAATAGAAACACCTCAAATTTCAAGTTAATTAAGACCAAACTGACAAGCCGTACTATTTTGCTAACATGAAAGACACAGGTCTCTATCAAATTGGCACAACACTTTAGTGAATCAAGACCCTTTTATCATAACTGCCAAATTCAGACCAGGACAGAGCTCTCTTTGGTTTTCTCTCTTCTCCTTCACTGTACTATGGTTCTTCAAGGTTGTACCAAACAATACCTGGTGTAGATTTCTCAAGCCTGTCTGATTATCTGTTATAGTGCCTTTTTATATGAATAAGGACAAACGTGTCCAGAAATCTCTCATTTTTTATTGACACCTGAACCCAAAACAAGCCTGGATCTATTGTGCTCCTTTTTCTCTGTCTCACCTTTCAGCTTTATGTAATTACATTGATGCAGCAGGTGGCTTAGAGACCACATGTGCCTTTTGTACTGAGCCACTCATTTGTGTCCATGCAATTATGTGCCAGAAGCATTTTTCACCATGTGCCATCTTCAGTATTAAAAAGAAGGTTCAAATAAATATCTCTTGATTCTCTATCAACGACAGATGGTAGATGTAGTCTTAATGAAGGAGGGCTACTGCATACAGAATGCCATGGGCTAGTCCATGCATGAATTTACAGTATGTTCAAAAACTTTGACTATTTTAATAGCACTGCGTTTGCAAATGGGATGTGGCATGGGAAATTAAAGGCTAGGCACATACACCAAGCTCTCTAAGGGAGTGGATCCTGTTATCCATTTAGCATTCGATTTCAGCGGCAAACGACCGAGCAGCATTCGAAATGAGATTTTCTCAGTTCTGTGCAGCTTAGGTATGACAAAGCAAAGCGACTAATCCGTGGCTCGAATGATCCCTCTGACCAATTCCGTGGCACCATGTGTGGTCTGACGTCTCTTCTGCTCCCCACTCGCGACTTTAATTACTACCTGCGAGTACTGTTTGAGGTTAAAAATGTAAGAAAATATATGGTTTTTAATGGCCTTTCATTAAATGCGGAAAGAGGCATTGCAAATAAAGGAAGCTTGGAAGAAAAATGGAGATATCTGTACATAGATACTACAGATCCATTGCGGAGAAAGCTAATACAAAACCTAGCAGGTATGGTGTAAATCCAAGCAACCAGATTTTCCACAGATTAGTGCATTGTTTTGTTTAATTTGTGTTTAACTAGTTAGCTTTAGATGTATATCGGGGTGAAAAGAAGCTGGACAGGCCACGCCCACAAACAGTATCAGAGGCTACACGGACACGTGAGTGACACAAGCAAATGGTCTCCTCCTAGCATGAACGCAGGTTGACACTGGCTTAATACAGTGCTGCGGATAATCCATCTCCTGTCCTTTTCTTTCAGCTTTATCTAATTATACTGAGCAGGTGGCTTTAGACACTGACGGTGCCTTTGGTGCCAAAACACTCATCTGTGCTCATGAGTGTAAAGAGCATGCCAGAAGCGTTCTTCACCGTGTGCTTTTTTTTTTTTTGCCTTAATGCCCAGAATTTCATTTAGAGGTTTCCCATCAGAGACATATAGACCTATTTAACTAGACCAGGGATTTGGTGATTTGGAGCCTCAGTGGCAAAGTAATGAACTAAACAGGATCCTTTAAAACAATTATTTTCGTCAAATTCACTAGTCACATGTTCAATTCAAATTAGGAAGTGTTGTTTTGAAGCAGGAGAGTTGTGTAATAGCCAGGATGTTATCTGACTAGTGTAAGGACAGAGCTGTTGATTGCTGCACAGTTGGTGGAGGCATTTCTCCACCATCACAGACATATCAACATCCCTTATGGAAAAATCACATACATTTAAAATCACATATACTTACCATCGGATCAGCTGGCAGAGAGAGAACAGATGTCTCTCCAACAGCTGGAGTAGTGCAGAATCGTCCATAAAGCGATGTGTTGCTGATCTTTACTGCAAAGTTAGCTAGGTATATATGTAACAGGTTGAACATATGATTAATTAGCTTGTGGTCCATTTTCAGGGTATTTTGGAGATTGTCTAAAAATGTAGCTTTGCATGGACAAACCAGTTCAATCGAGCTAGCCAGTCTGTCTTTAACCCTGAATTACATCAGTTGATCCCAAACATAATGGGCTAGCAGTACTAAACTCCCCTGTCTTTTAAAGATAAAAGGCATCATAATAAAGGTTTTTGTTTTGCCATTTACTGCTAACAAATGTCTTAAAGTGGCTTATGTTATATCATGAACTTTAGTTAGCAGAATGCAACAGCAACACCAATGGTCAAAAGGAAAAGCGACAGAATGGTATGAAGAAGAGAGAAGCAAAGATGGGGCTGATTTCTTTTTGGTCCAGAGTGTAGATGGAGTTGCAGCTGTGCACTAATATTAGTTACTACTATTTTTCAATAGTACTATTTTTTCAGATATATTCGAAACTTGGCATCAGCAGTGACTGAAAAGAAATAAAATTGAGGTGTATTTACTCTATTCCCTTTTTTCCCCTCAAAATGTGTCCGGTAAAGAAAAGAAATTAAAAGAAGGCAGAATAAATACACATTGTCTATTATACTATTGAACATATTACACAAAAAGACCGTACATTTTTTTTTTTTTTTTTTTTAGCATGTTACGGAATTTGAAGGATAACAGGTTGAAAGATATTCAGAAATCTCATTTACTTCCTGAATCATGCATCATTCTGGGGGAGAAGAAAATCAATCAGTCCACTAGAAGAAAATAAAGATCCACTAGGATGTGTTTTATGTTCATGTTGCAGCAGTTTATGTGTCAGGCCTTAGGGTTAAAAAAAAAAAATTTAAAAAATCTAACCGCAGCTTTAAGGACAGAAACACACTCCTGCGCTGATGGATACTCTTCTGTCAGTTTAAATCGTGAGCTCTTTAAGGTCAAATCGTGAAAGCTAGCATGGACAGAGCAGAGCTTTAAGAATAAATGATGCTATTCACAGTTCCTTCACGCTTTTAAGAAGAGCATCTCCGTGCCCCCATGTCACCCTTCCTCCATCACCGTGAAACCCCGCGGTGCTGCAGCGCTGCTGAAGAATGCTGACCTCTAAAAGCACACTCTCGGCATTATAATAGGTCTTTGTGGACCTGTATGCAATTATATCACACGCATCAGCTGATTAAGTAGCTGTGTGCGAGGCAGGAGGGTCATCCAGTGAACTTTCTAAGGCAGGGAGCAACTTAATCAGCTCCATTAAGCATACCATCCAGAGTTCTATTCTAAAGGCTTAAAATCATATACAATATTACAGAGAGAGGGTTTAAATACACGTCTGTTCCGTCGTCTTCCTGTGACAGATGGTCGATGTAGTCTTAATGATGATAGGCTACTGCATGCTGAACGCCGTGTGCTAGTCCATGTGTGAATCCACAGTATGTTCGCAAACTTTTTCATTTTACCAAGTGGGGAAAAGTTTCAGTAGACAGTAGGGCGTCATATTTTACACGCCTGAGTCACAACTTGTGATTCACATGTTTTGCTTTGACACTTTTTCACGTTTCATGTTCACATGATTTTTATACATAATTCATTTTTAACAATAATCCTTTTACGGTAACACGTGACTTTCTGCACACCTGCGATTCATTTATTTTCATGTGAGATGTTTATGATTTAGATTTGAGTACGTGATTTATTTATTTATTTATTTTTTTTACCCGTATTTTTTATAACAAGATTATTTAATTCCTGTGATTTTTAAACAAAAAGAAAATTGTTACTCACTTATCACGTTTTTTTTTTTTTTACACCTCATCTTTACATGATTTGTCTATTTTCGAGATTTGTTTTCACACGTGTTTAATATATTTTCACATGATTTTTTTACGTGACATATTGTTCACTTATCTTTTACGTGATTTTTTCAACTTAATTTCCTTTAACGTGTGATTTCTCATGTCTATTTTTAAACAAGTCATTAATTTTTCATGTTTTTACATAATACCTTTGTGTTCACGTGATTTTTTTCCCTACACGATTCATTTTCATGTGAATTTTAAATGATTTGTTTAATGACAGTGTCTTCAGTATGACGGTGAAATCATGTATTCGAGTCATTGAATATGTCAACAGGCATCAGTCAAAATAAGTGGCTGTCTTGTAGAGTGACTGTGTGTTCTGAAAAAAAAAAATAATAATAATAATTTTTCACACAAACACATCCTTACTGTTACTTTTCTAAAGAGCAATTGAGGAAATTGCTAGCGGAGGGAACACTTTTAATGCTTTTAAGCCTACTGTCACCATTAACAGCAAATTGGACAAACCACTACAGTGTATGATTGGACAGAGGACACACTTTTATCTTATTACAGCACACTTACGTATTTGAAATGGTGAATATGATGGTTCTTGCAGGAAACACATATCATGTCCCTATAAGAAATCAGACAGCTGGTGTGAAATGTATTGATTCAGGAAACCATATGCTTAACTTGTCCAGCTTTCCTAGTAATTTCCAGTTACACGTATTTAGCGCGTGTGTGGCAGTTTTTATTTTTCTAACATCATTCTAGCCACGTGCGATGATTAAAAAGAAGAGGTTGGAGGTGAATCGCTTTTATTGACAACAGGAGATACTTCTGTTGAACGTTTATAGCTTTCCTTCAAGAGTTCCTGAGATAATTCAGTCACAGTTCTCAGGAGAAAACAAAACAAAACAAGCAAGGCACTCAAGCAGGGTTTGAGGAACTGTGTGAAATGGCTCCCCAGCGAGCTACTAGTTGGTTTGTAGCACAATCACAGGGTTAGCCATCAATCAAGCTTTAAGCATTTTACATTAGTAAACGCATGAAGTACAGCTCATACGAAACCATAAATCTCTTTTACTGAGTCAAATAAACCTGACAAATCTGGAGAGATTCATGTATACCTGTCGTCATTAAGAGTTTTATTACAATAGTTGGGCAGTTCTTTATGCAAACTCTAATTTCGCGCACTAATAACTGGAAGATTTGAAGTGGGAACTGAACATGACTGTAACAAAGCTGTCAAAATGTTGGGCTTTTAAGCAAGACTAACCCTAAAGCTCCCTAAGCTGATTTCTGGGCAACCTTTAAACACAACCACTTGCCTTTAAGCCTGAACAAAATCATGGATAGAAAATGCGGACTGAAAAAGGAGGCAATACGTAATGTAGTACAATATAATGTAATTTAAAAATAAAAAAAACAGAGAATTATATGATGATATATAAATGTGAAGATGGTTAGCGTTGAAAAGTCTTGTATATGTCTTATATACATTATCACTGCATGAATAGTGCTGACTGTAATCACATTAATTACTGTAAACTTGGTTTAGTTTAACAAACTCTCATTATTCGCCATCTTATAAAATAGCGCTTGATCCAGCACATCATATTATTTAGCTTTTTTATATATCGTGACAAGACAGCCTATTTTCCTTGTCACGTTGGTCTTTCCATCTACAGTGTCCGATTCAATCGATTCGTTTTCTCCATGCAGATATCTGCACATTTTTCCCCACAGAAATTAGTTTCTAAAATGCTATTGTATTATAACATAAGAAGGCGTGGTTACACTTGACTGACAGCCTTTCCAGAAGACAGTGGTTAAATTCAACACCATTTCCAGTCATATACCTACTGCTTTAAACTTTTTTGGACACATGCATGAATACAAACTGTTAGCTGTTTCTACTACAGCAGGACATATCCAGGATTATTATACTGTACATAACATATACATTTCCTTTGTAACATCGTGACAGACGATCTCTTTATACGATCGCCATTAGCATGTGCGTGTACTTTAGAAACAATTTGCTTATATAGCTATAAGACAGATTACTTCCTGAATGAAATCACATATAGATGGATGGTAAATAGCAGGGTACGTGAGCCTAATGTAATCTTTTTCGTTGCCTTCACGAGAGTGTCGAGCTAACACTGAATGCCAGACAATAGATAACAGCAGCAAGATATGCATAGCACTTATATAGAGTCGTGTTTGTGAGATTTGCGGGGACTGAAGTGGTGAGATATACAATAAATAGATGCAGAATGAAGGGGGGAGGGGGGTACAGTGCTGGTCATGTGCTAGAAGATGAAATCGGTGAGAGATTGTAAACCTCGCTGAACAGAAAAGAAGACGTGTCAGAAGGAAGAGGTTGCCTAGACTACTGCATAGCGTAGGATGAAGAGAAAGAGGGAACGAGTGAGAGCGTGCAAGAAAGAGAAACACCAGAAGAGAGGCCATTCTTTATAAATGTACATAAACTTGCAGTATGGTATTTGTTGGTTTACGAATGATTCGAATCTAAGATTAAATGCAAAATTCTACACATTTCGTAGTCAAAGAAAATCACTGTTTAGTGTCCTAAATAGTGCATTTGTGATATTTCTAGGGATCTAAAGTGTGCTCACAAGGGCTGTCATGAGGAAGCATCAAAAGCAAACAAAGCATTAGAGGTGTCTTAGCCAGAATCCCTTGCAAGTACTGGGTATGACCAATCACAATGGATGTTGAGGGGGAATAACAGGTGAATAACTCCAGGCCAATTACTTTTACATGTTTACTGGAGGCCAAGCAATGAAAATTCTTCTTCTTCTTCTTCTTCTTCTAGCTAGGGTGTCTGTGTTGCCTCTAGAATTGTATGGTCAAAAGTTTTGAAATTTGGTGCACTGATTGGGGATGATCCCATGAGTCTCTTCACCAAATTTGATCTTACTATCTCGAATGCCCTAGCACCAGCAATGGGTCAAATTTCTAGGTGCATTTACGAACATTTACGGTACCTTTGGATTCATCCATTAAAGCCATATCAGGCAAATGACTCAAACAGGACCTAACATCTTTTCTGAATTGGCATAAAACCTCTTATCAATGCTTACAGCCATGATTTTAACAATTATCAGATCAAGTTGCTATGGCAACTCTGCTCTGCAGGATACTTGGACCCCTCATCGCTGCTTGCAGCTATATTTTTCAATGATTTTGCTCCCCATGACCCTTGTGTGATGTAGGAGACACACGTATACCCAGGGGTGTGTTGAAATCCTTATCGAAACACTGTGTTGTGGTACAGCTGCCTATTTATGGCCTCTTAATTTTTTATGTGCTTCAAGCTCATCGCCTCAAAGTTCACCTTGGCTCACTTTCATACACAGGCACAGACAACATGATATTTTTTGTAACCTTTGAAATATCAAAGAGAAGCAGAGAGCACCCTGTTGCTCACTGAATCCTGTTGCATCTGCAGCATTTGATGTTTTATTAATCTCGTGTTTAGTGGAATGTTCCACATAAGTACCAGGTCTGTATGTACTGCTGGAATAATAGGTGGAATAGGTATCCAGTGCTCACGTAAAACACAGCAATGTATTTCCCGAGTATTCATTAATTCCCATGTAGAAAATGTAAATTTGTACTACATTAGAATGATCATTTTGCTTCAAATCTACAGGTAATTTTAAGAAAAAGTGTTCTGTTCAGCAGCACATGCCTTGACTCAGGATGTCCATGTATTTGTATTCATATGTACTTAATTCTGACCAATACAACCTCCAAACCCACTTCATAAAGAGGAAACAGTGAGTTTGAATCCAATATCCCGCCTATGCCTCGGAGTACTACGCAGCACTGAGACCTTTGGACTTCTATCAGTGCGGCTTATGTCAAAAGCAATTAAGGTCGGCTCTTGAGTGCCATCTCAGAAACGTTCATTTCCAAAGCAGGCCTGGCAGAGAAGAAATTCAAATCCGTACAATCTCACCAAAAGGATTTTTAGAAAGTGACAAATGCCTTTCCTGGAAAACCTTTGAAGCTTGCCCAGCTGAGTGCACTTCACTTGGCCTTGAGGCCTGCAGTGTGATGTTTGGCATTCTGAAGCTGAGACTCCGAGGGAATTAATTCTGTTGGCTTTGTAAAGCTCACCCTAACCCCTTATAACCCCCCCATAACCCCTCATAAACCCCATGGCATTGTCGTTTAATCCTGTTTATTTTTTTTTCCCCCTTCAAGGTTATTCTCTTAATGATAGCCTTGCCTCAGGTGGAAATTGGTGGAGGTGGGTATTTTTTCTTTCTATATCACTTCCTTCCCTTCTTTCTTTTTTCTGACTAATATGGAAGAATGCTGAGCCAAGCAGATCCGAAGCCCATCCATCGTCATGCATCCCATAGAGCCGCGTCTTTATCACGCAGCCCAGAAACACAGCCGGGTTGCCTGAATTTGAATTCAGTTCAACGCTATTATCGTGTTTATCTGTGTTTAAGCTTGGGATGAAACCGAATACAAATACATTATTTGAAATGAACAAATAATGTGTTCTAAACACTAAATAGATATGAACAGGAGACATTTTTTTTCTGGTTCATACCAGAGGTGCGCATTGGGACTGGGATCCCACAGAACACAAGTGGGAGGTTTTTTTTGTTTTGTTTTTGTTTTTTTTACGTTGACGTATGTGAGCAGTCAGATATTAAGCTCTCGGAACAAAGAAAGTCCAGATTCATTAAAATGCTATATCTTAATCCTGGGTACACTGCAAAAACAACCTTTTAACAAGTGCAAATATCTTTAATAAAGTCAAATCTGTCTAGTAGTTCCTACTATAAGAACACAATAAACCAAATATATAATTATTAAACCTATAGTCTTTGTTTTTGTTCTAATTTCAAGTTTGAAAATGTCTTGTTCTATTGGCAGATAATGTTATTTCTAGAAAGAAGCAAAATTATTTACAAGAAATACATTAAAAGCTTGAAATGAATGAAACCATCTTAAAACAAGCTGGATAATCTTATATTTTATTGATTATACATGCAATCATATTTTATTTATCTCATAATAACAAATATTAGATAGGTTTGCCCATATTCAAGATATTTTCACTTTGCTATTTTTTTTTTCTTTTCTTTTCTTTTTTTTTTTTTTGCAGCGTAACCGTCTGGTCTGGGATGCAATGTTTCAATTTAGGGCATTAGTTTATTTATATTTTGGTAAAAAGAACAAAGTCAATAAACAAACAAACAAACAAATAAATAAATAATATACAGTGCTCAACAAAATTAAGGGCACATCAGATCTCGATGAATGAAATATTCAACTTGAGAAAGTTTATTGACATACATGTACGTGTGTAATTAATATGTAATGTGTAAATGTAATGTGTAATATGTGTAATTAATTGAGAACAAATTGACGTAAGAATGGTCAATGAAAACCAAAATCATTAACCCACCGAGGGCTGGATTCCAAATCACACCACTGATCCAACTTGTGTGAATTTCATCACAACAACTCATAATATGGCTCAGTAGTGTGTATGGCCCCCACGTCGCCTGTATGCACTCCTGACAACATGTAGGCATGATCCCGACGAGACGACAGATGGTGTCGTGAGGGATCTCCTTCCCAGACCTGGGTCAGGGTGTCGGAGGGCTCCTGGACGGTCTGTGGTGCTACTCGGTGGTGTCGGATGCACCGATACATAATGTCCCAGAGGTTCTCTATTGGATTTAGGTCTGGGGAACATGGGGGCCAGTCACTGGCATCGATGCCTTCGTCATCCAGGAACTTCCTACACACTCTGGCCACATGAGACCAGGCATTGTCCTGCACCAGGAGGAACCCAGGAACCAGTGCACCAGCATAAAATCTAACAATGGGTCTGAGGAGTTCATCCCAGTACCTAACATTAATTCATTACATTCGCCATGGCGTCTCTCACATGTGTTCAGTGTGCACATGAATTCATTTGTGAAGAAAACGTGGCGCCAATGGCAAACCTGCCAATTCTGGTAGAGGTTCTTCTTCTTCTGGAGGTCATTTTGCAGAGCCCTGGCAGTGTTCAACCTGTTCCTCCTCACACAAAGAAACTGATACTGGTCCTGCTGCTGAGTTGTTGCCCTTCTACAGCCCTGTCCAGCGCTCCTCGTGTCTCCTGGTGTCTCCTCCATGCTCTTGAAACGTGCTGGGAGACACAGCAAACCTTCTTGAGATGGCACATATGGATCTGCCATCCTGGAACATCTGGACTACCTGTGCAACTTAAATGGGCTGCAGGTACCGCCTCATGCTACCAGCAATGCAAAACTAGAGAAAAATCAGTCAGAAAGGATAAGGAGAGAGAAATGGTCTCCACCTGCAAAACCATTCCCTTTTTGGGGGTTGTTGGCCCTCCTGTTCACCTGTTGTTCTGAATATTTGGTTCTTTTTCTCTCTTTCTATTCTTTTTTAATGTTCCTTTTGAGTTGTTTAACAATGTGAGTTCAACCTAAATCAAGTAACTCAAGTTACAGTGTTTGTTAGCAGCTGCTTCCGCAATAACATTAAGTAGCAGTAAGTAGAATGGTCAAGCTGCCTCTTTATTTATTGTGTTGTTTTTTTCATGCACTAAGTGTCAGTGACTTATAAAGTAGGTATAATTAAAAATTAAACTGAATTGTGAATTACAAATTTTCTTTATCACACAAATGGACGGAAGTCTCTTCGTAACTGTAAACGTGTATCAAAACATGCACGTGAGTTTAAGTGTTTCTAATTGTAATCATGCTGTGTTTCTTCTGAAAACGAGAAAAGCTGCTCTTGCTGTTAGCCAGCTGTTTCTTTCAAACCACAGAAAGATTTCAGTTCTGTCCGGTTTTGTCCCTTCATGTAATTTGTACTTTGACTGGACCATGTGTGCTCAGCTATTTACTTCTCAAAAATGCATTTTAAAATTTTTTATAAATTCTTGAGGAAGTAATCTTATTCATATTTCTTATTTCATTCATATTTACACTCACTATTTTATTTCCCATATGCCTTATCTATTGTGAGCGGGGAAGCCGCTTGTAGCCACAGGCACCACGCCATCCATGCATCCATCCATCTATGAAAATGCTTCATGGCTCAAATAACTAGCCAGAATATTATTGTATATTTGAGTAATGAAACAAATATTGGACCATACAAAAAAAGAAAATCTGTACTGAGAAAATCGGTGGAATTTATTTTATAGTTAAGGCAACCTTGAACGTAAAAAAGGTTGAGAGCTCCTGCTATATTCAATCAAAGGAGTTTATTATCTCAGCAAATTAAGCTTACTGCGTGGCGAGCGGTTTTCCCCGCATTGGGTCTAAAAGGAGTGTTTATGAAAGCAGCAAAGGTTATAAATCTTTAATAAGCTTTTCATTCATCTGCTGCCCTGTGCCATTTAAACGCACACCGGGCAAAAAACAAAGACTCGTTAGAAACCAATGAATTTTTTTTTCTGTGAAAGTAATCTAGAAAAGTTCTGGAAAATACACTATATGGCCAAAAGTATGTGAACACCTGACCATCACAACCAAGGTTTTTTCTTTCCTCTTTCTGTGGTAGACTCCCTGCCCACCCCATCCACCCATCACAGACCACGACGTGTATTTTATTTTAATTTGTACTGCAACATTTGCAACTTCACTAGGACCAATGCTACATGCAAGCCTTGCATCACTGCAATAAAATTGTTATATGGATCACTATTTTGTGTCCAGTATTTACCCACATCTAGTTCACACCTCTGAGGTTGCCATATTTGTCTTCAATAGAGATGTTGGAGACCACTGACTTTGAAGACAAGCATTTGCCTTTACAGTCAAAAAAAATTATGGGGATAGAAATTACAGACTGAAAAAGCAGTCTTTGTTCTTTGCTGTCTTTGATTATTCGCTCTCAATTATTTTCTGCCCTTTAAATGGACAATGCTTATTGAAAAACAGATAGTGTCGTGTGGGTTCAATACTGTTTTGCTTCTTTTTTTTTACAGCCCATAATGTAATTTTCATTATGATATATTACGGATGTATGAAATAGTGAGTCAATTGAGTTTGAACTGATCTTTTAAAAGAAAAACTGGTTAGAATTAAGGTTAACTGTGACACGTCTCAGTTTTAGGCAAACTCCACTGTGTGTGAGTGTGTGTGTGTATGTGTGTGTGTTTAACTCTCACATTACTTATAGGTGTCAATAAATTCTGAATATTGTTCCAAACCATATCCACTGATTAGCAGGTGGTGTAAAATGAATGTACAAATGAACAAAGACTACAGTAATTGTGTATATTTATGGTACTATAGTGGTTAAAAAGTGAAGGTTGTTGTACTGTATGCTGTAATCCAGATACTGCAGCAATTTTGTCTTTAGTCAGCTAAATGATGAAATAAGTCTCCACTTAATGTTTTAATGCAGTGCAACTCCTTAAGACAGTCACAGAGGATTTTAAGCTGCCTGTGATGAGCACTTCTAAATGCCGTGTATCAGTCTGCATCTCTCTCTCTCGCTCTCTCTCTCTGTCTCTCTCTCTCTCTCTCTCTGTCTCTCTCTCTCTCTCTCTCTCTGTCTGTCTGCAAGCTGGAATAATGGTGTGCACTGGGGTGTTCTAGCAGTTTGGGGTCAGACCAGAAGTGGAATAATAAGTCTAAACAATTTATGTGCAAAAGACGATTTGCCTCAAATCCCTCAAAGTACAGCAAAACACTCTGTGTGTGAAAACAGCAAAGAGAATTCTCACTGGAAAAGACTTGAGAATTCCCTTAAAAGCTTTATCCTGTACTCTAAGCCACCGGGTTATTAGGCATATCGATCTCACCCCAAATAAACAAGTAACTGATACTTAGATTGCACATTAAGAGGCTAATTTGCACGTGTAGTCTGATGAATTGCACGTGCAGGCAGTGGATGCTTTGCAGGTGGTGCACAGAAAGAAAAAAAAAATGAATAAATTACATCATGTGCAAAGTATGTGGTGAAGGAAACAATATGTAAATGAGTTTTTAATTAGGTGATAATTGTTCTCAATAGCTGAGATGAATTCAGTGCTAGGAGGAAAATTGAAACTTGGTGCAAGGTAAAGAAGGCTTGTTAGAGAATGGTTTGTAATGTGGGGTTTTTTTTATGAGGAAAAGTTAAAGAAACACTTTTTATTTTCAATTCTTTTTTTTTTTTATTCGCAATTTTACAAACTTATTTTTCACAGGCTCTTTACATGCTTTACACCCTCATGGGCATTTCTGAGCATTATTTTCTCTGTTCATTATTTGTGAAGGTTTTTTTTTTTTCTTCTTTTTTTTAATAAAATGCCCTGCATTGCTCTGTTTGCCTGATGCTCGAACCCGGCCTGTTTTCTCTGCTGTATTGGATTGTTAATAAACAGCTCACTCTTACACTGAATGTCCACTGCAGTCGGTTCTCACTGTGTTTCTTCACCATTTGAGAGTTATGTTTGTGTAAAAACACAGGACATGGATGAACATGTCATTTATCTAATTCCGGCTTTCCAATAAATTATCTTCTTCAAGTAGGCTACGCTCGTGAACATAGTTCTACAATGTTAAATGTCTTGTGAGGTATGATAGACTTGTGAAATTAAAATATTCCTTATTAATTTGTTGTCTATTTATGGTGGGAAAAACAGCACTCATTTATGAATACAGACATTAAATGCGCAAAATTAGCTGCAACACGCACTGGAGAAAGAAGATGGTTGTGGCAGTTATTAATTTTTCATCTATGTCGTCCAGTTGGAGCTACATGTAGGAATTACAATGTGAATGGATGCATTTGCGCATGGACAACGGAAAGATGCGTTTTGTCCATTTGGCCACAGCTTAGTGGCTCGCTGTTTGCATCCCATCATGTCGCGATTATTTCTTCGCTGCTCCCGATTGGAAATGAATGCAAGTGAAATTTCACGTGACGAATTTGAGTCACATAACATTAGGGTCATCTGCCCTTGCCTCAAGACAGCAGCAAATCCTTAAACAGCATTACAGCAGTGATCGTTTAGACCCTTAGACCTTTCTTTGTCAAAATCTTTCTGAGTCAAATTGATCTAATATACGATCACAGTTAACTAAACAGTTAACTAGGTGTATGATTATTAAACCCATTTTCATATTTCCCATATTCTTTATTAATTTAGGCTGTATCAAGCCAAAAAAATTTTGTGTATATAATCTATAAGTTAATGAAGTTGAGGATTTGAATGAATTCCCCCACCCACAAAAAAATAAATAAATAAATACAAATAAATAAAATTAAAAAAAAATCCTTCAGGGTTTGGCAGAAGCTTGTAGGTTAGCATCCTTTAACACTCCCCTCAGCTATACAAAGTGTTATCTTTGACAGCAAAAGGCCAGGGACCAGTGTTAAGGCTCCACACACACACACACACTCACACACACACACACACCAGACATGCTCTATCTTTACACCCACACTGTTTGCTGCTGATTTTTTTATTGCTGTATCCTGCCTTCTAATTAAGTAGGCATGTCTTCACGAGAAATTTGCTGTCTCTCTCTCTCTCTCTCTCTCTCTCTCTCTCTATTTTTTGTTGTTGTTGCTGTTTTTTTTCCCTTTTCCCTCCTCCTAATTCACTGTCAAGTCATGCAGGACCTGATGGGGCCATGCAGCATTATGTTGCAGGAAATGGAGTGTTAGATGGATGATGTCTGATTGTAATTATGTTCCTTTGTTATAACGGCCTGCAGATAATCAGTCGGCCAATTAGCACAGGTGTAGGAGAACAATCATGTTTTTAGTCAAGTACAATGAAAGTAATTTTTTTTTGCAGATTCTAGACTCTGCCAAGGGCAGGCTAAATGCCAAGAAATTGTGTGTCTTAGCCCATCACATCTGTCCTGCGTCCTTTCTCGAAAACAAACACTGAAGATGTATAATACAGAGCTTCTAAGCCTCAGGAAAAAAAATTGTGTATATATATATATATATATACTTGGGAGGTGATATGTGTATCGTCCTCAAGCTTGGGTCCTCTACCAGAGGCCTGGGAGTCTGAGGGTTCTGCGAAGCATCTTATCTCTTCCTACAACTGCACATTTCTGGACAGAGACCTCAGTTGTGGAACCAACAGTGGAATCTGTTGGAGCCGCTCTCCAAGTTTGGGAGTCACAGCCCCTAATGCTCCTATTACCACTGTTACCAATTTGGACTTCACCTTCCACATCTGTTCCAGTTGTTCCTTCAGGCCTTGGTACTTCTCGATCTTCTGTTTCTGTGTGCACTGTCCCAGCCTGCATCTTGCACCCAGCTATTACGTGCTGGACAGTCTCAGCAGCGTCTTTGCACAGCCTGCACCTTGGGTCCTGCCTACTGTGGTAGACCCTGGCGTCTACAGATCTGCTGCTTAGGGCCTGTTCTGATCAGAGCCTCTGTGCGGTCATTCAGGCCTGCTTTTTCTAGCCAGTGGTAGGATTTCTTGACATCAGCCACTTCCTCTATCTTCCGGTGGTACACCGCATGGAGGGGCTTGGTCTTCCATGATGCTTTCTCTTCCTCCTCACCATCATCCGACTTCTGCTGCCTGAGACACTCCTTCATCAGTTCGTCCTGGTGAGACATCTTTTTGATGTATTCACAGATGTTCCTTGTTTCATTCTGGATAATGGTTCTGAGAATCTCTAATAATCACCTTTTGGTGAGGAGTTTCCGTGACTCAGTAAATCAGTGGCATCTATTTCCTCCTTTGGCCAGTTCATTATTCCAGCTGAGTATCATTTGGTTGATGTATATATATATAGGTAAATAAATGTTAAATGTTTATATATATATATATATTTACCTAGGTCACTTAGGGGTTTTTGAATGCTATGTTGACCAGTTATCTTATTATTTCAAGACGTATCTCATTATTCTGACTACATAACTCATTACATCAAGATATAGTCATTTTGAATTAATATCTCCTTCCTGCAATTATATGCAATATGTAATAAATTGCTGTTTTAAAATATGTCGTCATTATGTTTGTTACTTTAGTAATGTATTATTTCAACAACTGTTATTTAATTTATTATATTATTATTACAAGAGATCATAAAAATAATTTGAAATTACACAATAAGTCAGAATAATTCCAATGTTGTATGTAATATATAATAAATGACTTATTTATTTCAAGATATTGGCATTTTTCTGATTTACTGTGTAATTTCAAAATATTTTCATTATTTCTAGTGCTATCTATCTTTTCATAGCACATCATTTTAACTTAAGTCATAACTTCAAGATATTAAATCACCACATATCTCTTAGAATCTTATTTTAACATACAGTATGTCATAATTTTATGTTACTATCTCATATTGTAAGATACTGTCATTAATTTGACTTATTACCATGCTTTTTTTTTTTAAATATTATCAATTTAATGTATTATTTTGTTATTTTAAAATATTAACTAGAAACAAAATATTTAAGATAAAATAGAGATATTCAGCCATATGCCATACTGTTTCAAAATAACAAAATATTAAGTTGAAAGAACCACATACCATTTTATAATTATATAAATTACTCATTTACAACCTATTTTAGTGTCATTTAGTTGAGGTTGTGGTCTGAACTCACAAAATGTGTCTTATTCACCAGAACTCAACCAACCAGCCTATAATTGCCTCAATTTCTCTTCAATTTTGTGAATTTTTTTCCTGTCCTTTCCTTCAGATGCTTAATATCCTGTAAATCCCACTTTGCTTGTGAATATAAGGCTCTATAAACAATCTTGACTTAATTTAACTTTAATTTACAATCACACAGTGAAATAATGGCAGCATCTACAACATCTAATTAATAAGTGAAATGAAAAACTCTGGCGTGTATCTTCATCACATAATCAGAAGATTTAATAGGTGTAGCTGTGACATTTAACTGACATTTCTGTAATGAGGACACGCACAAGATGCACCCAAATCCCCCAGAGTTTAACGTCTAAAACATCATTACAAGGTTGAACTGATAAACAGGGCAGATGATTACAATAATCCCTATTACACCACAGCGCTGCTGAATTCTAGACTCTGATTGGTCAGAAGGTGTGGATTAACTTTCTATGAAAGTAGAAACTGGAAATCAGGTTTATATTAATGCGCTCGTTCTAAAACGCTATGAACAGTTCATTTACAGGGACTTTTACTCTGCAATTTGCACGTAAACAGATTTTGTAAACAGATGGTGACATTTTCTGTTGAAGACATTTATTTAAAATTTAGGGAAGGAGTCTCCAGTACTTCAACCAAGCGACAGAAAAGAAGGGAATGACAGTTTATAGCTGCTATAATAAGTGACCAGAGGAATTAATCTGTTTTGCAGGCCTTCCACAACATTAAATGGAGCTACAAAAGCATGATGTGTTATTCTTCATTAACTAAAATGTATAATTTTGGCCAAATCAGAGTGGTATCAGAGGAATAAAACATGTTGATGCTGAAAAACAATCAACTTTCAGGATGTTAACAGCAATGCATTTCACATAACACCACCCTATTATTGAAAATTTTCCTTTCACCAAGTGTTTTATTCCTTACATAAAAGCTGCGTTGTGATTCACTCCTTGCTCTCCCTAACACCCATAAACATAAACACAGACATATCACTTTTTACCAGCACTGAAATACATATGAGTCATAAACACACCAACTGGGGTCATCGGCCATCGAATTTAATGAAACATCGATTCCACACAGCAAACCCTTGAGTCCTGTTTGTACTTTAGTCCATTATCAGTCTCTCATCTGACACAAATCTATTTCATTCATGTTGCAAAACAGACAGAAAGCAGGCACTGATCTGTTATCTTTCGGCGTCAATTTGTTTGGGTACTTTTTTTTGAAGGCAACATATAAATATACGTATGTTCAAAACAGATGTACAATCCTGAGGCTTATATTTTCCTCACATTTTGCAAATCTGATATATTATAGGTGCGGTGTTTAGCACTGTCGCCT
Source organism: Notoglanidium maculatum (assembly GCA_030068355.1). Classification (NCBI taxonomy): domain Eukaryota; kingdom Metazoa; phylum Chordata; class Actinopteri; order Siluriformes; family Auchenoglanididae; genus Notoglanidium; species Notoglanidium maculatum. Next base: position 19,616,618 of record JAQQZX010000009.1, read on the forward strand.
CACAGCAAGAAGGTCCTGGGTTCAATCCCCGGGTCACCCAGGGTGCCTTTCTGTGTGGAGTT
>JAQQZX010000009.1:19649403-19660468 GCA_030068355.1 Notoglanidium maculatum
CCCAGGGTGTACCCCGCCTCTCGCCCCAAGATGCTGGGATTGGCTCCAGTTTCCCCGCGACCCAGACGGATAAAGCGCTATAGATAATGGATGGATGGATGGATGGATGTTGTGCATGGTCAATCATGATCACTGGCAGGAAGTTAATAGGCCTCACTCTTGGCAATTTAAAAGACATTTTGGAACTTTAAACTCCACTGAATTAATAATCTAAGTGTGTGTATTTATACTTTTGACCCTGTGTGTATAATTTTGACCCTGTGTTAATTTCAGAAAACCCAAAATAAATGTGCACAAAATTCTTCTTTTTTTAAAAAAGCTGTATGTTGTACAATCATTCTCCAACAGAACAAAGAACAGTTCAAGCCCAATATTGCCATGACATCGATGTCCATGATGAGTCGACATAATCTTCTGGCTGTATCTGTGTATATCTGTGTATTTGTTGTGTTTTAGCTTTGTACCTCACTGATCTTTTTTTTTTTTTTCCTGATCAATATAATATTAACCTCACTTTCCCAGCCCCTTTTATTTAATTAGAGCGCCCCTACTCTCTCTCCTCTGCAGAGGTAGAAAACAGATGATTAATTAAATGCATTCTACCTGGCCCCTTGCTGAGATTAATTAAAGACCTCAAGACCAAAATTCCCACTCCAGTTCAACTTATCCTGTAATTACTGGCTAACAAAGAAAGTGCTATTTTTTTAGTCTTAGCAACATGCTGTGATTTCACACAGGGTTCTCAAGTGAACCCTGAATTTAAGACCCAATCGTCGGTTATAAAGAACATCACTGTAAGACTCATTTAATGATTCATTTAATGTTTTCAATCACTGAATAATAATAAAAGAAAACAGCAGCTGGTACAGATGTGGACTGTTTACCGCAATAACATGGCTAGAGAAATCTAACCTGTGCCAATCAAAAATAAAAATGTAAATTTATTCAATTTAGGCCAGAGGAGTTTGATGTGTTTTAGTTTAACTGTAATTTCAAGAGAGAGAAAAAAAGAGAGGCTTCAAACATTACAACGTTGTAATCATTGGCAAATTCCTGTGTTATAAAAGGAGGGAAAAAGAACAGTTTCGGACATGTAATGGTAAAATCATCAACTTTAGGAACTTCTTGTCCATGTTGATTATTTTCCTGTAAGAGCATGACATGAAATTGTCTATTCTTTAAACATTACAATCAACTTTGATTGACATTGTATTAAAAACATGAGACTTTCTATACCTGAGCCATCATATTTGAACATTTCTAACCTTATTTTTTTTTTTCAGCTATTCACACATGAGAAATCAGTAAAAAAAAAAAAAAAAAAAGAAGATGAGCACAGAGGTTAAAAGCACAAAAAAGTCAGATGGGAAAAAACAAGAATCAATAAAGAAATGCTTAGAAGAAAACAACAGGGAGAGCAAAGGGAAGCGTTCCAAGTGAGCCGGAGAAAGAGACAGCGAGATTGATTTTCTGTAATGCTCTCTGTGTCTCTCGCTCTCTCTCACTTTCTCTCTCTCGTGGCTCCTTTCATCCTCGGAGATTCAGGCCAAATCTCATCACTCAAATTGATTAAACCACATAATCAAAAGCTTTGTTAAAGAATCACTAACACAGCATTCATATTCCCTGCACATGTTTGATCAAGAAAGCTTAGTGTGGATTTTTAGCAAATCTACCCTGGAAGTGTGATAACTTCTTTTACTACATACAAATCCATTTTGCTGAATTGCACTTTCAGACTTTTTTCTTTTTCCCAGACACCTGGCTCAGATATAACATTTCACCACTATGAACTGAAAGATTTAAGATTTCTGAAGTTTTTCAGCAAGCACTTGTCAAGAGCGGGAAAAATTAGGAAATGTTTTCCTCTGGAAATGAGTGCAGTGTTTTTCGCAGTTTACAGCAGCAGAGAAAAACATATTGAAGTTTAGTCTTGGCATGTGTCTGATTAGTGAAGTCTCTTATACAGTGTGTCCCAAAAGTCTGGATCCATATAGGCAATTATTTATTTAAATACAGATATTACAACAAATGCACGGCCTTGGACTTCACAACAGTAGTGTATACGCTGAATACAAGAACACTGAGCATTTTCTTTATCTCTCAGAACTGATGTAGTGACATGCAGAGATGATTTCTTTGTCATTTTCATGCAAGATAAAATGCCTATGAATCAAGGTTTTTGGGACAGCCTGTATATTGTGACTAAGCCTCCATTTTACCACCACCTACCTTTTTTTTTACATCACTGGATGTACTTTGGCTATGTCTCTCACACACACTCTCTCTATTACTCGTATAGAATGTACCAGAAGCGAGACAGATTTTATATGGAGAATGCCAAATCGGGAATGACATCATCCCATAGAACAGGTGTTAAGCCCCGTGGGCCAAACTCGGCTGGCTGCCTCATTTCATTAAGCCTGTGTAAACTTCCATAATATTGAAATGGTAGGTAATATTCAGCACTTTCAAACTATACCAGTGATATCTAGAATTCACATCAGACCCATTCCACACTCTCCACTGGACAGATACAACACTGCCTAGAATCATCAAAAAAGGAAAGTTGATGGAGGACAAAAGACAAGAGAAAAGACATGAGAAACTAAGGACATGTGGGTATTGAACAGAAATAATCCTGTCTGAGTTCTTCTTAACTTTTATCACCTAGGCCCCTTTTCCCTAGAACTGCCCTATTCAAGGTTATTGGTGTTAATCAGTAGAATAGATAATATGTTAAAAAAAAAAAGATGTATAGCCTTACATTATGGCCCTTCAAAGGCTCTTGAAAATGCTGATGTATCCGGGCTGAGACTGCGTTTCACACCCCTGCATTAGATGAATATGAAAGGGGAACTGTGTCTAAAATGTTTTAGCGTAATAGATCCAATAACTACATCACTAAATCAGTCCCAGTTACCGACATGCTTTTATACTCTGTATGGCCAAATGTATGTGATCACCTGACTATCACACTCCATATGGTCTTATTTGATATCCCGCTCCAAAGGCATGGCCTTGATATGGAGTTGACCCCCTCTTTGCTGCTCCACCATTCTGGGAAGGCTTTCCAATAGATTTTGGAGCATGGCTGTTGGGATTTGTGATCATTCAGCTAAAAGGTGTTTGTAGGGTTGGGGTCAGGGTTCTGTGCACGACACTCGAGTACTTCTACTCCACCCTCGGCAAACCGTGTCTTCATGATACCTCTTTGTGCACAGGGGTGTTGTCAGGCTGGAATAGGTTTGAGCTCTATAATTCCAGTGAAGAGGATTCTTAATGCTACAGCATACAGAGACATTCTAGACAATTGTGTGCTTAAAACGTTGTGTCAATAGTTTGGGGAGGAACCATATATGGGTGTGATGTCCACAGACTTTTGGCCATAAAGTGTATATTCCAGGTTTATGCTAGTCTTGAACTTTTGTGTCAGTAGCTTCAAAAGGTTCTGGTATCTGCAGAATGAGATGACAGAACGAAATGGGTTTTATATTAAAATCAATCAAATTGGTGTCGATATACACAATCAAGGAAGAAAGAATAAAGATTGGCATGGTGGTGTAGCAAGTCATGGTGGTGTCTAACAGGTCCAAGGTCCTTGGTTTGATCCTGAGCCTGAGCTTCAGTCTGCGTGGAGATTTTTGTGTTCTCTTCTTCAGGTTCAGTTCTTCGGGTTCCTCTCATCTCCTAAAAGCATTCGTGTGGAAATTTGCAAAGTATGATTATTCCCTCCCTGCCTATACTGCCTCCCATTCAGGGTGTATTCCTTCCCTTTACTTCAAATCTAGTACTACTCTGGACAGGATAAAATACTTACTGAACAAATTTCATGAATAGATATTTAATAGGTTTTATACAGCTGTTGGATTAGACGTCGCCCAAAAGTTGTTGAATCCTCTGCCAATTAAGGAACTACAACGCTTCAATAATCACCCAATCCTGTTACCTCACTCGCACTCCCAGGCTGCCTAATCACATACACCTGTCTCCAATCACTGGCTCACTACAATTGCAAAGTATCACTCCTAGCTAATCAGTAATGACATTACCAAGCCTTTATTATTGACTGCACTTTAGTCTCATTTTGATTCTAAGGTAACAAGATAACAAACCAGGCTTCAACACCAAAAACCGAAAGATAAACAGTCAGATTGGATTCTCTCAATCCATGAAATATATTCATTCCTAACTCAATTCAATTTTATTTGTACAGCGCTTTTAACAACAGACATCGTCACAAAGCAGCTTCACAAAAGTACATAAATTCTGAATATAAACTTATGAATCTACACATTTATCTATATATATCCCTAATGAGCAGCCTGTGGCGACGGCGGCGAGGAAAAACTCCCTGAGATGGCAGAAGGAAGAAACCTTGAGACTTAAAAGGGATCCCATCCTCATTCGGGTCACACTGTATAGTGCAATTACAACTAATACACTTTAATACCAGGGTCAAGTTTAAAGTGCAAGACTGTTCGTGGTGATTCGAGTCCTATGCCATTGTATCAGCACCGCTCATGTCAACAGCTGTCCAATGGCATCATCACAGTTCTAGGTGCATGCTGAGGCAGTTTATATGGTGCCGTATTTAACAACAACTCGGCCTCTTCTGTCTTAAAAAAAAACAAAAACAAGAAACCCAGCCACCTTTTCTATTGGTTCATTTATAATGGTGTAATTCACTAAAGAGGTGGCACCATCCGTGTCACAGCACCAAGCAAAGATGAGTCTGTAGACAGCAGACTGGTTTGATCTCTGTAGATTCTTGGTATTTGTCATAAGATTAGCTTTTTAGAAGATATAAGTATAACTTTAGAAGCCTACACAGGTTCAGTCTCAAGATTGAGGGGGCAGCATATGTAGAGGGCATTGAGGGTGAGAAGGAGAACCAAGGAGAGAAAAGTAGGCTGAGCCAGAAAGTGTTGTCACCTCTGACCTCAGTGTGCTCTGAGGTCCATCATAACAAGACACAAGGAATGAGAAATACAAGCTATTCAAAGATAGCCCCAGGCATAACCCTATCTTAAAGAATATTACCAAGTATACAATTTGTTGCTCACCTGAAATGTTTACAATTTCAGCTCTGTATTCGCCCACTGGATTTTTCTGCTTCGCCTTTTTAGCACCTTGTATTTTATCAATGCCGTCTCATGATTACACTTTTCCAACATTTGGAGATGATCCAATTTGTGTTAAATCATCTGGTTGATTCTTAGCCTAGATGACAACCAATGGAAGGTCTACTGATATTGGACAGCATATGATAGGATAACACCAAAGAGGGCAGCCACAAGTATGGTAGTGGAGATGGCAAGACATAACCAAAACATGGCGGACAGAAAATATTCTTATTACCGGTATTATATCCTATAGGGTTTTCCTTTTGAGTCTGGTTCTTATCGAGGTTTCTTCCTCATGTTCACTTATGGAGGGCTTTTTTCTCTCTCCACTGTCACTTCTGAGCTGTCGTGAGCCTCATTAAGGATTTTCAATAAAGTTACTGTGTGATAATTATTATTGTTAAAAGCACTATAAATAAAATGCATTTAAAAATGAATTAGCATGTGTGTTAAACTTCTAAGTATCGTTTACTCCAGTTCTTGGATTTAGTTGTCCTTCTTTTGTGCCTTGTTTCTGGATATTTCTTGGCAACTTAAAAGTACATGTAAATGAATTCACGAAAGCCAATTTGTATAAAATGCTATGAGTGGTTAAGGTTGCAGTGAAAGCCAAGGTCAGCTATCAGAGCTTTTCATGGAGTTTCATTCATAATAAAGCTCCCACATTAAAATTCATATTAATTCTCCATAATTTTGAGTTGACCAAGTCTACTCTTGACTTTTACACTCGAGTTGAGTCTGTTCTCCCAGATTTCCAGCTTTGGGCCTCCTTTCTTTTACACCATACTGGCTTGGCAGCTTGTCTCTATTTTCCAACTGTGAAAGAAAGGCTGTTGAAAGAGGTTACATGACAGCTCACCTTTCACAAAAGTGCCGCTCCATTCCCCAATTTTTCAGCTTTTGTGGCAGAGAAGCAATCAGACACAGATAGAAGAGAATGGCATGGCATGCTGCAGTCTGGTGCTGGAACACTAGCATCCCCTCCCCACCGAAAAAAGGAAGAAAAAAGAAAGGAGAGGAAAAAAGAGTAAGGAGAGCAGTGTGAAAAATGATTACCTTAAACTTTAGCTGCCTCTTCTTGAAAATTGGACTCTTCAAATGGCACTTCTCTCAAATTACCTGACAACCACTTCCTCTGGAGACCTGACACTGAGAACAGAAATAAAGCCACTGTTGGATTTCCTGGTAAAGTGCACTGCTCTGGCCATTGTTTAAATGTACATGAGGATGCACAAAAGGTCCCTCAAGGCCTTTTCTTGCTGCTATTAACTGCATTCAGGATGTCTATGATCTCACCCACTTGCAATGCTTAAATTTATCACAGTCCTCCAGTGGTGATGATTTTGTAATCATGGTTTTCCAGGGGTTTTGTGTGGGTCACTGTTCGGAGAGATTAAAGAATGTAAGATTACTGCTCACGAGTGGCTGTCAGCAAGGACCTGATCTGTAAGCTGCTCATACCTTTGTGAACTCACCTGTCCTGTGAAATGCCCAATATCAATTTTTCCTAATATCAACAACAAAAAATGTCTTATTTGTTAGATGAAGCGAGAAAGTAATTTCCTATTAGCCGAAGAATGCATTGCAGTTCGCTCTGAAATTGGCAAACAGCTCGTCAGCTGTACATGATCAGGTCGAACAGGCGTAAAAATTCCAGATGGCACCTTTTTCCTGGTTTCGCAGCTATTTCGGGTACTACTGCTCTAAGTGACGTGTGGGTACATATGTGTGGGTACATCCATACCAGATATTGACCTGATTTAAGACCACATATAAAAATGGTATATATAAAAGTTAGGAAATTTGTGTTTACACAGTCATGCAAAAATCAGATCTATGGCAGAAAATTGGACATGAATCACTTCAACCTGAAAGTGTGACCAGAGCTGTACAGATTAAACTGAGATTTTATCCATGTTTGGTATTCTCCTGCACATTTAAACTATATGGCCAAAAGTTTGCAGGCCCCATATGTTATTTGTGAACATCCCATTTCAGATGTAGTCCCCCTTTGCTGTTATAATGCACGCCACTCTTCTGTTTGGTTTTCCACTAGATGTCTGATGGAGGCTGTGAGGATTCATGTTCATGCAGCTACAAGAGCATTAGTAAGGTCAGGCGCTGATGTTGGGATGTCGAGGAGGCTCCAGTTCCAGTTCATCCCAAAGGTGTTCAGAGGAGTTGAGGTCAGGGCTCTGTGCAGGACACTCCAGTTCTTCCACTCCAACCTTAACCTGAACACCATGTCTTCATGGACAGGGGCACTTTGTGCACAGGGGCATTGTCATGCTGGAACAGGTTTGGACCTCTCAGTTCCAGTGAAGGGAAATTGTAATGCTACAGCATACAGAGATATTCTATGCAATTGTGCAAATGTTGAATTGCTTTCAACTTTGTGGCAACAGTTTAGGGAAGGCCCACATATGGGTGTGAAATGATGGCCAAATGGTGTATTTGTTCGAGGCCAAGAACAAGAACCTGAAACCATTTTGGTGAAAGCAAATAAAATATTATTCATGCACGTAGAGTTTCTAATCAGTGTTTCTAAATGCATTCATCACAGACAAATAGGAAAAGAAGGAAACTGATTGTAAACATTGTTCACCTGTTGGATAAAAATATCACTGCATTCATGGCTGAATTACATAATCATACTGTGAGCGGAAAACAAGCAATATTAGGATATTTATTTTGTGCTTGCAGTATGATAAATAATAATAAATATGTAACATATTTCATTCTGTCATGTCCAGTAGTGTTTAAATTCAGAGCAAAGCAGAAAAGGATCTGAAAGGGGGAAAAAATTCTATGTAACTAAGCTGACAGTCCACATTAAGATTAGTGCCCACAGTCATTTGGAAAATTCCCCATACGTTTGGGATAAATGCGCATGCGGGTTGACGCTTGTGGAAGGCCAATGCAGGCTGTCAGTTTGGAATAAACAGGGGCAGCTTCTCATAATGCTCACCCTTCGGCCAGCCTTCATTACTGAACTAATGAGGCCAAATAAATGAGTATGGAAGCAGAGCTCCTGCCCAGCCACCAACAAATGAGAGGCATAGCATATTTATGCTAAGCTGCTAAGCTGCTGAGCTAACATAGAGGTGGAATTTGAGCTGACTCCATAAGCTTTCTTGTAGAATAAAGATATGATATGATGAAGTCAACCAGCCTGGCTGTTTTCCTTCTGGCAAGGTAAGGCGAGTTACTCGGCCTCCTTTCAGGCTCGAAGTTTAGCAAAGCTTAGCCTAGCTAACCAAGATAGATGTCTCATTCAAGACATTCCCTTCCTTCGAGCAAAGTGGAAACTCTTTCGAATGGCTCCAGTCAAATAGTGTTCAGTGCATTAGCTGTGCCACAGTATTGAATTTTCAAATCTGTTTGGTCAGAAGGTGTTTATTTCATTTTCCATAACAGCACTTCTGACAGTAGTGCAACTGCAAATCACAGGTTTATCTCTATCAATTGAGAGACAATGAGCCGTTTTCAGTGGAAAAATCACTTAAAAACAGATGCTCTGTGTTCTGTTTCTTTTCTGAGATGTTTCTGTTTCATCTTCACGTCACATGCCAGTGGCACTTGGGAGAATGTACCACTGACAGATGATGACATCGTCTCAAAACATAGACACTAATGGTGCCAGCTGGGCAGCATCAATCATTTAGGTAAGTTCATGAAACATTTGTAGAGACATGGAAGTGCCTGAGAGCTTTTTCTTGGAATTTTGGTATATATTGTGAAACCTAACAATGAGACAGCTCCTGCTTGAACTGCCAGACACTCTCATTCTCTCGGTTCATTGAACACAGAACTGCTACAACACAACCCCATACATATGAATTCACTCGAATTCAGTTTACCGAGAATAATTAGCTTCAAAGCGTGAACTCCACTGGCTCACACTTTTGGCAAGAACTTTCCTTTTCTCATAACTTCAAGCAGGTCTAACACTAGAATTTGATTTCTGTGAAATTTTCGTAGAAAATATCAAACTGATCTTATGCTCGCTCCAGGTTCGGCATAGAAATCCCTGTCCCTGAAACCTGTCGCTTCACAGTCAGAATCAAGTATTCAACAGCACTGTGGAATGGTTGAGTAATATAGCACATTTGGGATCTGCTAGAGCAAGAACCGGATGATGTTACTGTTCAATGATGACAAGTTTTATTCATTAAAGAGCAGCAGGTACATTTTATTGGTCTGAATTGATGAATTAATATTGTTGAACTTCTGCAAAACAAATTAGTTCCCATAGAAACAGTCACTGTATCTCGCCTATTCACGATACAGCACTACCCTAAACCCCCGTCGTCATCCAACGCTAGCTCAAGTAAACTTATTAGAAGTTTGGCACCACATTTTTACATGCGGCACCCTTAAGAGTGGCTGAGGAACCCTCTGTGTGACAGGTTCATGATTCCATGAGCCAGCTGGCTAATAGAGTAATCTCAGAGACATCCACATGCCGGTGATTTCATCTCTGGCTCTCACTCCCTGGATGTACACAGGGAGAGTTAGCAGAAAAGCCCAGAGGAAAGCTCTGTCAGGCTGCATTAACCTCCGCTAGTCATGGAAGGTTGCGAGGTTTTTGTCTGCTCTTTGGAGGTAATGCAGTTCCAGGTCCGCTGAGCAACGGAGACGACTCCGAGAGAGAACAAGTGAATGAGGGAAGGTGAGAGGGAGGGAGCATGCGTTATCCGACAGGAACGTTCATTGCTTTAAGTTAAGAGGTAAGTCAGTGAAGCGATAGCTCACAGCAGAATGAGCTTCTCCCCTGTACCATCTCAGCTGAGTGCACACCGGTGATCACGGTGGGTTTATGGTGCACAGCATATTCACTAGCGTCAAATCTGAACTTCCAGTTTTAGAAAGCAGTGCAACTACATCTTTGCTTCTCAGATGCAACTGATGCGACATATCCGGTGTGACTTTCAGAGTAACTGTGCTATACTGGTATTTATAATGAGCATTGTTTCCCCCAACATGACTTAAATCTTCCAAATTTGGACCTTTGAACTGGACATCAATCTTGTGCATTTACACCTAACTGGACATAGATTTTGTATATTTGTATGTAATTAGATACAAATCTTGCAAATCTGTACATAATAAGACATAAATCTTGTACATTTTTCATCCCACCTAGACAGAAATGTTTCACATTTGCAAATCTTGCAAAGTTTTGCCTAACTGGATATAAATTTTCCACATTGGCATCTAACTGCACATCAGTCTTGTACATTTGCACTTAACTGGACATCCATCTTGCATATCTGCATATAAACAGGCACCAGTCTTGCACATTCCTGCCTAGCTTTACGTAAATCTTTCACATTGGTAACTGAGTGGAACTGATGGTAGATTGTGCTTTAAATGATGAAATAACCAATTTTGGGCCATTACCTTTTCTTTTTGATTTCTAACAACCACCAACTGACGTAATTAATTTATAACTGTACAGATGATGCTCTGGGTTTCTGCAGTATTTTTCCTCTTCATTTTCTTGAAATGTATTTCAGGCTACGCCACTGCAGGAAGCGTGAAGCTGGGCAGCACATGAGCGCTCCAGGATTCAGAAATAAGGTGTGCAATAGAGGTATGTTTATTACCGTGGCTACTCCAACACCGGATATTTTGCAGTAAATCAGGTTATATAACAGTAGCTACAGGTGTCCACTGACCTCGTGACCTCTCCTTTCTCTGTCCTTCATATAAAAGATAAACAGAAACAAGAGGGAAAAATGTATGTGGAGAAAATATTGACAAAAGAGAAACACCGCAGAGGATGTTGCAAATATAGAACAGCATCCAGGGATGTGTTCATGAGCTCAAGTTAGTATAATTTGGCTACATTGAATTGTGCATGGGCGGCACGGTGGTGCGGTGGTTAGCACTGTCGCCTCACAGCAAGAAGGTCCTGGGTTCGATCCCCGGGTCAC
>JAQQZX010000009.1:19709219-19722650 GCA_030068355.1 Notoglanidium maculatum
AGAGAGAGAGAGAGAGAGAGAGAGAGAGAGAGAGAGAGAGAGAGAGAGAGAGAGAGAGAATCCACTCCACAAGCTTACTAACTACAGGATTATTTTCCTATGTCACGATTTACTCAGGTCCACTTCCTGCTCATTTCTGATGTTTGTACACCGCGGCACTGAAATGGAATCAGCAGGAATCGGACAGATCCCAATTGTAAGTATATTAAAGGTACAGTCAGGGTAAACTCTCCAAAGTCATGACCCAAAACACAAAGGCGCATCTGAAAATCCATATTATTCATGTTGCCTTTTCATTTACATTAAAGGCCTACTCAGGTGTTGACATCATCTTGACCTGAACAACGTATCATTTTAAAGCTGACTTCCAAATCAGGTCAATCTGTAGATGTTCTAAGTGAAAATGTGTCTCCGCAGCTCTACGATGGAGGAGATTATTGTGATGCCATTTCCTGTATGTAACTATCTTAATTCCACGTCTTCCTGCTTTGTATAGTAGTTTTGTAGTCCAGTCTTGATCTCGAGACCACCTTTTTACTTACTCGGCCTCGTCTCGGAATTGAAAGCGATCCTTCTCGATCTTGAATCGGTCCGGGATGAGAGCGCCATGGGTTACGATAATATGTTGGAAGGTAAACGTTTCCATTTTTCAAAGTCTAAAAATCATTATATACATTAAAAAAACAAAGTAAATCCATTAATGAATAATTATGACTGCATTACATGCTGTGAAGTGCCTCACAGAGGAACAAACAGTGTGTAATTGTGTTCACTTATGTTGAGAGCAATATAATGCCATTAAGTGTCACACTTTGTGAATATGAAATCCTAGTACGTTGCAGTTATTAACACACTCTAATGTGAGCCGTCAAAGCAGCTCAGTATCTATCTCAAAGACAGCATTTTTACGGTCCGTATGAAGTGGGTAGTTGCATTTTTTATTTCAACTCTCTGTAGGGAACTGGAGGTGTAAATTGTGACAAACTGCCCCAGCAGCGTTAATAACAAGCCCCAGTCTCCTCTACAGACATTTCCCTTTTGAATATTAACAAGGGTTGATGGTAAATAAGTCTAATTAAATCCATGTTCTTGAAACTGATATTTTTAGCTCTTGGTCTCGACTCCTCCAAAGACTCGGTCTTGACCCAAAATCCCAGAGTCTTGATCTTATCTCAGACTTGACCTGTTAGCCTTGGTCTTAACTCGGACTCAATATAGGTGGTCTCGTCCCCATCACTATTGCATTAGTAAACAAGCATCGTCTTTTCATTTCAGTGTGGAAAAGAAACTCAAAATCTCCACCGCATCTGTTTGTATTTAATTAAACTGGTTGAAAAGCAAAATGATATTGTTATGTTTTGGCATCTAGACATCGTGTTGTCATTTTTGCTTTCTATATTTTTGAAGCTATTACTGAGTTATTGCAGTGAAAGTGTAAATGCACGCAAACCCAAGGTTGGGTGAAACTTTCGGGCTGCATGTTTGTTTATTCATCCACAACACCCTCCAATAAAAGAACCAAGTATTTGGCACCAGCACCTGAAACTCCCAGTACTTCTTAAGTCACAACACGATGCACAGTAGTAGTGACTGCCGTCTCCATACGCACGGATAGACCCAGCTTCAGAGGCTTTAAATCTACCATAGCAAAAATGTTACTTACTTACAAAAGACAGGAATGCTGGAAGAGGGAAAAGGCAAAAGGAGAGAATTCCTGAAACACTGACTGTTTAGACTGGGAAAGGTTCAGTGCTGCCCCAAGAATCATAACCAATTAAATCACCTACACATGCATAGTATGGCCAAAAACCTAGGCTAGACTAGACGCTTTCACACCTATTAGTTCATTACGCGAGTCAGAATCTGAGTGAAATGGATTCTTTTGTTTGCTGTTTGGTTTGCTTTCATTTCACACTGCACAGCATTAAATAAACCAAAAGAAAAATATTGCCTGGAGATCATGTAGCGGTGAAAACATCCTCGGAAAACGCTCGTCTAGCTCACATCTACGAAAAAAACCCAAAACACGCAGCATCCCGGATTCCTGCAGTCAAGTCGATTCGTTCAGAATCGTTTTCTCACTTGGAAGTGGACGGCATCACCTCGCACAGATGTTCTGAAATCCGAGTGCGATTGCTGTGATCTCACCTGACTAAAGAACCACACCGAGCAGAGAACACACCAGGAATCCATTCAAATGCTGCATATGTGAATGCTTTGAATGTCATTCAGTTGCACGCTTCGATAATAGCAACTGCTAAAACTCCTGCATTACTGCTAGTTTACGTCTTCAATGCTGTGTTTGCTGGCAATTAGAAATGTAACAGAATGAAGAACAGTTGTGAAAGTGGACGGTTTTAATGGATACATAAAGAAATATAATATATAGTTTGGTCAACAGTGTCATGAGGAGGATGTGTCTCCCACACAGCGAACGAGTCACGGCTTAGTTCCAGCCCACATGTACACTTTAATCTGCCAACATACTGCGATGAAGTGTTACTATAGAAACGATAAAGTATTAGAACTGGTGCATTAATTATAAACCTGTCTCATTATTGTATGTTAGCAAATGTAAAAGTGTGTTAGACCATGCTAGCATCTACCAGTGTGCTTTTAATCGTTACCGAATATGCGCGACCAGAAAACTACAAAGCGACCCGAAAGCATAAACGATTATTTTAAGATTGGCACAGATTTAGTGAGGATTTAGCAGAGGAATTAGCATGCAGCGTATATTTAGTCTAGTCACGATTTCAGCCTGATTAATTCCTCACTTACGGGAAAAGACTAGGGACAGCAACGGGTGGGAGGAGAGAGACAGCGAGACAGTTGGGAGACGAAGACTGATCGGGAGAGACTTTTTAGTGCTATTAGGTGGTGAAGAGAGATGGACAGCACAGTAGAGGAAGAGAGGAACAGATGAGAAGGAGGAGAGAAGAGGAAGATTGGAGAGTTGAGCTAAATTAAGTGGTATATTAAGAGTATAGACGTCTAGTATGGCAAACAATGATTAATGACCACCACACACACAGTGAGGACGATGCTGATGGAGGGAAAGACGGGGCGAAAAGAAAGCCAAAGAAGTTTCAAAATCAGCTTTTACACACCACGTCCATAACAGGAGCTCTTCATGAGAAAAGGTAACCAAATGCTCTGCAACCGGGATCACATGATGTGGTCAGATGTGATCAAAATCGAATGTTTGTTTAGCACAGCAAATACTGTATATAAGGGGGAAATAATAATATGTTCACTGGACGCTATGGTGGTGGATCACTGATGTTTTAGGGGCTGGGGGTCCGCTGATGACACAATGAGGATATTTTAGACCAAAACCTGGTTACTTCTGGTACTTCAAAGAGGTTACGGTGTAGACGGGACCAAACATACATCCGTAGCAGAAATAGTTGCAGGATACAAACTCAGTATTTTGCAATGAACATTTCAATCTCAGTGGGGTGAATAAAGTAACGAGAAATATTCTCTCATCAAATGCTTTCAGCGCTGTTATTCTTCAGCAAGAAAAGGAGTGCCTTGCGAAATACATAAACACACACACACACACACACACACACACGTATGTTTGTATGTATGCAAGTGTATATGTAATATATAAATACATGAGTGTGTGTATGTATGTATGCAGATATATGTATATATGTGTGGATTCTCATTTTCACAGTGTGCCAATAATTGTGGAATAATGTGTGCAGACTCTGGAATGAGTCACATCCATAACCATCTTAAGCACCTTAATAAACAACATGCCTTGAAAATAAGCAGCTCTTTGTGTATTTCTTTTTGTATTGATTTTGTCTGTAGAAGCCGATCACCCTTTTCCGGATTACCATGGCGATCATTGTACACACAAACCACAGAGACATATATCACTCTCTCTCTCTCTCTCTCTCTCCTCTCTCTCTCTCTCTCTCTCTCTCTCTCTCTCTCTCTGCTATCAATGACTCTGTCTGTATGCATATCTGTGTATTGATCCATTCCAGCTCTATTCGTTATGTCTGTGTCTGTTCATGTCACACTGACAGCAGCACTGCAGCACACACTTCTAATGTCAACATTTCATCTGACCATTATGTGAGTTGTGTAAAAGTGTGTGTGTAGCTCTAACAGACTTGTTGAATGAATGTAAATACATTAAAATACACATTAACACACTAACACGCCGTAATGTACCTTACAATGTGTGTGCATTCAACAATACTGTTTGTTATAGTTAGTGTGCTTCCTTTTTTGTTTTTGAGTGTTTATTAATGTTATTATAAAGATTTATTAACAAAAAAACTTTTGATGTGAATGTAATTTCACTAATTGCAGGTAAGTATGGACTTTTGGAATAGGGCTTTTTTGACCAATGTTGAGTCCAAGACCAGAAGAGTGTACCATGAAGCAACACCGCAGCCTTAACAAGCTAACTTTAGCTAAAACCCTGACTTTTACGCTATCTTTTTTAGCTGAGGAGATCACCATGGCAACGGACGCAACACAGATAACTTGCTCCTGGGCAGGTTAATAAAGCCATCCACACCAAGCATGTACAAAGCCTACATCTTGTCCAATCAAAGAGCTAGGAATTGCGGTTGCGTCACTCTTCTCATCAAGCCCGATGCTCGTACCGTGAAAGGATCTCTATGGGATGCTAAAGTTTTCAGGAAGAAACAGAATCCCTTAGGGTTTTCTGATTTTATAGTTTAAATCCGTAACCTATTTATGTATCCTATTAGGATTTCCCAGATTAACCATTGCATTAGCCATCGAATGTGTGCATGAATTTATATCAAAAGGAAGTCGGTGCACAGCATCAGTGTTCAGTATTTAGACTGTGAGTTTACACACTTCCTGAAATATCTAGTAGTTACACAGTGGGCTTTAACAGAACATGACTATCGAGCCCCTTTAGACCTTTTCTCCCCTGTTTTACCCGACCTGCGATTACTTCCTGACTACTGAGCATTACAGCAAAATGTGCTGGGTCGGTTCATGACACACAATCGGGGAGTCTACACTGTTACCGCTTAGAGCTTGGCATGAATGCTGACTACCTAACTGGAAATTATTTTCTGTCCGTTCTGCATTGGAGATCTATTTAATGATCTAGATGGTGAGCCTGCAAGAATGAACTGACAACTTCTTATCCAGAGCCACAGTCTGGACCTCAGGGTTAATTTTCATGGGTCATGCAAAACTAGGGTCTAGATAGAAATAACCTTAAGCATTCTTATGCTATGCTTCAGCTGTTTCAGAATGTCAAGCATAGACCCAGCTAAGGCATGTGGCACCCGAACCGGCCTTGGCTGTCTTACAGGTGGCCGCGAGGGGAAGAAAAGGTAAGGCATTTTTCACTCGAAGCTTCCAAATGAAGAAAAAAGTTGAGCTGGAATTAAAGGGATCACTAACAATGATCTAAGTTTCAGATCACTAAGATCTAACAGATCACTAAGTTTTGCTAGCAGGAAGTGGTCACATGCTAAACAACACATTGGATTCAACAGTCATATGAGGACTGTTTGTTTACGTAAAGCTGACTATTATAAGTTTGTTTTTAGCTTGCGTCACGGTACAACCCTTAGGACTAGGTGAGATCAAGTCAACACCGAGTCGAATGGGGGTCAAAGCCAAGTCGAGGTCGAGATCTAGAGTCAAGACTGAAAACAATCACTCCCTTATCAAGTCCATGTATAAATAAGTCTGAGACAATTTAAGGTCAATATAGAAAATGTCTCCCAAAGCCCTACTTTGGGACGTGTTAAAAACAGTTCCTCAGTTCTGCTGAAGATGCTTCTGAACCTGAGGACACAAGTGTATTATTCAATGTTCTACACTATTAAAAAAACCCAACAGACTGATTTGGTTGGTGTGCACGTCTACACAATAATATCCTGGGGGTGTTTGGGTATTTGCACTTTTGCCCTGATAAAGTGTCCATGTGCCCTCTTGGTCACAGTGAATAATGTGTGTATTTGATATGTCCTCTGGGGGGGATCACACAGAGCAGAGATATACATCTGAAATAGTCATGAGCCCTGGGGCTGGGGGTCTCACCTGTACCAGTGTCTGAGAGTTGCATCAGTTGGGCCCAGACCTACAGGAAAAGTCCACCTTCAAATGCATTAAATATTTGTAGTGAAATATCTGTGCTGTGTTTAGTGATTCAGGCGCTAATTTCTTGGTGGGTGCTGCGTTTCTGAAAGAAGTTAGCAGTTGTGTGCATTGTTATTGCTAGCGCAGTTATGATGGAAAAGAACATGAGAAATAATGATCGGGTTTTACAAGAGCTTCTTGTCTCACTTGTCATTTTCAACCATGTTAAACATGAAATGATTTAGAAATGCACTACAGTGTAGAAGTCATGGAGACTTTGGAGCAAATGCTGGACTCAAAGTCCCAGAATGCAATGACACTGAGTCACATGACAGACTCAGCTCGGCTAGTTAGTGATGTACAAGATGATGGCGTTACAATGAAATTTGACGCATCGGATCTGGATGAGCAGAGTTTACAGATGAAGTGGCAAGACAGATGAACATGCTAAAGGACTAAAGTGCCGCTGCATCACTTTACATGGAGATGAAGCAAGAACTTTATTTAACGTTAGGACACACCCATCTCTATGATTTATACAAAGATCCCATGCAAATCAGTCATAATTGCTACAAACGTCCTCTGGCTACATTACTTCACAGACAGATATGTGTCCAGAAATCAAATCTTACTTTAAAGAAGGGGGTTCATTTCAATAATCCTTCCTATTATTCTCTCTGATGGAAGCAGAGGAGGAACGTCATTTGTTGGACATGTTTAATTTCCAGGAAGACAGTTTTGTTAGATAATTAGTCTCCTGGCTCTTGGTTTTCTGCCTTGCTCTGGTCTCTCTTCTTCCTCCAAGCCAACCATGGGTTGTAATTTATTAATTCAATTGCTGTGGAGCAGGAACTTCCTTTTTGTTCCCAAGCATACACTGGAGATGAAAGTGTGAGAGGAAAAAGATTGCTCTAAAGAGAAAAGTCGTGTAAAGAGGAGTGTGTAGGTGTTAATGTGTCTCAATAGGTGTTCTTTTCATCAGTATCAACTGCCACTTTCAAGGTCAGGTCCAGTAACAATCATTTAAAGACCATTTACTATTGATTGTTGCAATGATGAAGGGCAAAGAGACCGTTCTTATACACTGTAACTGTAAGGTATACCATGAAAATTCTTTGGGTTCTGCCAAAAAAAAAGAAAAAACTCAAACTTTTCTGATAATTTGAGTTACGTACAAAACCTACTTTTGCAGACTAGTGGGGCGAAGTTTACATGAATTCCGCAAAAAGCCATAAATCGTGGATGGCAACTTGCCTTCATAAATGGAACCATGAATTCGGCTCTCTACCAGAAAACCCTAAACAGGTAAATACTTTTTCATGGCATTGTTCATTGTGTATCAGCTGGCCTATATGTGTATAATCCAAATCCATTCATCTATACTGCTTATCTGTCAAGTGGAAGCTGGAGTCAATCCCAGCTGATATTGGGCAAGAAGTGGGGTACACCCTGGGCAGGTCTCCAAGCTATCGCAGGGCAAACACAGTAACAGACAACTATTCACAGCTATGGGCAATTTAGAGTAGCCAGTTGACCTCATCTGCATGTCTTTGGGCTGTGGGCGGAAACCGGAGTGCTGGCAGGTCCAAACCTTGAACCTTCTTCCTGTGAGGTGAGAGTGCTAACCCCTGGACCAATGTGCTGCCCTTGCCAGTGACATTTCTGACTAGCAATGGTCTACAAAACGACTAGCATGACTGTGTACACTTTGAGCTCCAATCTGAATTCAGTTGCAGACACTTTATGCTTCTAAAACTGAAATTACAAGAGATTTGACTACATGATGGTGCTCTCTACATTTACATTCACACTCCACACTGCAATCCATTCAGAGAAAATGCATTGCTAGACGACACCAGAAAAGTGACTTGTGGGAATAGGATTCAGGGCACCATGTTGATTTGCTTGATGAAAGGGCTGGACTGGATCAGTACAGTACTGACACGACCATGCCTCCTACCTGAAACGGCACTCAGGAAGACTGTTTGAGTGGGTGCGGGGGTGTGTGTGGGTGCGGGTGTGTGTGGGTGTGGGTGTAGGTGGGTGGGTGAGTCAATGAGTAAGAGATAAGAAGAATGATTTTAGAATGAAAGCTGGGGCAAGGAGCAAATCTGAGAGTTTTGTAAACAGCAGCTCAGCGTGGTGCTGGTTGGGGTTCACTCTCCTTCAGCTTGTGTAAATTAAACCACAATCGAGAGAGAGAGAGAGGGAGGAACGAATGCATAGAAAGGGAAGAAAATGTGTGAGAGAGAACAAAATGAAGGAAAAATGTTCAAGGTAGAGCTTATGTGTGAGTAAGAAAAAGAGGTAGTGAAAAAAGAATAGGACGGAAAAAGTAAATGGAGAAATATGCACAAAAATGAAGTAGAATTGACATTAACATAAATAAAAACCACCGTGCAGTTAATTATTCTCAGCTCAACTTGATTTATACCACAATTATTTGCCGGAATAGTTTTTTTTAATAAATGACTGTAATTTATCCATTTATAGTTACATTTAATATTATGGAATGCCCACAAAAGTTTCTGCTCTCATGATGGCCTCTTTGATTTTCTCTCTCTCTCTCTTGGTAATCAGACAAAAAAAATGTAATCAGACAAATCAGACAAACATGTTACAGAGAAACTAGAAAAGTGTCAATCACTCAATCCTGTCAGAAAAGTTTAGAGTTGCAAAGCACTGACACTGGACACTCCTTCTATAAGTCTTAAATAAACATCTTCAGACAGAAAACTGCACCATGTTAACAGTTACAGATTATGGGGAGCATAAGCTGTACAAGTCCTTGTGAATGAACTGTTACTATAGAAACAATAATGTATTAGAAAGCTTGTGTCTTAATCCATTACTGAAAAAAGTCAAATTTATTTCTTACTGTATGTAAAGAGTGCTTTATGGGCTATATATCTTACCAGGAGAGGTCAAATCCTCCGCAAAGCATGCACCTGAGATGGAATTATCGGAACATTTCTGACTTATGCTCCATGCCAACCCAAAATAAAGGAAATGAAAAAGAAAAGATAAATTTTCAGCATGCTCCAATAGCAGCGTGAGGGTCTACGGCCTTGTCTCTCACTCCTTTCTCGCTCAGTGTTTCCAGTCCCATTTCAATCATGCTTCTAATGAACCGTTCTTTTTCTTTTCCCAAGGCCATCGGTGACCTCCGACCTTTGAGTAGCAGGAGCACACACTGAGTGCTTTTTTCCGTTCAATTATTGTTCCTCAGATATTTCTGTTCGAGATCATCAGGCGCTTACAAGGCTAAATATGATTGCTCTGTATGAGAGCTTGTCTTTTTTTTTTTTTTTATGAAATAAAAAGTTACCTTTGGATTCAAATGTTTATTCTGCCAGTGGCATTTTGGGTTTTGCTTTTTTTCTTCTTCTTCTTCTGTTTTTTTTTTTTAATCTTTTCCCCAGACTGAGTTGAATGACCGGCAACCTGTCAGAAAAAAAAAAAAGAAAGAAAAGAATTTTTATATGCCTCGTGGAAATCTATTCTGCAGAGTAGAGTTGGGAAGGTAATGGATTATTTCTAGGCTCAGCTAAGAAAGAGAGAGAGAGAGAGAGAGGCTCGACTGGCCGTGTTTAAATCACTTTGCTCAATCTTGTAGTGGGACACATTTCATTAGAGCCAGCAGCTGAGGCCAACGCGTCCGGAATGTCCGCTCATCCGTCATACAAATAGACCAGGTCTCTCTCTTCCCTCTGTCTATTTCTCTGCTGATGGACAAAGCAAGAGGGATGCTTCTACAACCTTCTGATAAGATGACTGACAGCTAACTCCCAAATTGCCCTCTTGCCCTCCTGCCCTCCCTCCTTCTCGATGTGTTTTTACTCTCCGCTGTCCGACTCAGACTCGTTTAGTGCAGTGGCTTTCACAAACCTTTTCCAGCTTGAAGACGCCTGACAGGATTGATAAGTGGTGATGCACTGGAGTGAAAATCCATGGCTAAATACTGAATACAGAATCCCTAGTACCAGTATCTTTTTTTCTTTTACACTGAGCTGCCATTTTATTGCCTGTGTCTCTGATATACAGGATAAGAGACCATGTTGAAAAACAAAACCAATGTAATGGAACAGCGTTTTATAGTTATCGAACCATTTTCCTGTAGAGTCCTGACATAACTATAAATGGTAAACATAGAAGGGTTGGTGACGAGAGTCAGGAAAGTACAGACAAGCTGGAATCTGTTGCCATTTAAAGAGATTTGTAACGTTTGATGGGAAACAGTTACAGTTTTGTACGTAATTCATTTGAAGCTCTCAAGCTGTAACGTGTGTTACACGTGGTCCAGTGTTTTGAAGTTGTTCCACAATATATACTGTTCCATTTGAACATTTTTACATACTTTTGCTTAAGTAACACTTTCTTTGCAAGACTTTTACTTGTAAGGAAGAATATTCACAGTGTGGTATTTATTAATTCTCTGAATACGTCTTCAACCACTTCTAGTTGGAGACCTTAAAGGGATCAAAATAAAGTTTGAAGTTTTAAAAAAGAAATCATAAATTGACAAGTTACATTTGGCTGGCATTATAGTAATAGAGGTGAGCACTGCTACAATTTCAGAAAGAGCAGGGCACAGCATTTCATAGCATAGCATTTTCTGAAAACTCTAAGCACTTAACATACAGGGTTGTCTACTCGTTTTCATCTCCATGCCTTGGGCAGCCACGTGGGTGTTCCTGACATATCTCTGAAGCACCATTGCACATACTGGGTAGAAAACAGGCTGGCATTGTGATCCTCACCGCAGAATCAACCTAGGTGTTCTGCAGATCTCAAAGACGCCTCCACCAGCACTTCATTCTTCCACCCTCCCACAGCCGATCTTAAAATTCTGCGTTGGTCTACTTCTGTACGAGCCCCATTGTCATGCTTAGGAGTGTTGACAAATGGGAAGGCCTGTCTGATGTAAGCACTGTCTCGAAACAAGCTGTACTTGTCCATCTTCCCCTGTTGTGTAGAAGTTGGAGGTCCTCAAGATCCTGGCATTATGAACCCTGCCTGGAGGTCCAGCAAAAATGAATCAAATGAGTCGATGAATCTCCCCGCCTCTTGTCTGCAACTCCTTGAAGGAGGAGAATGAAGTAGAATGATTTTCTGTTCATGTAGTCTTATGTGTGGCCTCAGCACCCTGATGTGGCACCTATCAATTGCACTGATGACACCACTGAGGCCAGAAAGGTGGTGGAAAGCAGCAGCAGACGATGCCTTCTCACAAGTATTTGGCCAGGAGATGAAGGTCCCAATGGTGCCATTGTACAAATGATGTTGAGCACTTGATCCACATCAAACTTGTCTGACATAAAGCTATTTTGGTTGGCCATGCACCATGGAACATCAGCACTTTCTTTGTCACAGGGACTGGTGGTAGGCCTTGACTATGTTCCTTTTTATGCTGTTCTCACTGTTATTACTATCTACTGTCCACTATTATTTGCACATTTATTAAAATGTATACTATACTCATCCCATTTAGCAGACTAATATAATAAATTATACTAGAAAAACTATGTTTATAGTTTATGTTAAATATTCTGAAGAGCCTTCACCTTGGTGTACTGTTATGGAATAAGTGATTAAAATGCAGTCAAAACAATGAAATACACACAAAAGAAAATACCTTTTCCACCTTCTTTCTTCCTCTATGATGTTTTTGAGTTGAGTTCTGTAGTCATCTTTATTCCTAAAGACCAACACAAAGATTGTCCCGGAGGCATCCATCTTGGTTTTCCAACTTCTTGTATTATTGTATTCCCAGCTCCAACTTCCAAATCCCAAGGAAAATGGAACCAAACATTAGCCCTCGCTTCAGTTCTATTTGATAGAGCACTGCAGCGGCGCTTTAGTCCTGTATTCCGTCCAGTGGCTAACTAGCTGTGCCTAGTCCCTGCTGCAAACAGTGTTGAATAGCTGCATTGGATTCTATGGTTTTGAGAACAGTTTTTCTTCCAACATCTCCACTAGTCCACTGGAGTTCTCATTAATATGACCTTGAACATTGCTTTAAAATGGTGAGGGAGTTAAGAAGCTCTTGCTTTATAGTTTTAAGGTGCTAAGAGCCAAAAGGGACAGTTATCCCTTACTGTATGTTTGAACTCATTGATCATTTTTCTGTTAGATGTCACTGTATTTGTAGAGGGAGGATATGTGTGCTTTTCTGAGATCTGTCTTTTGATTTAGAACAAAGTCAAAATTTTGTTTTAGTGTCTTAACAATGTAGCATATTCCCTGATTCTGAGTCTTCTCCAGCTCTCTCTCTATAAATTCAACATTTAGGCAATTAATTGTCCATGGTGTTATTGTTTTTTTTGCTTATTCCAGGCTTTTTTTTCTATTTGTCTGTGTGTGTGTGTGTATGACCTGACAAATTGAAAACTCCTTATCCTTCTATTAATTAATTCACTTATGCTGATCTCTCTATCACCCTGTTCTTTTTTCTCTTGCCCTCTGTAATACATTTGAGCATGCTTCTTGTCTATGACACATTCCCTCTTTTTTCAACCTCGGTCTAATTGGCAGGGTACGAATGCAGCAGTAGGAGCCCATTACGAGCCGGCGTATGAGTGGGCGCTCTGATACATGAATAGGCCTCATTGGCATAATTAGAGGGTGGAATGAAAAGGAAAGGTCGCGCTCAGGACTGAGTGTTCCCACCAGTGGTTCCCGGCAACTGCTCCATGAACATGTGACCCAGTGCCAGCCTGATGCTTTAATCCATGCTAAAGGCAGGAAAGCAGAGGTGCACCATGTTTGACATACAGATAGAGAACAAGTAGTGGGTTGTGCTTTATTTAGATAATCAGCAAGTGATGTAGTGAAATTCCAAGAAAAGATCAAACTGGTGAACGAAATATGTTACTACTTATACCACAGCACTCACTGGGTGTTGGTCAGAAGGTGTTTGTAGATTTTTCTACAGTTTCTCTGGTTTCCTCTCACCTCCCAAAAAACATGACGGGCACCCCATCTGGATTATGGTCATCTATGGAATGAAAGAAATATAGGCAGGGGACCTGGAGAATCCTGGGAATACTGGGCATGAGGCGGGAATACACACTAGATGGGAATTCCCACTAGTATGTTTTTTGGGATTTGTTAAGGAACCGGACCCCAAAGTGGCTGGAGACGCCAAAGAGCATCCAGAGACTGTCCTGGGAACACTTGGGTGAGGTAGGAATATACCCTGGATGGTACACCAGGCCATCGCATAGGACCACACACATCCATCCATCCATTATCCATACCGCTTTATCCATCTGGGTCACGGGGAAGCTGGAGCCAATCCCAGCATCTTGGGGCGAGAGGCGGGGTACACCC
>JAQQZX010000009.1:19726804-19740697 GCA_030068355.1 Notoglanidium maculatum
GCTACTCTAAATTGCCCATAGGTGTGAATGCGAGCGTGTGTGGCTGTTTGTCTGTGTCGGCCCTGTGGTGGACTGGACTCCAGGAGTTATGAATAAAGCGCTATAGATAATGGATGGATGGATGGATCACTATCAATTTTTCCAACACTTCTGGAAATGGTTATTGGAAACTATGTAATTAACATTGGAGTGGTAATAGTAACTTTGCTTCGTCACACCACTTCATTATTTTCCTACGACAGCAAATCCACGATGGTTTGATTTCATACACTATTGAGCTTAAACTGTTTGTAATGCTGGCAAAGTTCTTGCTAAAAAACCTCCATAGTTTGGCAGTATCACAATGATGAAATGTGCATAGTATTCATCCAATAAGGAGCTCAATAAGGAGCTCATTGTTACTCATGCTCTTACATGCTAACGGATTCAGAACAGAACGTTTGCTTCTTTTACCACCACTGAAATGGAAATCGTCTTACAAATAGGCTCAGCAGAATAAGGAATAATATGCAAGGAAAAGTTCTTCTGACAGCTTTGTAAACTCACTAAGGCTGAATGTCAGTGTAGCTAGCCTCCGAGCAAAGAACAATGGGCTGCCCAGAGAGCTGGGCGCTACTCCCATTTTGGTAATTTACAGTGATTTGATGTAATATGAAGATAGAGACATGCTGTCAAGAAAACCATGCAGGACAAGAACAGGAAATGGCATGATACAGTGCAGAAATTGCAGCTGGAGATGCTATAACTAGTCAAATTTATATTCAGCAGTAATGTGTGTTTGTGTCTCGGCCCTGAGAGGGGGATCATGGGTAAACCTGGCACGCAGAGATATGCTAGCATGCGTCCTTCCCACGAGCTACACATTGTGCACCTCTTTATTGCTGTGCATCAGGTGAGTGCTGATTGGTCGGCTGGGAGGTGTGTTACACTTCTTCTTTATGATAAATCTCTCACACAGAACAGCGAGTACAAATAAACGATACGAGGGAGTTTTTTATGTTCGGTTCACACACAGTGATATAAACACATTACTGTATAATGGATTTATTTACGGAAATTACAACCATGATATTGTGTTGATAGAAATATAATATATAAAGTGTGAGGATTTATACAAGTTGCAGCTCATTATAATGGCCAGTTTAATCCTGCAGGATCGCACACTTTACCTCCTGTTTTCTTTAACTGCCGATAAACACACAGTGTAGGTGATGGAAACCAGATCAACTAAATAAAATTAAAAACTAAAGCCTTGCCAGCGAGGGACTGATAGAATTGTGGATTTAAACATTGATTAAATTGAAATGCTTTGATACAAGCTGCTCAGTTAAAACACTTCAGAAATGATTTCACTTGGCTTATAATTAATCCTGCAAGCTTGCTTTTTTCCCCTCAACACTTTACAACACAAAATTAAAAATATCTCTCTTTTTTATTTTTTTATTTATTTTTCCTATAGTGAAACATGATTTTGTTATATATACTTTTCTTCACACTGTGTATGAATAAGTTCTGGTTGGTTTATGTGACAGCGCCTCTTAGATTTAAAATCCAACCTCTTTTTCAGATGCTGTTGATGAGATGAGACCGAAGATGAACCTGGTGGAAAACCCTCTCGGAAGCTACAGCAGACATAACATCCTTTATCCAAGGAAGCGGCTCATGAAGCTTTAAGGATGGCCCTGTTGATGGACACGAGCTTCCTTGCTGTTCACTCTCAGTTCCAGAATCGGCAAATTCAGCTGATCCACCAAAACATCCACATTCATGAAGAACTGGTGCTTCCTTAATTAGTGTGATTATGATACACAGGTTCATTATTTTGCACATTTTTGTGCAGATTTTTTTTTTACTTGCACAAATAATGAGGTCTAAAAAGCATTGTAATTTGCAGATGATAATTGTACTGCAGTTTGACATTTTCTTTACTGCAAAAATAAAGCCTAAAATCAGCAACGTCCTAAAATATGTCCTGCTTAAACTATGAAAACGATGACTAGTAGTAACATTTAGCACTCGTGCAGCCAATATTATGTGGTTGACATGGCCACGGCGCAGGATTGAGGTTCTGAACCTTCCTGATTTTGTCATTTATGTCAAAAACACAGTACACTTTTGCTTCTCAGTCACCTGATTAATAAGCCGGCTTTTCTTTCTGCTTTGTTGCCGTCTCCTGATGACTTTGGTTATTGCTGAGATGAGCTGTCGCACCTCTCTTGTTACAGCCGAGGGTGTTGGACACACTGTTCGTGATTGCTTCTGGCTGAGCCTGACCCTCCACCACGCCGCACCTCACAAACCCCTGATGAGTTTTTCTATCCAATCATACAGTCCATTTTCTGAAGAAAGGAGACTGGGAAAAAATCTCAACTCTTTCATAAAGCGGGTGAAGGATCCGACTATTTTATGATGTCCTACTCAGCTCACAGTCACAAAGTCTTACAGAAAGCAGAGCTGTTTCCAAATCGGAAAGATGCTACCGATGAAGGGCGGTATTTAAACACTGAGGTTTCTGTACACCTGTGGAAGGCAAACACTAGATTTGTCGTTGGCAGAAAATTCACACACTGGCTTCCAGTCAGTGCTTATCCTGGGCTGGGGTCACACTGGATCTGGGGGATTGAACCTGAGACCCTGGATGCAGCACCACCATGCCACCTCAAAATAAATTAACTAATCATTTCCCAAAGATACAGTGCCTCCACATATATTCTTTCGCGAAGTCAGCTGGGATTGGCTCCAAAGCTCCATTTCAAAGACATGTGGATTAGGTCAATTGGCTATTCTAAATTGCCCATAGATGAGACTGTGGGTGTGAATGGGTGTCTGCCTCTGTGTTAGATCGGCAACCTGTCCAGGGTGTACCCTGCCTCTCGCCCAACGTCAGCTGGGACTGGCTCCAGCTTCCAGAAAATGGATGGACCTCCACATATAACAGCAAGATAGTTCTTCACTGAGCCTGGTTCCTCTCAAGGTTCCTTCCTCTTGTTATCTGAGGAAGGTTTTTCTTGCTATAGTCTTGTCTGGCTTGTTTATTATGGAGCTTGGTCTACATCCAGAGTTTCATAAAGCTGCTTAAAAATGGATATATATTGATGATATGGGCTTTGATGATATTTCTGGCTTTTGAAAAAGGTTCTTCTCAAAGGGAACTGCTGTGTTGTAAGAACACTTCAAGGTGCTAAATCTCGTTACAATCTTGCTAGCTAGATAAAAGATCCATTTGGTGATCTCAAGACGCCTTTGCCCTTGTTTATACCTCAAGATAGATGTTAATACCAGTTGCGAATGCCGCCTTAGCTATCTATCTAGCTAAGTTATTCAGCAAACTGTACTTTAATTTTCTTCACCAGTTCACTACTGTAAATAGTTCAGGATGCATGCTAGTAAGCCGATAAATTAGAAAGCGTTATTAAATGTAAATAAAAAAAATACGCAACATTCACAGCGAGCTTAAACGATGATACCACTGAAGGAAACCCTAAACCCGATGCCTGCCTAACTTCCTGTTCATTTATAATGCTGTGCAGTGAGACTTTGGAAAAATGCTAATACTTTAAGCAGCTTCCTTCATGATGAAATCTCTCACAGTTGCCTATTCATGTTCTGCCGTCTTCCCTTCCTGCTGAAAATAATCGTTCAATTTGTAGAGCGCTGAAGTGATTTATGAAGCTATATAGACTTTCCCAGTTCTGCTCATGACTCACTTGCAGATTGAACAGGAAGTACAAGTCTCTCTCAGACTTTTGTTTGCTTTCAGACTTTCATCTTACTCTTCAGAGCTCAACATACTCTTTGTTTAGATGCTCATTCTGATTTCTTTTCATCATCCCATTATTTTCCAGGGTGAAAAGTGCTTTGAGAGAGAGAACGCTCGCAGAGGTGAATCAGACTTGTGAAGGCCCCTGAGGTGGAAGCCATATGTTTCTATCTTTCTCTCGCTGTATGTTAGAGAGAGTCCTCTGGGTCAGAGATGGAGGGGAGAATTAGTCAGGGATTACTTGGCTTTTCTTTCGACAACTTTCTCTCCAGAGATGTGTAGTCTCACCACAATTATAGATTATTCTTGCTTTAATCAGAATGCATATCAGATGGTTTGAAATTTGCCATTATTTAGATGAGATCTGGCAAAAGTCCAGCTCCTTAAGATTTCTTAAAAATCTGGATAAGCATCTATTGCAACTTTAACCATTAGAGATTAGTTACGGATACAAAGGCCATATTCCCTCCAGTTTTCTCCACAGTGATCACATGCCAATTCCCAACCTCCTTCTGCATACATGAGTTCAAAGACACTCTCAATTGGCTGGTGTTGCTGTGATTGACAGGACAAAGAGAGGAAGATTATCCCACCTATCCAGACAGCATAGATAATTTTTAATGGCTGTGACATCTTTGCAATTCGTATGTGAACACAACATGGTTTGAAGTAGTTTATTTTGTTTGGTGCTTCAAATTTCCACTTTTGACTAGCACCATTGAAATAGAGGTTTGAACAAGATGGTTTTGTTAATGGCCGTCAAGATCACAGTCCTAGAAAGAAACTTTTCCAAAGAAAGTTCAATCTCTTCCACTCCTGGTCAGGATTGAGGTCTATCCGGAGACTCTCCCAGGAATGCTGGGCACAAGGTAGGAGAATTTACTCTGGATTACCCTTGTGGTGCTTCATACACACACTCACACACTCCACCAATCCACCTACACACCTGCATGTTTTTGGGAGAAAACCAGAGAGCCTACGTGAGAAGAACATTCCAGACAGGAAGTTATCTGAGGTTAGGCGGCAATGCTGCATGTGATTGAATAAGTCACAACAGAGGCTCTGCACCAGAAAGATGCAATGGTTCATTTTGTGTGTGTGCGTGTGTGGTTAGCATGCTGAGTGCTAAGCTGTCCCACAGGGAGTGTTTTAATAGGGTTCGACCAAGACCGAGACGTGCTGATTGCAAGAGCTACAGCACCCAAGGGCAAAACACAAACATTGAGAGAGACTCAGAGAGAAAGAGTGCAAGAGCGAGAAAGAGAGAGAGTGGGATTTTGCTCTATTTCACACACACACGCATACACACTCATCTCAGCAAGGGAATGCGCCTGGGGAATGATCTCTTTCAGAAACACGCTTCCCTCTCAGTCTCTCTCAAGCTGCTTCTCAGGGTTTTCCTCATGACTGCTGTGGCTTCCCTCCATGTTTATCAATCTTTTCTACCATGCTGCTGTTGATTGCTGGATTCTGATTGGTCAGAAGGTTTTGATTCACTCGCTATAATAGTAGAGATGCAGATCCTGATTAACGTGCTTGTTATCCTTTTACTGTCTCTCTAAGGAGACGTTTCGTAAACATTTTTATGGAAGGAGTCTCCAGTGGTACAGAGAGGACAAGCTGTAACTTTAGGTTATTTGTTTCTCCGCAACATGACAATCTGTGTGTATCGTCTGTCTTCGAGAGATTATTTTTATGAATTAATAGGTCTCGGTGGAGTAATTTTTCCGGCTGGACAACACAGTTGTCGAGAACGTGTGACGTGTGAGAGTATTGGAAAAAACACGTCTTGAGATCAATGTCAAATTACTGCATATGAAATGATTGATTTTTGTCTAGACAAGAATGTGACAGGTCTTTATGAAATCACATTTATTCATTACTCATCACTGTTATGAAAGCTTGATATTATTGATTACACATAATTAAAGGGTTTAAAGAAGTTCGACCTGCATCATCCATTGACGCAGCATGAGCAGCAGTTTGGAAAGGAGCAGTGCCTGCACGTGTCTCAGAGGATGCACGTGTTAGCCTTCACCCCTTCAGCTTGACAGCTGTTACATGATTGGGAGAAAATAAATAAATATATATATATATATATATCTTACCATGGGTATCTTCAGTGCTTTTTTTAACCACTTTGAATGACGTTAAAGCCTGTTTATTGAACAGCTGAGTTGAATACTCTATTCTGATTGGTCAAATGCAGCAGTGCTCAGTCTGTCCACTGCTATGGACCACTTCATTAGCGGAAGCAATACAATCATTTTTAAATCAAGAAAATCCTTTTTAAATCAATATTTTGTGTCAGGTTATTGATTTCTTTAGAAGTGCCCATGTAATAAGCAGGACAGTGAGCTGGACAGTGAGTGCAGCAAGCCGGATATTATTGCAAAATAAACTGCTTTGGGTGATTGAAGGTTCCTTTGCTTCACATCATGGTCCTGCATGTCTCTGTCAGGGTTTATTTCACAATACTGACCAGCTCACTGTACATTATCCCTTACTTATTTACCAGTTTTCAGTAAAAAAAATTTTTCTGCAGCCAGAATTGTTTTATTCTTTTGTGTTCTGAGAGTCTAAATATTTTATACTGGTGTTTTTTTCCATTTTAAAAATCATCTATCTGTCTGTCTGGTTCACTGGGTATCTTTAATATATACCCTGATCAGCCATACCATTAAAACCACCTGCTGAATATTGTATAGGCCCCCCTTGTGACAAAAATACAGCTTTGAGCCGTCGATGCATGGACTCCACAAGACCTCTAAAGGTGTGCTGTGGCACCAAGAGTTTATCAGCTGACCTTCAAGTACTAACCACGGCATGCCAGGAACACTCCATAAGTCCTGCTGTTTTGGAGATGCTCTGACCCAATCGTCTTACCACAATTTGGCTCTTGTCAAGGTCACTCAGATCCTTACACTTGCCCATTTTAACTGCTTCAGAAAACTTCAAGAACTGACCGTGCACTTGCTTCCTAACTTATCCTACTGGTTGACAGGTGCAATTGCAACGAGACAATCAGTGTTACTCACTTTACCTGGCAGTGGTTTTTATGTTATGGCTGATCAGTTTGTGTGTGCATAATATATAAAAAAATTGATTAAAAAAATACACATACATACAGTATATTGCCACATCAATCACTACTACTGTTTTCTGCTTCTTATCTATCAGCACTATGTCTGGTTGGTTGGCCAGCAGCCGCTTATCTGTCTGGAACTTTTGTTCTCAACCACTTTCAGTGGTGTTTCTCATTAGGACTTGGGAACTTCTAGTCCACACTTGGCACAGATGTTTTTGTACACCAACCCTGCCTCTTGGTTATGCCTTTCAGTATATGCTGGCCCAAAAGGTTGTTATTGCAAAGGTGGCATCCTAGCCCAATACCACGCTTGAAGTCACGGAGTTCTTCAGAACGACCCATTTTGTTTCACAAATGTTTGTAAATGGAGACTGCATGTCTAGGTGCTTGATTTTATACACCTGTGGCAATGGGTCCGATTGAAACACCTGAATTCAGTAATTAAGAGGTGTGTTGTATTATATATAATGTATGTGTGTATTTGTTTTTTTATGTGTTTGGGTAG
The DNA here is from genome assembly GCA_030068355.1 of Notoglanidium maculatum. Classification (NCBI taxonomy): domain Eukaryota; kingdom Metazoa; phylum Chordata; class Actinopteri; order Siluriformes; family Auchenoglanididae; genus Notoglanidium; species Notoglanidium maculatum. The sequence continues at coordinate 19,734,158 of JAQQZX010000009.1, forward strand.
ACATTTTGCCTAAACTTGGCATCCCTGTGCTGGAGTTTATCTGGAATCAGTGTTTATTAGCCTCAGGTGAAGTCTTATCCCAGGTCAGTGGGGTAGCAGATGTGACTCAAAGTCTGATCAGTTAGATGGTGTGTGTGTTTGTGTGTATGTGTGTGTGCTCTTTGAAATCTGCTGTGTGTGATCCATGTCTGAATGAGGTTCACATCTGGCACTGTTGAGGAGAGAGGCCAGACAGGCCAGGGATTATGCACTGAACAACCCCCCCACCACCGCCACACACACACACACACACACACACTCACACACACACACACACACACTCACATTATGCACAAAGATAGGAGAATTGCAATTGACGAGATCATGACTGGGGTCGGTGTGACATGTACACACCTCCGGCTGAATCTCATGCTCTTCACACAGGTGGATAAATGGATTAGCCTTCAGCAGTTCTGGGGAAAAAAGGGCATCACGCTTCACTTTCGTTCCTTCATCGTTCATCATTTATCGTGGCTTACTTTGAGTGCTTCGACACCCTGACCATGTTTGGGATTTCCTGGCAAATTAGATTTTCTCTTTTTATCTACTCATTATTTCTAATAGACCTCTTTTTCTTCTTCTAGAGAGAGAGAGAGAGAGAGAGAGAGAGAGATTGTGGGAATGTTGAGTGCAAACAATCATTACTTAAATAGCTTCATATGCAAAGATGTTAGAGAAAACAACATTTTAATGAGCTTTATGAGCTTTATGCATCTTCTGTTTGTTTTAGTCATGGCAGGTTTGAATCTTGATTAAAGATGGCAAGATGCCTTGATAAACTGTTCGAAATTCAATGCGAAGGTAAAATGAGATTGTAGATGTGAGTATCTGGTCATAGACCATAAATCATGGTCATCATGAATCATAAATCAATCATAAATCATATTCTTGACTCTGATTGGTCAGACGGTGTTGTTTAATTTTCTATAACTGCAGCTCTGACAGTAGTGCAGCTACAAATCACAGGTTTATATCAATGCACTCGTTCTAATTGAATCTAATTTCTATTTATTTAACTTTTATGCAAGAGGTAAAGCTGTAACTTTGAGTTTTCCGACATCTGCAGGACAGAGGAGTTTATGTTTTGCACTTTCTCAGTAACATGACAAGCCTGTTAACCTAAAGAGAGAAACAAACCTGAAGCTGAACTAATCTGTTTTGTGGATGTAACTATAACTAATGCATAAAAAGTATGATGTATCATTTTTTAAGAAGTTTTCAAATGCTACACTGCAACAAAAAAGAGTTTTCCAACTGCTTATGGGAGGCTTTAATACTTTCATTAAGGTCCACTATGTAAGATTTACAGGGGATCTATTAGCAGAAATGGAATATAATATTCATAAGTATGTTTTCATTAGTGTATAATTACCTGTAACTATGAATCACTGTGTTTTTGTAAACCGGAAGACAGGGTGCGGGTCCACCGCTACGGAGCTGCCATGACTAGAGAGTGCCTTCCATGTTTCTTGTTTTTACAAGCGGCAGCGTGAATCTGGAAGGACGACAGAGAAGAAGAAAGAAGAGGAATCAGAGTTTACTGGAGCTGGATAACAAGTTTGAGAAGCCAGATTTTGAAAAAACAGAGGATGATACTTCTTATTTAGCACAGAAGAAGCAAGAGAGTGTGAATGTAAGTACTTGGAAGAACGCTACGGGAACCTGACGGCCACCGCACGCTCTAATACACGCTTGGAGAGGGAGGGGTAAGAGAGGGGCATTCAGGGGGCGGAATCCTGCATATTGGTCCTTTAAGTGAACAAGCCAAAGAACCCTTAAATGGTCAAGATTTTGCATTTTTTGAAAGAGTGAATAGCAATACTTTTGTATAAATTTAAATACTGTATTTAAATGTTTTTGCTTAGGAAAGTCCTGGGTGAGATTATCAACATTTTGTTTGCATCAGTAACAGAAAGTCTCACTGTAACTTTTCAAAGAGATATTAAATGGATTTAAAAGCAAAAAGCACACACACACACACACACACACACACAGTTACCTAGCTAGCCTACTAATGCTATCATCTAATAATTTAAATACATTTTTGTTTTGTTTTACATTTTTGTTTGTTTGCTTGTTTTTGTTCATCTAAAGCTGTGAAAAGATATTAATATTATCAAAACAGGGTCTGTACAATCTTTCATACCATTCTCATATTATAAAATTGAATTATACATAAAAGGATAAATTATTAGATATTCACACTGCACTACTGTACACTGCAAACATGAAGTACACAATGTAAAAAAAAAACTAAGCTACCAGCATGTGTCAGTGGGGATGTGTTTTGTACCTTTTGTACCTGCTGAACGTGGTGAACCTTTATAACTCACTGTAGGCATATAATTGAACCTTAAGGACCACATTTCTGTGTTTAGGAGATTGTTTATGCTTTCTCTGTGCCTTGGGGAGCAACATCTACCACATGATAGCTTTTGTAGCTGTTTTTTAGGCTATTTAACACTGTGGGAATTAATTGAATATTAACTCTTTACATACACATACTTGTTTTTCTCTGCTTGCGAGGACCTCCTATTGACCTAATGCTGACTGTAGATAATTAACGCTATGACTGTTCATACATGGAACAATCAGGTCATCACATACAAGTCCAAACAGTTGTCCTCACTCTTCTATTAGGAACCTTGTTTGTCGGTTTGCTAAGTTTTAAGCCGATCCCTATCATGTCTGTTTGTAAATTGTATTTTTTTAAACATGTCATATTAACGTCAAACAATATCATGACAGAAATATGTGTTAAAAGACCCTAAATCATTAATACTTTTAATACATTCGACCATAAATCCTGTTCATACGTCCCCTGAATTTAACCATTAATAAATCATTTAACCGGCTTATAGTCACACAAGATCTAAACTGTCGAATATTCCTATAAACACATACACATACGCCATAGTAATCCAATAACACCATAGACCACCATTATTGTTTTTCTTTTGCCATATGTCCATTTCTCTTCAATTTGTCAATTCCTTTGCCTAATGCCATGATTGCAAATCCATCCCATAATTCCCAGCTGTTCCAGGCTATTATTTGTACAGTGACTTAGCACACACACACTTCTACACACTCCTTCTACAACCATCCTGAGCACCATCATGCAGTCACAAGGCTGATCAGCCTGATCACTTCTCCCCACGTCGCCCAATATTAAGTCCTGCATTATTAAAACCTGACAGAATGGATTTTTGATGATATCGCCCCCAGGCTGAGATTGGATATCTGCTCCATCCATTCTTTTAAAGTAATTTTCCCAATAAAACGTACACGGCCGCATGCGATGGTTTTAGATAATCTCGCTCCAAGACATTTTAATTCATTCAGCTACCAGCCAGGAAAGGAGACGAGTTGGAAATTTAAAAAAAAGTCACATCAAGAATAAGCATGCTTTTGTTTGTTCTTATATACATACAAATAAAAAAAAAGACACATGAGTATGGAATAAAACTCTCCATGTTGTGGTGTTACAGGATCAACGATGGGGTGACGGAGCGGAGTTAGGTACCACCCAGACGTTGGATATTTTCTAATAACAGCACGTCCTGAAGTGTCTTATTCCTCTTACACCACAACAATTTGCATTTTTTTATTACATCTATTATAGAATGGCAAATTGTACTTTTTATCTATTTACAGTTAATGTTGTGGAACGTCTGCAAAGCAAGTTATAAACAGTCTTCACCGTGCCGAATGAAGGCAGGATGTAAACACAACATGCTAGGCAATCCAAGAAGAATAATTGGTGTCCATGGTGGGGTAAAAACGCAGGTAGGCAACGGTAAATCAGAATGATCCGTAATCAAATATCAAGATACAGGCAAGAGTAAATGAAAGGACAAAATGTGAGTGCAAGAAGCCAAGGCTCAGTGTAATGTTCACAAAAAATGCACGAGTCTTTGCACAGATACTGCAACACAACAAGGTATAAACAGACAAACTAACCGAGAGTAAACACAGGACAGGTGAACACAATAGGGCAACAGGACGGGGCAGAGACAAGACCAAGACAGATACAAAGACACTTCACAATGTCAACAAAACCACATGGAAACTATGGTGTGTGAGGACACCTTCACCAGCATTTTTTTCCTCTCCTAAAATTATTAAGATAAAACACACACACACACATAGACACACACACAAGTTGCCTTGTTACCAAGAAACCACAAAACATGAACATCCCCCATCGTGAAGATGTCATAAATCTTAAAGTCCCAGCTTACAAAGCCCTGACTCTGGAGAATCCTTACATAAATGTCTCCTTACAGATTTATATAACAACACATTTTGTGAAAATCTTTTAATGTGGAGTAATGTAAATTCTTAGCATAAAAATGATTGTTTCTTACATAGTGACATGATGAGGCCAAACTAAAGGATGGATCTGATTGTGTTTGGTTCCAGAACTGCGACAATTGTCTGAATTTTGTTGTCAGCAGAAGAATGGGCTTTTAATTTGATGGCTTTGAGAAAGTGTGTCTGTCATTTTAGGATCCAAAATAGGGCAGTGGCCAGACCACAGGCTATATTCTCTGTTATCATAGCATGGCACTGACTACAGCTTACCATCTGGGATCCTGTTAAATAAATGAAGGTTTAAAGAACACTACAAGGTCACATCGGCCAAGAGAGGACACAATCGCTTGAGTTTTGTCCTGACTACTGGCAGACCTCTTTAAGGTTACTTCCTAGTCGAAGAGTAGGAGTGCTAAATAAAACTCTTGAAGCCTCTGTGATTCCCCGATCCTATCTTTTTCAGCCCGTGATTTGGTAAATTGCTTGATAAATGAGATAGGAGAACAGGAATACATGAGTGATTCCTATGTGGACTTTTTGTTTATTTGTCCTTTTGCTGAAGTATTTTTTAGTATGGAAATAAATTCATACCTGGCCATTCTTGGGAAAGAAGAGGATTTTCCATGACAACCAGTACCATGTGTCTTTCTACTGTATTGCCCTTGTCTTGTCATTGGTTTATTTCCCTGCCTGTTCTTGCCTGTACCTTGTTTCTCACTAATTATCGTTTGAGTCTTGCTTGTCACATCCAACATGAAGAATGTGCTAGTGTTCTTTATTCCTACAATAGCTGAGCCAAATTGGTTCCACTTGAGACACAAGATGGGTAGTTTCCAAACTGTCCATTCAGTATTGAAGTGTTACCCTGTGCTGTACAAACACTTCACCTCTGCTGGAGAAAGTGTTACCAAAAAGATTGATGGAGGTCCAGCTGAGCACATGATCTGTCATGCTTTTGTAATTAACCTGGGCCTCATGCCCAGTGCTTTGGAAGAACTTTCAGAATTAAGAGTTGAGCGGAAACAAATACTGAAAGGAATAGCAGAGAAGACTGGCACATAAACCCAGATCAGCCAGAGGGCAGCTAAAGAAAACCATTTTCAATAGGTTGCCATTGCATACAGGGAAACTCACCATCATCCTTGAGAGGATGCGAACCGGATAGCAAAAAACTGAAAGAGCTTAGCAAGGACAATTGGCCTAACAAGGCTGAACCATTGTATTGTGAGACCAAAATGATGATGTTTATTAGCGCATTGGCTTTGAAAATGCTATTCAACAGTCAGGTATTCAGACAGTTCATGGAAACACATAAATGATCTGGCAGTGTATGATTTTTTTTTTTTTCCAAAGTTTTTTTTTTTTAATGTTCTGTGCAATGTTCAATCAATTATCATACACTCTTAGAAGATTAAAGTAAAAAAAAAAAAAAACCTTTCTGAGAGGAAAGCCTTTTCCTGCAGGGTTCTACATAGGAATTGTGTGGATTCCACCACAGAAACAAACCTTTAAGACTTTGTCAAATCACAGAAGATCAAAGGACATTATAATACCATGGACACGCAAAGTACAGCCGGGTTGAAGACAAAGGACATGTGATGGCAAAACTGGCATTTCTTGGTAAATAAAATTGTCATGATCTTACCCTTCATAATTCGCATCCCAGTTTCCATGGCAACAAACACTATGTGCTTCTGTTTCATTTTGGTTTTTTTACCTTCACCAAGGAGGTTATGTTTCCGGTGCATTTTTTTTTTTTTTTTTTGTCTGTCTGTCTGTTTGTTTATTTGTCTGCCTTTTAAGCAGGATTACTCAAAACCTCCTTTACTGAATTTCATGGAACTTGGTGGCAGGGTGTAGCATGGGCCAAGAGAGAACACGTCACATTTTGGAGCAGATCCGAGACATAGGACGGCTTCATGATAGTAGTTTATCGTCACTAATGTTGTGAGATATAGCATTTGGCCTTGACAGAACTCTGCACTCAACAATGCCATGCATCTTAAGGTCCAGCAGATGGCAGAAAAGTTCAATAGTGACAAATCATAGCCAATGTAGAAATATGATGCCTCCATTGGAAATATATCCAGACATATAAAGTGGTTGTGATCATAGAAGAGTCGATTATTGTCTTTGGTGGAGGTCTCCCAAAACCATGTCGATAGGTGGATTTTGTATATTAAA
>JAQQZX010000009.1:19749993-19771715 GCA_030068355.1 Notoglanidium maculatum
GCTCCGGTTTCCTCCGACAGTCCAAAGACATGCAGATTAGGTCAACTGGCTACTCTAAATTGCCCATAGGTGTGAATTAGTTTATCTTATCTAATAATCTAATTAATCGAATAATAAAAGATCTAATCAAAGCTTTTAAATTCTTAATTAATCTTATACATTAAGCCATCACTGCACCAAACATACACACACACACAACTCACTCCATCACCACACAAGACAAATGGACAAATAACGAACATATACATGCTCACTGTCACTACACAAGAACAACACAAAAAACTACTACATGAAGGACATCTATACTCTTCAATGCTATAGATATAATTTGTGCAATAACTATATTTTGGTGCAATAATTACTTGTGCAATAATCACATGTCAAATTTTTTGTGCAATAACTACATTTATTCTTAACTTACTCTATTTTATTTTCTTATTTTATTTTATTTTCTACTGTCGTTGTACTTGTCTGCACCTTAGAAGTAGCCCTGCAATTTCGTTGTACATGTAGCATACTTTGCTCCGGTATAATGACAATAAAGGCTTCTGATTCGGATATTCCACTTTTTGGCTTTGTTTTCAAAGTTCTTCTGTGTTGGCTAATTCATTTCCCTGATGATAACCAGGAAAGATTAGTTCCATCCCTAATCTGACCGAAACCCAGCGACAGAGTGTGTTAGTTTATAGTTGAAACTAAGCTGAACTAGCAGGGCTGGGCACCGATTCTGCACATTCAGCACTTTAAATAGATTTAAAGCTTGTACAACACTAACACACAACAACATTGTTACTGTTTCCCTTTCATTTTACTACCTATGACAGGTGTGATTAGCTTACTTAGCATTTGACAAACTAACATAAACAAGCTTTAACTACTATATCCTTTACACAGGAGATAAATAAATCTTTTTGCCCCAAACACCCCCACAATGCAAATCAGCTTAAAGAAACTTAGACCGCTACTTTGATTTAATAAACATGTACCATTTCCACTTCAATGTACTCTACTCAGTGACAAATGATGTCTTATTACAATTCAAACTGTAATTACCACAATGTACAATACAGTGTCACAAGAAAGAAACTCTGAGTTGGTTTTAGCTAATTGGCTAGTTAGCATATGAGATAAACTGTATATTACTCAACACATTTAGCACAGGAAGGCTGAATGCATGTGACCTTTACCTACATGTTACAGATAAAATAACATTACGCCATGTTTCAGCCAGCTTGCTACTAGCACCCATTTCAACAAGGGATGCCCCATAAGACTAACAAAATGTGTGACTGCTACAGGCAGGTCATAAAATACAGTATTTTGCAGTTAAGACATTGAGAAGTCATTTAATACTAGACATATTTGGTCTTTAAACAAACATTACAAAATGAGAGATTTTATATACGGCTTTGTTCATGTTTTTATAAGAGCAGGAAGACATTCTTGGAACGTTCAGAAGACATGCCAAAGGATGACTTCTTCACTAAACATAGAACCTTTAAGAGTTCCCCAAGATGGACAACTGAATAACCCTTAAGGGTTCAACATTTTTTTAAGTGGAGTTTACAAATGTTACCGCCATTTTAGTAAGATGATGAGGATCTTGAGGAGAAACTGTGATTATTTTGGTTAAGCCTGGGTGATGAAATGATAGCAATATGTACAGTGATAGACACTTCATTAATAGCTATAAGAAAATTATTTGATAGAATGTTTGATCGCTTCACTTGAATGCGTCAATTGCTAACCACCAAGTAAGCACATAACAAATACACATGGTGTAGTTCTGTTGCAAGAGCAAACCCCAATCATGCTCCTGCTCTGGCTCATAAACAGCCAATCGTATCCCTTGATAAGTGGAGTGTCATTTAACAGGTGTATGGTTCGGTTGTACCATCAACATGCAATACAACAACAGAAACAATGTGACAAAGTGAATGTAGATGCACCTTTTTTTCCTAATTCTGACCGATATTAATCCATCCTTGTGCGTAATCTGTGCAGGAAACCCATCCCAAGTCAAGACCGGGAATACAACAAACTTATTTTATCACCTTAGTCGCTTCCACTCTATGGGGTACACAAAATGTCATCAGTTCCAGCCTATATCTTCTACATTTCAAGAAACAACCCACAGGCAGTCCACGATGGAGAATTACTCAGCAACAATACTGCATGACAAAGCATCCAAACAGTACAAAGACATAACCCACACAGTAGTGTACTACATTGCTAAGGATATGCTATCACTCAGTGTGGTTGAAAAGTCTGGCTTCAGAAAGCTTCTCAGCATGGTTCACCCCCGCTATGTTGTCCCGGGCTGCAAGCACTTTTCACAGACATCACTTCCACAGCTTTATTCGGAATGTAGAGAATCTGTAAAAAAGAGAGAAAATAGCAGTCACCTACTTTGCCACAACCCCTGACATCTGGTAGATTTGCACATGCGAGCTGTATATTAGCTTGACTGTTCATTTCATTAACAACGAATGGGGGCTGAAGAGTAAATGCTTGGAAACAGCATATTTTCCAGAGAACCACATGGGGGAATTGATTGCACAAGGCTTGACTGATGCACTGGCCTCATGGGGACTGAATGAAAACATCCAGGACTGCATCACCACTGACAGAGGGGCTTCACTTCACTTAGCAACTGGACTTGGCTGCAATGTTTTGGCTACCACTTGCAATCAGCTATTGGTGAGTAGAGTTGGCATTTTATAGTTTCATATTCATCCACAGACAGTTTATTGGGTTGTGTTAGGAGTGATAATAATACGAATGTTTTCAATTTCAATTAAGAGTCAATTAAAAAAGAACAATAAGGACAAATAGACACACAACAAATTTTCAAGTCCCCTACACTCTTAATTTCAATAATAAAAATAATTTACAAAAATGAAATCTTAAAAGAATTTTAATTTGTTTCTTTGGGCAAGGTCTCACCCTAGTAAATCATTAAATTACTTTGTAAAGCAGCTATTGTTTCAGAGTTGCTTCTGCATTTTTATAGCAATGTTTTATAGCAATGGTTAATCCTGTTCCTGGAGCTCTAATTTCCTGCCAGTTCATCTCCAACCAAAAACACAACTCTTTTAGCTGATCAAGAACTTCTTAAGGCAATGATTAGATGGTCAGATGGGCATGGTTATGGTTGGAGATAAAGTCTTCAGAGAGGCAGATCTTCAGGAACAGGGTTGGTGACCACTGTTTTATTATATTACCTTGTTGCATCTGTTTACAATGGTTTATAGTGCCAATTTTCTTTTTTCTTTTTTTCCCCCCGCAGGTGCAGCATGGAAGAGGCCCATTGGTGTGTGAGTAAGACAGTATTGGCAACATTTTCATTTTCACACAAAAAAAGAGAGATCTGGCAGCAGCTCAGAAACTGCTCAATCTCCTAAAATACCAGTTTGTTACTGAATCACTAACCAGGTGGGGCTCATTCCAGAAGATGGTGGAAAGGGTGCTGGAACAACAAAAAGCCATCACTCAAGTCTTGGCTTCAGACAGACATCTGGACCAACATGGTAGGACATTGAAGTCCTAGAATCCATGCATGACGCATTACATCCTCTGAAGTTCACATATTCCCTTTCCGGGGAGTCATATGTGACACATCATATGTGAAGTCTGTGCTCCAGCTGTTCAGAACAAAATTGCTGAATGTTAGTGAATGGGACACTCAGCTCACAAAAGAGTTCAAGACCACAATCATGACATACCTTGATGAAAAATACGCAGACCAGGTTACTGATGACCTGCTTGCATTAGTTGATCCAAAGATTCAAGGCTCAGTACATCAAGGCAGACAAGGTAGAAGTCATTAAATCAAGAGCACCAAGGGATATCCAAGATGAATCCCAAGCATGGGATTTAGTGTCAACAGAAGGAGGAGCTGCTGCAGAACCATCTCTACCAGGTTAGGCAAGGCAGGGTGCACCCTGGACAGGTAGCCAGTCTATCACGAGGCTGACACAAAGAAACAGACACACTCATATTCAAACCAGTAGCTTATTAGCATAATCCGCATGTCTTTGGACTCTGTAGAACCCAAAGTAAACATACAAAGGCATGTGGAGAATATGCAAACTCCACACAAAAAGGCCCCTGGTTGACCGCCAGGTTCGAACACAGAACCTGCTGGCTGTGAGACGACAGTGCTAACCACTGCATTACTGTACCACACCTGTACCACTCAGCAGGATGCACCATACTATATGGTTCCAGGGGAAAAAAATAAATGAACCATCAAAGTATTTGACTTGCCCTGTGTCACAAGATGATCCACTGCAACATATGTGGACAAATAAGCCTTTTTGTACTTTGACACACAATATCTTTAGCATTAATTAACTTTAACATTGCACCAGCTCATCAAGGTCTTCCGAGGAGCCACGCTTGTTTGGCGGGATTCCCAACCCTGGAGTCACCCCTCACTGCACAGATGTGTGGTTTCTCTGTACAACTGAGAATTCCCTGCTCAGTCATACATGATTCAACTCATCAGCCATCATGCTTTGAGGAAGAAGAATAGTGGAATAATGAAAGACTGCTTGGCTGGAAAATGGTCATTTGGCCACCTGATGTGGCCCTCGATCAAACAAAAAATAAGTTGTTGATCTTTAAGTTCAAATTTTATCACAAACCATTCTGTCTCCATTAGCATGTTTGGCTCGGGAACTGAGCTACTATCTCTTGTTTGCATGAATATTATGCACTTCTTGACTCTAAAATTTATTTTCATAGATATTTCACCCCCTTGGCAAGTTATCTCAGGTTTAGAATTACCTCACTGTCTTGTCTTTGATTTCCATGATGTTTATGCCGTAAATGTTGATATGTTTCATATTCAGTGGTCATTCTGCTGCTGCCGCACAGAAAAAACCCTTGATTCTGGCTTTAATTGTCTGTAAATATGGTACACAGTGTGGAAAATGGTGTATCATTGCTGATTTGTACACTGAGAAGTATAAAGCATGAATTGGAGGCTTTGTCACGGGAAATTGTCAGAGATGCATGATGCGCAAATTATTTGGCTTTCCTTTCTGAATTGAAGTAAGAAAAATATCAGAAAGGACTCTGTGTCTTGCAAATTGGCAGTAATGCTGGTGGATACAACTTCATGATTGCACTTCTGAGAGCCATGGAGAGTTTCTTGTCTCCACCACCATCCATTTCTATTTTTCTTTGCTTTGCTGTGTGTATTGTGTGAACTCCGACATCTTCACAAGTCTTTAGATGAAAATATCAAATAATCAGAGAAATGTTAACCTGTCAGCTATAAGAAGACACCAGCATCCATATGGCTGTGGCATTTTATGCTCAAATTCTTTTTTCATTATACCTCAATCTGGAGCTACCCACGGATGTACAGACTGGAAGCTCGAGTCCTAATCAATACACAGTGGGCTTGCTACTGACTACTGAGTAGTCACTGAGTAGTCATATGTGTGTATGCTGGAACGTAGATATTAAAGGCAGCCTACAACTAAATGGGTGGTTCTTGTGCATACTATGAAATATAATCCTGCCCGTGCCATGGCCTATTCCTTTTAGATCTTCTACTACAAATGCCCAAAAACAAAGGCTGATTTTGGACCCTACCCTGAAGTTCCTGTTTGTTTTATTTCTTCTTCCAGAGTTGGCTGCAAAAACAGGGCTGATTTATAGCAAGCATGTAGCTCCAACTGCTTTTAGTTCTTCTAGACATGGCTCAGAAACAGGGCTTATTTTAATTCCTACTATAGCCTCTTCCCCCATTTAGTTCTTCTTCCAAAGATTACACAAAAACATGGTGTATTTTGGTTCCTACATTGTAGATCCTTCTTCTTTTAGGCTGATTTTGCTCGGTAAGCTGTAGATTCCCTCTCCTTTGTATTTTTTTCAGAGCCAGTGCAAAAACAGGGCTGATTGTGTCGTCTAGCCTGTAGTTCCTGACTTTCAAAAAAAAAACTTCAAAGTTTGATTAAAGATAAGCATCCATATAAGCCACCACATATAAAGAGCAATAAACCGGCTATAGAGCAGGAGTCATAAATTCATTGACATTTCACAGACAACAAAAGAGGTGGGGAAATGAACTGAAAAGACATGCATGGTCTCACAGATAATGATAAATGACTTCCCTAAAATATAAATATGTAATTTGCTGTCAAGTCAGTTTATCACCTGCATAGTTAATGTAGGATCTCAACACCCAACCATGCCATGCCAGGCCATTTATCTATCCATGTTTTGTCAGTGAAAGATGCTGCTCTACTTATGCATGTTAAGTCACCCATTATAATCCCTAAGAGTCAGAGTAGCAGGAGATCAGGCGTCTCTGAGGGCCGAGAAGCAAAAGGAAGCAGCTGGTTGGATTTCGATTTTCAGAGAGGTGACTATCAGAGACAACAGGTGCTGGGCCCTCTGAATCATTTAAGCTTTAAAAAGCTTAAATACAATTTTCCTGCCTTTTTTGTGCTTATTTCAGAAGCACGCTTCACTTGCTCTGCAAAGTTTTTGTTTCCATTAAACTTTATTCAATAAGAACTTCTGTAAACTACCATAGGGTTCAATTCCATTTTTCATTCATATTTAATTTTCTTTTAATTAGTATTTATTTCCCTTAGTGTATCTGGTTCTAACACATTTTTTAAAAGTTGCTTTAAATAAGAGCTACATAAGTTGTCACAAAACTATTGTGTTCGCCTGCTCCCAAAGGAATTCGGATAGATCTTACCAGCTTTGAAGGAAATTCAACTAATCAGAGCAATACGGTCCATTACCGAAGGTATTCTTTGATTATTGTTATTATTATTAGTCTAAAACCTTTTTGGATCTCTCCTGAGCTAGCAGATTTCTGATTTAGCTGGAAGCATACGGTGGTCCATTCTGAATAATTAATTTTATGTTACTGCATGGATGGCTGCATAATTCCCACAAGCTATACAGAAGCTATTACACAGTGTTATTTCTCAGTTAGAGTCACAAATTTCTTTCTGACATTAATAGAATGAGTATATACTTATTTCTCCGTTGGGCCTCCAAGCAACGTCCTTGACCTTCAGCAGTTCAGAACAATAATTGGCCAACATTTTGCCTCATTTATGAGTCCCTCTGGTTAAAAGCATTAAAACATTAGCATAGTAAAATTAGAAGTCACAGCAACAATGAAATGAACAGGAAAAATGTGCGGAAATTGGAGTACATGTAGAAATAAACAAACTGTCCGTTTGTCCTGAGTCTGAATTTATTCAACAGGGAAACAGGACTCATCACCAGTAGACTCAGACAAGTAGGATGGAGACATTAATGAATAAACATAAATCCAAACAAATCCCCTCCAAAGCACCAGAACTCATTCACCCTCATGGCCTATGCTAATACACCTCAATGCTACTTCAGATCAAAATAATGGAAAGACAGATCTATCCAGCTGGTGATCCACAGTGTGTGTTCTTTTCACCATTTATGTCAGGCTTGGACTGTATTATTTAGACACAAGTTTGCTTACGCTGACAGTCGAATTGCAGCTAATTACTTGTGAAGTAGATTGTAAATCAGGTGTGAATCACAGTCTGGGAGAGTAAACTATGCCTGATAAGTACATTCCACCAAGCTGTCAGAGGTCATGAAAAATAGCTGAAAAGTTAATCTGAGCAATGAGATGATCTGATATACATTATGCAAAACCTAGTTAGCAAAAGTCTTTGCTCTGATCAGCATGGCTGCTTGTTAACCACATTCATGTTACTAGTGAATTGAAATATAAGTTGAAGGCTTCCTGGTGCCTGGTATGATGCCTGTACCTGATCCTGACAAACGGCTCATGCTGTGGCATTTCTTACCCTCTGGATGTGATACTGTTTCTATTTGGAGATTTCTGCACTTGTGACTCACTCTCTGCTTCTGCGGATGGTCCTACAATGATACCTTAAAGATTTGCATATCCCAAATCTCTTTGCTTCAGCAGATGATTTCACCTGGATACTGTGGATTATTGTAAATTTGTTCCTAAGAGCTGCTGCAGTAATCATAAAGAAACATAATTTTCATTTAATGAATATTGGCCTTTAATGTAGCTACCATACAGTTATGCACATTTTGATGAACAGAACAATGAGCTTGCAAGGTAGTCCCTACCTCCCCCAAATGATCAGGTAATCTGTCTGTCCACAGACCAAGTGAGAAGAACTCTATCCAGAATGAATCCACACAAAGCTGCTGGAACTGACAACATACCTGGCCGGGTGCTCAAAGAATGTGCATAACAGCTGGCTGACATCCTGACAGATGTTTTAACACCTCATTGAGTTAGGCAGTCATTCCAGCATGCTTCAAGACCAGCAAAATTGTTCCAGTACCAAAGAAACCACCTGTGACCTTTTGGAATGACTATGCTCCTGTGGCACTCACAGACATCATGAAGTGACCATGAAGTGCTTTGAGAGACTAGTCATGTGCCACATCAAAGAGTGCCTACCCAGCCCATTGGACCCTCCCCAGTTTGCTTACCACCCAAACTGGTCTACTGATGATGTCACATCCACTGTACTTCACCTGTCACTCAACCACCTGGACAAAAAAGAAGTCTTATGTAAAGATGCTATTCATGGACTTTCGGCTGAGCCTTTAACACCAACATCCTGCAGAGGCTGACTATGAGATCGGGCTCCACCATTGGTAAAGAGCACCAAATTTCTGTGAGTCTACCTTTCAGTCTTACTTAGTCCTTCAATACCAGCTCTACAGCTAAACAGCATCTACAGCTTCTTTGGAGACTAAAGAGAGCTAGTCTCCCCTCATCCATCCTCACCATGTTTTACAGGGTCACTATCGAGAGTGTCTTGTCCAGATGCATCACTGTCTGGCATGTGAACTCCAGTGTTCCTGACTGCAACACCCTGCAGTGAATAGTGAGAGCCGCTGAGAAGGTCATCGGTGGGCCTCTTCCTTCCCTGCAGGACATCTACCAGAACTCATAGAGTGCACAGCATTGTGGAAGACCATTCTCACCCCTTACATGAACTCTTTGCTCTTTTGCCATTTGGAAAACGGTATCCAAGCTGCCAGACTGTGGAAGAGTTTCATACCACAAGCTGTCAGAATTCTCAATGCACACAAATGTTCAACTCTGGCTTAGCTCCTGTGCACTGCCACCCTTAATATCATCCTTTTCATTCTTTATTTGATATAACTCCTACTCACATGCTGCCAATGACTTTTCATGTACAATATGACAGCCAGCATACTGCTACTATGTCTTTGTCAGGGCACTACCACTCTTAATACCATCATCTTCATTCTTCATTTGATATAACTCCTACTCAAATGCTGTCAATGACTGCTCATGTGCAATATGAAGACAACCAGTGTACTGCTACTATGTCTTTTGTCTGCACAATAGCTAATGTGAACAATTTGCTATTTGCACATTGTTTATCAGCACATTGTACTTTGTTGTATGTTGCTGCATGTTGCATCGTGGTCCATGGAGATATGCTGTTTCATGTCACTATGTAATGTACACAGTTGCTGATAACAATAAAAGAGCCGTGAACCTTGAACCTTGAGTAGATTTCTGATACAATTTTTACCATTAGTGTCATTTACATTTGCTCATTTGGCACACGCTTTTATTCTAAGCGATTTAAGACCTATTCAGACTGGATTAGTTATACGTAGGGATGTGGAGAAACATAATTTTTACCAGAGTATCTTAGCCTTGTTCAAATCCTTCATGTCATTTAATGTTTTGCAGACTGCTTGTGCACGCTTCTGGCAATAATATGCCCTAATTTCCCCAAGTTATATATATTCCATCTGCATTGGCTTGTTAGTAAATAATCTTTTGTATCCTGGGAGAAGGTGCTTTTTCTTCAGTATAAGGACAATGCAGGAAGTGTTTTCGCTTTTCTATCATCATCTCTGGCTGAAACCTATATGAACCAAAGTAATGGCCATGTTTAAAAACAAAACAATAAAATAAATATGATGTTTCATTGGATGGGTAAGAGAAGCAATGTTTCTGGTTTTTTAGGCAAGTAATTGAGTTCCTATCACAGGTACAGCCTAACAGGTTTAGATCTTAAGCCTTACAGGTTAAGATCATGTAATCTACTAATAATCAAGTGCAACATGTGCAGCCAGAAGATCTACAATAAGCAAAAGAATCTGTATTAGATTTTGAATTCTGACTTTTAGATCTTTTTTTTTTAGATTTTCAGATTTTTCATTAAATTCTGTATTAGAATTTGTATTAGAATGTGATTAGGGTGACATGAACATGGTGCAGTGGTTAGCTCTGTCCCTTCACTACAAGAAGTTTCTGGGTTTGAACTGGCTGGCTGTGGTCTTTCTGTTTTATCCCCGAGCTTGTGTGGATTTCCTCCAGGTACTCTGGTTTCCTCCCACAGCCCAAAGACATGCAGATTAGGACAACTGACTACTCTAAATTGCCCATAGGTGTGAATATGTGTGTGAATAGTTGTTCTTATCTTGTCTGAATAATGCTTTACAAGTGAGACAAGTAAGGATGAACAGATCGATACCAAAGTATTGATATTTCCAATCCTGGTTGCGATTCCAATCCAGTCCAATCCAGTTTTGAAAATTGATCCTCATATTAAAAAAATGATAACAGTAACTTTATCTAAGTAGTGATTTTATTATCTTTATTTTATTCTCTTTTTATTGTCGTTTAGGGTAGGAACTACTTGCACATTCTCACCCCGCTCCCCATAGCTTAGTAATAAGGCACGCAGAGAAACAGATTCTGCCAGTTAGTCAGTCGCACAATTGCAGAAAAAAACAACGCATGCTTTTGGAGATGTTTCACTTTTGTAAACAACAATGAAGCAGCTATCAAGTATAACTTTAGATGCCTACATTTACCAATTTTTAGTATAGAAATCATAAACTTTTCCTGTTTTTGTGTACACAAGAAATATCTGTATCAGTATTGGTATCAGGATGCTAGCCTTAGTATTACTTGTTGTTGGATCAAAAAGTAAATCAGTAGTATCACCCATAGAGACAAGTTTCAACTGAGTAGTTGAAGGTAGGATGTTTTGCCCAAGAACCCAACAGTGGTAGTTTGTAAATGCTGAGGCTCAACCGCATAACCTTCAGATCAGTAGTCCAAAGCCTTAACCACTGAACCACCATCTCCCAAAAGATCTTCTCAAGACCTCGTCAAGAGATCAAGTGCTGCAGTCTGAGCGGTAGTCAGATGGCAAGGTGCTACAAAGACCAGAGTTTCTCCTCGGAGCAGATATTTTATTAAAGCTGCTGGAATGTGAGGAGAATTTTACTGACCTCACCTTTTAATATAGAACAAGGTACAGGTCAGACTTCTGCTGGTGCTTTCGCATTTACAGAGTATGCAACATAGCAACATGGCCTTGAATTGAATTATTAGTACATTATCAGTTGTCCTTTAACTCACTGGTGCCACATAGTTGTTCTTTTGGTTTGCTTTCTTGCAGCATCTTTCAAGTGCGGAACAGCAGCATTGAAACACACATGGCTTAATTGACATTGAGAGGGACTGAGATCTTTCCGTGCCTGGAGTCTGGCGCTGATGTATTAGTTATGAGCATGAAAATGCATGAAAAAGCACTTCAGATAGACGGCCTTGTGTGTGTGTGTGTGTGTGTGTTTGTACGTGTGTGTGTAAATACAGTAAATCCACTCATAGCCTTTAACTTACAAAAAATTTGAATTGTAAAAGTCCTAGTTGTGATTAAAAATGTAATATCTATGTTAATGTAAGGTGTTAATACAGGCATCTCACAAGCAACAAAATAAGTTTGTTCTTCACGTAGCTATTTAAACTCATTCAATTTCAGAAATGTCGGTGTTGGAGATCTTTCGGCCGCTTCCTTTGGCGTATTATTTCGAGCCATAATATCGATGTGCGATGGCACAGACGCTGCCCTCACAATCAGCACAGCTCATAGACATGTCAGACTCTTTCATAGCTGGGAATGAATAGCCCTCCGCTTTAATTGAAAACGGACTGATTGCCGAAGGTGAGGGAAAATGGATTTTCTTCATCTCCTTTCCTTCCCTATTAGCGCAAGACAGGCTAAATGAATAACTTCGGCTGTTTAGTCTCATGTGCAAAGTGAGTTTAAAGCTACATCTCAGGGATGACTCGGGCTCGCTTTATTCCTTTGTGGAAGCAGAAGGATGTTTTTATCCATTGAAAAGATCTGGCATGTACATACAGTATATTGGGGTCCAATATCTAGATGTCATCAAAGAGTTATTGACATGTCAATGTCCATTATAAAAGGAAAAATGGACCAAGAAGAGAGCCTTGTTGGACGCTATGAATATTGTGGAAATGCCTATGTAGATGACCTGTTGCTGCTTTGTAAGATATGCATGAATCATTTCAGGGCTGCTCCCACAGTACAATACCAAGGGAAGAACAGCTATACTGCTTATCAAGTAAAGAACCGAGGTGAAGGAGTACACCATACAAAGCATTTTTGCCATTTATTTCTTTAATCGAATATTTAGCAATTGAGTGGCTTTGAACAACCATAAATTTCACAGTCTACACTTTCACAGGTATCTTCAGATGGGGACTGGTGGAGACAGATGTGAAAGCTGATATTGAATCAAGCACATATTATGAAAAACTCACTTTTTCAGTGCTTGTGCACATACATTCGTGTATCCAGAGTGCTTACCAATCCACAAACTCTGAAATAAAATGACTCAGTCAGTTTCTTTTGGGCTGCCTATTTCAGAAAACATGTGCTTCTACAAGCCGTTCAGATTTGGCTCCGTCGTACATCAAAAGGAGAGCTCATTAGAATAATATCGCCCCCTCATCTGAGTATCTCCACCCACAGCTTGAGAATTGCCTTTGCGAAGGATGTGCCATTTTTGTTCTCACAAGTGCCGGACCCACTTGCATCATGTCACAGTATCAGTTGTGACTAACGAGAGTGTGGCAATGCATTGCATCCTTATACATACTCCAAATTTATTATCTATTATCTTTCCGCAGCTGGTAGCCAGTCAGATCGAGCTGTACCTCATGACACCTGAACACTATGGCTCTATAAGCAGCTTATGGTCATAAAATTGACTTTTCCTTTCACTTCACAACTTCTCATATTGTGAAGAACTCCATTTCTCAGCTTGGCTCTACATCAGCATCCTCAGCAGTGCACCCAGTCCTCCGTCTCCCCAGTGTATTAATCACCTGAAACTTGTTTCCCAGCCAAACAACAACTCTTTTAAGATGCACTCAGTTTTGAAAGTCTTTGCGCAGACTGTTACTAGTCTATCCTGCAAAAATATCTAACCTTTGGCTTGCGTTTCTCATTTGTTATGTACATCTCAACATACAAGCATCTAAACTGTATCGTCATGATTATTCATGATGTGCAGAGACAAAGGAGATGTCCATATCCTTACATACTGTACACCTCATAACTAATTACATCAACATAAATACAGTATTGATGTTAGAAAAAAGCATCGAAGCCCAACATCAGAAGCGAGAGAATGGATACCCTTTCAGTGTCCTCTTCCCCTCGGCAGGTTAATGAGGTTCAGAGGAAAACATTTATGTTCCAGTTTGCTCATTAATGACGGCAGGGCCTCTGATATATCCCGACTCAAAGTGAGTTTGACAACGCGGGGACACTGAGGACGAGGATAAATTACTTGGCCTGCATTGATTTAGACCAAGGCCAAACAATTACATGCCTGCAACAGTGCACGTATTTTGTATTGTGGAGAGTAATACATATGTATGGTTTATGGGCCATCTATTAATTAATGTGTTTACTAAGTAAGGAATAACACACAACGGACCATGCTGTTATATGGAAACTGGGGTGGAGTGATATGACGTTACTGTTACTAACCCTGAAGTAGCTTATTTTCATACTCTTTTCCTTCTGAATATTCCGGCTGCATGTTTGAGCAGAAGCAAGAAAAACATTTAAGCAATATGTGTAAATGTAATACGTTTATCCGTGCCATATATCCAAACAAGTGACAGACTTAGCCTAGCTATAACCTATAGCATAAAAGAGACAGCAAATCATTCAAAACACGCAAGCATTGAAAAGGAGTTTAGATTAGATTCTGTCTGTCTTGTAAAAGACTTTGGATAAAAGTGTATTTTTATTCAAATGAAAATGAATAAATGTAAATGTAATAAATGCAAAAATGACCGGGATCAGCACAATCTAGGGACTCATATGAATTCAAATGAGAAGTTTCAGAACGTTTAAACACTCTCTCAATCTTTATAATCTCTGGAACTGGCATATTGTACAGTGTCCTTCATATTTATTGGCACCCTTTGTAGAGATTAATAAAAAGGGGGAAAAAATCCACATATTGGTGAAGTAGCTTCATCTCTCGTTGAAAAAAGAGAAAAGTCCAACCTTTTATTAGGAATTAAAAAAAATATTCAGATAAAAACAAATCCCTCATCAAGAAATAATTATTTTTAACAAAAACTCATGTGCCACAATTATTGGCACCCCTGAAAATTATTGTGAATACGGTGTAACTGAAGCATGCTTCCCATTTAAATGGTACATGTTTGAGTTGATTTTTTTACTAATCTATACAAGGGGTGCCAGTTCTTGTGGAGGGCACTGTAGTGTTTAAATAAATAAATAAACATCTAGAACTTGCCCTTGTGAAATACAAATATGAATTTTTATCAATATGCTATATTATAAATATAATATACGTATTTATATTTAGAAATAAAGTGTTTTATGGCACAACCATGGGTTGTAGCCTATGATTTTCCTTGGTGAGCATTTAAGCTGAACATTATGTTGAATACAGCCATGAAGCCCAGACACCTCACTAAAGCCTGTTATGCATTACCACGTGTGTGTTTTGCTCATATTGAGTGTCTTAACTAGATGGCAATAATCAGCCATACTGTGTGTGTGTGTGTGTGTGTGTGTGTGTGTGTGTGTGTGTGTGTGTGTGTGTATACATTGTATTTGTGATTGAAAAGCACGCTCCTCAGGCGTACACCCAACTGCAGCATCTTTCAGGATCAATAAATAATCCACTCTCCTGACCTTGAGTGAGATGAGCGTGGAAAATTATATGATTGCTCGTTGTGAAGAAAGGTTTCGTCTCTGGCCTTTCTCCACTCTGAGGGCTCGGCAGATGAAAGAAGAAGAAGAAAAAGAAGTGGACAGGCTGCGCTAGGTGATATCAGCTTTGATCAGGGCCTAAACAGAGTGCACGTTCGCAACTGCTTTCAGCAGATGCATTTTCCAAAATAATAATAATAATAATAATAATAATCAACCCCTCAGTGGCATGACTCAGGCCAACGATGGTCCTCATATTAATGATGGAATACAAAACCTTACACAGTTTCATTTATATTCTATTAAGTGTACAAGTAAGAAATAAAACTCAACAGGATGGTGTGATAAAGTGTAGTTACTGTAAAAACCCAGAAGCTTATTATTCTCCACTAGCAATTTGCCACTGCATTTTATATTTATTAAGGAAGGACACATCATATTTTTACCCATTTATTGTTACATGTCACGTCAACAGCCACAAAACAAGTTAGTTCCTTTTCTCATTTATGTTATAGCAGCTATAAATGGTCATTCCTTCCGCCAGAGGGTCGCTTGCCAACAGGAAAAGCAGGCAACCGCTTGCGGCCCCAGGCCAGTCGGCACCAATTTTTTTTTTGGTGGTGTCAGATTATCTGTAACATGAAGGTGACGGACGCTGGTTGTGAATTTTTGCCTACGGCCCCAACAGACTCTAGAACCGCCATTGCATTCACCTGACTGCACTTCACTTGAAATTGAGACTTTTACAAAAAATGCAGCTTTTTTTTTTTAATCAGAAACCACAAAGCATAAAATCTTCCATCCTGAAGACTTTCACTTCTATGAAAATATAATGCTACAGCTTTACCTCTGACCGTTACAAAGCGCTGACTCTGGAGACTCCTTTCACCATGTTAGTGATTACACACGGTTTTCTCTTTGTTCAATAACACAACACTTTTAATCTGCTTATAATAAGTCTTAAATTATGCCGAGCTTCTCTTATAGAAAAGTAAATCAACAATTTTTGACTGTTCACATCAGCGTTCAACAGAGTTCTTATAAACTTCAGAAGAAAGGAGAGCATTCCACAGCATGAAATGTTCATAACCATAAATAGATATAAAGGACATGTTCTTTAATATCTTCGGAATCATTGAGAAATTTCTGTGGTCTAAGAGACTTACAGGAAAACAATTCTAGGAACTTCATGGTGGTATCATTAGCTCCGGTTTAGTTCATTCTTTTCCTATAACAGCATGACCTCAAGAGATTTATTCAAAACAGAGCATCTAGGTAACTGACATGTTGTGTGCGGATAAGATCAACATGTAGCTGAACATGAATATTTTTACTATCTATATATTTCTGATTGAATTGCTTACACACTGGTTTGCCTTTCACACATATTACAGCACAAACAGGAATATCATGGTTGTGTTGAAGCGTGATGTTCCAACGTTCAGCTTGTCTGCTGTCTACACTGCACCTGGAGTTAAAGAAATTCCAGTTTCTCGCTCTGTACATCGGGAGCAGCAGGAAAGCTGACAGCGATGCACACAGCTCGGTCACACACCTGCCGCCTGCGCCGGATTGTGACCTGAAGCTATAACAGGTCTCAGTGGAGGCATTGAGCCGTGGAAATATTCAAGGATTGTATATCCCTGGAGTGCAGCAGAATACTTGATGCACTGCTGCTGAGCTGGTGACAGAACTACTGAGGGAACAACAAGCGACATTTGATGCTATTTTTCTGGGTTTATACTGAATTTTATCCTGCAATGTCAAAATACATTAATGTGTTTTCTGAAATCCATGCTTTCACAGATGGCTGACAAATAGAAATGAAAAACAAAGAGTGTTAGTAAGGTGTTGGGCCACCACGAGACACCTGAACAGCTTCACTGCACCTCAGGCATTGAGTCTACGAGTCTCTGAGTCGCTCATGAACGCCGTTCTTGAAAGAAAGGAATTTGCTTTTCGGTGCTTATTGGTTCGAGATCATTATCATCATCATCATCACCAAACCATCTACTAAGCCCTCATGCCATGTGGATATGGGGGGTTTATTCTCTAAGAGACCTCACCCACCAGGATAGAAAGGTATCACTGTAGGATGGTGATCATTTAGAAGAACTTTGAAGCCAAATCATACCAAGGAAAATAAATAAATGCGCCCCATTGCGTAACAGCACCACCATCTTTCCTTTCATTTTCAGAGTAGAACTTGTCCTGATCTTTGACTCCATTTTTGATTCCATCTCACTGAACAAAATAAAACAAGACATGAGAGTGATATTAGATCAAGAGATTAGATAAAGTGCGGTTTTATTGACAGAGATTGCTAGATTAAGCTAGAGTGTGTCCAAACGCTTACCCTTTAAATATAAAAATCTGTGCACTACAAAAAGTCTGAACATTAGCATAAAAGCACAGCTCAGGAATCAGCTAGCAAGAACAACCTTTTGACTCTCAGTTGATGATTTCCTGATTGAAGTGTAGTGAAGTAAAAAAAAAAAAAAAAAAAAAAAAAACGTGTTTTTGCTGTTTTCCTTTTCCTCACAGCTCAATCCCAGATTTCTGTCCCAGCTCTTTAGGTCATTGTTTATGAATCTATCAGGTCTTATTGTGTAAATCATTTTCATCAGTTTGTATTAAATTGTATCAGTGTCATCTCTTGTTACTGAGCCTCATTGTACAGTTCAGATTGTTTGCTCAGATCAGATTCCCTGAGCAGCCACATGAGCGTTCTCATTCAGGTCACATAGCTCATGAATCAGATACGCATCAGAATTAGGACCATATATGAAACGGACTCGAATCTGATTCGAAAAGATCGGATTTTTGTGTCCGCACAGCCATGACAAGATCAGATCTGTATCACATTGAGACAAAAAAAATCAGATTTGAGTCACTTCAGCATGGTAATGTGAACACAACCTAAGATCCATCTCTGAGTTTCCTGATCCGAGTGTAACGCTGCAGATGCTCTGTGATCCAACGCGGTGGTGTTGATAGCTGTCACGCCGCATCTCGCAGACCTCACGGCTTGAACCGCAGCAGCCGCTCCGGAGGAAGGCTGACAGCTACATTAAAG
The DNA here is from genome assembly GCA_030068355.1 of Notoglanidium maculatum. Taxonomy (NCBI): domain Eukaryota; kingdom Metazoa; phylum Chordata; class Actinopteri; order Siluriformes; family Auchenoglanididae; genus Notoglanidium; species Notoglanidium maculatum. Next base: position 19,768,153 of record JAQQZX010000009.1, read on the forward strand.
AGTGTCACTCATGAAACGCTTCCGACTGTTGTGTAGAAGAAGCCATGTGCATGTCTAGCTTCTTCATGAGACATGAAACTCTTGGGCTACTTTTTTTTTTATTTAATAAAAGATAGTGTCAAGGATGTCTCATAAATCGAGCATTATTAGAGGGAAAAACAACTGAAAATTGCTTTAAAATTGCTTTTATGTTGCTCTGTTTGACTTCGAGTTGAATTAATAGAATTCTTCCTTGCTCAAATACCTCATGGTTTAATTTTATATTTTAAATTTGTATATATAAAACATTAATCCTGTGATGCTGCACTTGTGGAATGAAATTGAAAACATTTCCACCATATATCAGTTCAATTTTTCTAATCACGGGAAATGTTTTGTGTTTTTTTGTTTTGTCATTAAATTGAAACTTTGCCTGGAATTGTACGCTATGAAGTAGACATCTTGAGAGAAACTGGAATGTCACTGAGCTGAACTACAATTTGAATTTTTATGTGTTTCAGTCAGACGAATCCGTATCAAAATTCTGATTGTGCTTCTGCCAGGAGGACTTGGACTTGAATCTTTCCCCAAGATTCTGTGACTCAGATTAGATTAAAAAGCGTGAGGCGTTGCATTTCCTGTGTGTGTTTGCCCTACACCGTGCACCATCCTGACCTTTTCAGCTCTAATTAAAACGGAGAGACACACAGGATCATTCTCATTAAGCACTCCACAAACCCTTCACTTAAGGCCTATCAGTGACTCATTCGAGTGTGAAACTGTCCTCTCTAATCAGAGCTACAGAAGCCTCCTGAGCTCTTCACACCGTCGCCTGATGAAAAATAAACGTGCTTATCGTGATCTCAGGGCATGAGCATGTCGTCTTATTAGCAGAACGACAGCAACGTTACACGCACGCTGTAAACGTTTACGCGATATTCATGATGGTCTGTGTTTGTGGGTCGTTACGCCGACAATGTAATACAACAAGCGATATTTGCTCTGAAGAGTGGAGATCGGACATAAGCGGCTTTTTATTGTTCCTCGGGGATTGTGGTTGTGAGGAACAATAAACAGTTCTTTTCATTTTTCGAAAGACGCTCAGATCTAAAGAGCGCAGAGGTTTGGAGTAAAAGTGTCAGCGTCTACATCATCACAGGTTACATCGGGACCAGTAATGAACAAGGGACCCTCTTTTCTGCTTTTTAAAGCCGTCGTCAATTAAACTTCTCGTTCTTTTCATCAGTTGGATGAGCATGAACTGTGTAAGGATTGATTGGATCATTTTTGTTAAAAAAGGTTGTGAGAACTGCAACGTCTAACACGAACCTTTCTAACATTTCAAGCAAGTTACATCTGCACTAATCCATTTCGCAACCACTTCCTCGGGAACAGAATGATCCATTGAAAAGGACTGATACTAATAGTAACTCTTCATTTTCCTATAACAGCACAAGTGCTTTATCCATCATTCAAGCAGAAAAGTTTCATAGATCGTGATCGCTGTTTCAGCATGTTTCGGTGGTTCGCAGGATTTTAAGTCACTTTAAGTCATCGATCGATTTACAGACACACTTAAGGAGATGACCAGGCCATTCTCGCAGCTCCATCAGGCAGAGTTGTTCTCTAAATGAACTTCACTCCATCTCCTAAAGAGCAGCGCAATCTACTTCCATTCTGATTTTCACACTAGGCTTCATTATTGGCTTCTGCAGAGGCGGCACTGCGGCGTAATTGGTAAACAGAGCTCAGGTTTAGAGAGAAAAACTACCTAATCACGCTGTTTCTCTAGGATTGTTCACACTTCCATGCTGGGGTTTAGAGCAAAGGAGCTGCTGTGTGTTTACATTTCACAGCCTATTGGCTGGAAGGCCCTGCACTGCACTGCACATCCAACACGAACGGAAACACGACACGAGGTCAGATTTTCAGCACTGAAGGATTCGATCCAAATTCATTCTTGTGTTTGAAAATAATGTATTTATTGAACACGTGAATCTGTCTACTTAAACGAACGATCATTTCACACTCTGGTGTGCAGCGGTCGTTACAGTGAGATTAGCAGCATATTAGAGATACTGTAGGAGGAAAAATACTAAAATAAATACAGAGCTGGGGGTGGGGGTAATAGTCCAAGAAAAAAAAATGTAACTTTGTGTGAAAAAACTCAGGTAGTCTCTGAAATTGTGACAAATTTGCAAGAAAAAAGTAGCAAAAAAGTTGGATCAGCATCATCCCACCACAGACGCCATGGCTGAGTCGAGAGTTATAGGAAATGCAGTCTTTCTTTCTCGATCAGACAATTTACAAGAATAAAGCACTAAGGGATTTTCAACTACATTTCCCAGAATGCACGGCAGCCAGGAAGCATGGATTGTTGCGCTCTCTGTATATATATTAACGTATAAACCGCACAGCTTTGTTTCTCCACGTCTTAGCTGTTTACAAATGCATAATTATTGCGTAAGAGCAGTTTCCTGTTACGTTCAGCGTGTGGATTCTTCTCATTTGCCCAAATGTCTGTTACTCTGAAACGAGATATAGGAAATACAACGAGAAGTGTTTTATACCTCTTACACCACAGCAATTTGCTTTTTGTTGTATTAAAGAATGACAAATCATACTTTTTATCCATTTATACTGTAGTTACACTTAAAGTTCTGGATGTCCATGGAAAAATGTAACTAGCCATGTTACTGAGAAACCACAAAGCAGGAACTCCTCTGTCGTGAAGGCTTTGACAAAGCGCTGACCTCAGAGAAAATTTCAGCATGTGAAAAATTACACACATTTTGAATCTGTTGACGGATCATTTTGCTCATTTCAAGCATTTATTCCTAGAAAGAAGCAACAATATCCACCAACAGAACCAAATTTAAAATTTGGGTAAAAGTTGATAAATAGCTGGGTTTTTTTTAAATTGCATAATGAGAAATATTAGATAACTCAAGCACATTTAAGATATTTTCAGGTTTAATTCCCACTTTATCAGTTCAACACCAGTGCAGCGTGTACGTCTGAACGTGTCTCGGGATAGTGGGAGGTCCACATCGCCCCGTGGGTCAAAGCGTTAATTACACTTTCAATCCATTAAACAACACTGATTTTTATCAAGTGGCCAAGCAGAGTAAACAGCGGTTAATTAACCAGCATCTGGCCTGTTTTCTGCTTCCTGCTGTTACATGAAGACACGTTTATACATAAAAATGGCCACCTTTCTCCCAATCTGTCAGCGTTAGCCCAGGTCATTACTTATGGTCCAGATTATCTCCTCTGAGGAATGTCAGAATGCATCCCAAGTGCTAGCGTTGTGTAGTAACAAAAGATTTCATAATAATAACAATAATAATAATGATAATAATAATAATAATAATAATAATCATTTGTGCGTCGGCACGGTGGTGCAGTGGTTAGCGCTGTCGCCTCACAGCAAGAAGGTCCTGGGTCCCAGGGTGCCTTTCTGTGTGGAGTTTGCATGTTCTCCCCGTGCATCTGTGGGTTTCCTCTGGGTGCTCTGGTTTCCTCCCACAGTCCAAAGACATGCAGATTAGGTCAATTGGCTACTCTAAATTGCCCATAGGTGT
>JAQQZX010000009.1:19791931-19802248 GCA_030068355.1 Notoglanidium maculatum
GGATTGGCTCCAGCTTCCCCGCGACCCAGACGGATAAAGCGCTATAGATAATGGATGGATGGATGGATAATAATAATCTTTCTCCAGAATCGCTGACTCTCCCTTTAGTTGGTACAGTTCATATTGTGGAACGTAACTGAAAGAAGTCTCACTTATGTAATAACAGTCACACTTTTACGCTTGTTTGTTTCTCTCTTGAGAAACAATCTTGCCCATAAGGGGAAAAACATCGTCAGGTTGTCATGTTACTGAGCAAAAGCAGAGTGGAAACTGAAACTGGAGACTCCTTCCTTTGTGTTAATGATACACATACACCATAAACATTTTCTAATCAATTTACGTCAAACATCCGCCATACAAATTCTGTGAATGAGTTGTTACTATAGAAACGATAAGCTATTATTGTTCCAATCAGAAATGAGAATTCAAAAGAACTCTGGTTTAATATGTCTTTAACATTTGCTAGACTTACAATGTTGCTTTAAAAAAATCTTACTCACAACAGAAGTCTTAAAACGGTCTCATCGTTGCGTATTCACAGATATTACATAGCATCAACTCGTGTGAAGGTTTATCAATGTTTAAGAATGAATCTGGGCTGAACGCATTTTTCATGACTTCATTGTTATTGAAATTGAGCTCGTTACAGACCTGATGAATTCTTTATGAGAGTGAATGTTGGAGATCGGATTAGCAATGTGAGATTGCTGAGTTTGCATTGAATTCCTAAATCCAATCATGAGTTTTAAAAGACTTTTGCTCCGTCTGGTTTTTCAGTAGGATTGTCTGAAAGAAAACGACTGATTGGTAAGATACCGTACGCTGCACATCAACGTCTGCGGAGGTAAAAGTAAAAAATGTATGATCTAACGATATTCCCAGAGTACCTTGTTCTTTACTTGCTTATTTTTACGATCACAAATAACCCAGCTGTTAGTTATTGGCTCTGACTCGGACTAGCTACACCGGGTGCAGTACTGATGGGGTCACATGGTCAGAGTCTGGTGTTACGCAGTGAATTAATGAGGAAATGTGCTAAATAAAATCGTTGAACAATTATATTGCTAAATAAGGCACTCATGCATTGTACGTGGATGTCAGATAGTAGGAGGAGTGGTGAAATTAATTTATGTGATCTTATTATTCTTGTTATTTAAGGCACTACCATCACCAAGAGTCAACTAAATCTTGCTATATTAATAAAATTCCCATCTCCCCAAAGCTTATGACTGTGGCAAGCTGTTCTAACTTTCAGTGATGGAAATGTAACAACTCATAATTTAATATTAAACTGGACCTACCTGCCTTACACTTTTCAATTATTTTATATTACTCCCTGAGATGCTTTTGTAAAGTTTTTTAATGAAAAAAACTCCTTGGTTCTTTTTTTCTCATGCTGTATAAAATTCTGCATGGTATAAAAACCCCTTAGGAAAAAACAGACCGATTTCTGGAGGCGTACCTTTAAATTAAAACATGTAAATAGGTTCCGTCTGATTAGCTAACAGAATCTGTGGGTGCCACTATCAGAATTGGATGTTAGCCAATCTGAGCGAGGCTATTTGCATATTTAAATTTGAAGGCACAGCAGAAGTTCTTGCTAAAACAGCCTGAGATAAAAAGAACCATGTGAGACAGGTGGTTGTCCCCAAGTGCTTTAAGGCCACCACCATCACTCCTGTGCCTAAGAAGTCCACCATCTCATGTCTCGCCTGTCATCATGAAGTGCTTCGTGAGGCTGGTCATGAGGCACATGAAAGGTGGACTGTCCACCTCACATGACTCCCTTCAGTTTACGTACCGCCTGAACTGTTCCACAGAGGATGCCGTATTATCCGCCCTGCATCCGGCTCACACCCACCTGGACAAACATGTTAGAATGCTGTTCATTGACATCAGTTCAGCATTCAACCCTACCATCCCATCCATCCATCGATCCATTATCTATACCGCTTTATCCGTCTGGGTTGCGGGGGAAGCCGGAGCCAATCTCAGCAGACTTCAGGCGAGAGGTGACCCCACCATCCCTCAGCAGCAAATTGGAAAGTTGAGACAGCTGGGAATCAAAACCTCTTTGTGCAACTGGATTCTGGACTTCCTGGCCGAGGGGCCTCAGTGAGTGCGCATCAGCCACAACACCTCCAGGATCATCACACTAAACACCGGTACCCTCCAGGGCTGTGCACTCAGCCCGCTCCTCTTCATAATTGTACTACACATTTCAACTCTAATAGCGTCATCAAGTTCGCTGATGATACTACAGTATTGGGCCTCATCAGCAAAGGTGACGAGTCGGCTTACAGGAAAGAAGTGGAACAACTGGCAAACTGGTGTACAGGCAGCAAAATGTATCTGAAAGTGGATAAGATGAAAGAAAGGAAGGCCCACACTGCTCACTCTCCACTACACATTGAGGACACCAAGTTTCTTGGTGTTCACCTGACAAATGATGATACCTGGACCCTCAACACCGCCTCTTTGGCCGAGAAAGCATAGCACTTCTACAGCCACTAAAGAAAGCAAACCGGCCATCCTCGCTACATACTACGGGGAACCACTGACCTCTAGTATCCTGACCAGCTGTATCGCTACCTGGTTTGGGAATTGCAATGTCTCAGACCATAAGTCCCTGAAGAGGATAGTGAATAGAGCAGAAAAAATCTCTGGGACCTCTCTTCCCTCCGTCCAGGCCATTTTTCAAAATCAAATGATGTGAAAGACCTCTAGCATCATGGAAAACCTTTCCCATCCACCAGCCTCTCTTTTTTCTCTCTGTTCAAGTTAACAAGACAAAAAAAAGTCAGCTTGTCATATTACCAAAGTGTAAACTGTCCTGAATCCTTTCCCAGGTTGGAAATTGTGGTGATACTGGAGACTCCTTCCATAAATTATAATCAAATGTCTCCTTACAATACAACTTCAACATGGCAATGATTAGATGGGTTTTTTTTCTTTATTAAATAACATCACCTTTTTAATGCATCCATTATTAGACTTGGATTTTTACTGAGACAATCACGAATCAGTACGAGCGCATTAGTATGAAGCTGTGACTGGCAGCTCAGAGCATCTGTTATAAAAAAAAATGAATCCACACCTTATAACCTATTAGATGGAGAATTTCACACCACTGTGCTAAAATTATACTTATTCTTTTAGACTTCAGTTCTTTTGAAAGGGTAAAAAGGTTAAAGCTAAAATAAGCACAGAGGTAAGTGGAAATTCTCTGAACTGTAGGACCATAAAGCACCTGCTCACCTAGACAACCTTCTTAACCACACCGTGTTTTTGTCTCATATCTCCTCCTGAAATAATTCACGCTCAGGGAAGGTGTGAATGGTGAGATAATTGGCAGCGCTGACTGCTGAATGAATTTTGTGCAGATGAGCATCTGAATTATGGCAGGATTGATCCAAACGCTCTCGTTTCACTCGTCTATTCAAGTCCTGACTAATCGGTGCGTTACAGACTTTAAATCAAGGCAAATCTGCACAGCAAAAGCATTTACACACTCTTAAATAGAGAGCATGTGCAGGGTCGCTGGATTTATTCGGACCGAGAATGCTTTGGATTTCATAGCCAAAACCAGCGTTAATAATGCTGAGAACTATGTAAATATAGCATATTAATTGGTTATTATGTTATGGTTTTAATTTTGTTAGAGTTGGCTCTTCACCTCAGAAGTGTGTTCTAACAGTACAGCTCAAATTTAAACTCCAGACAAAATAGAAATTTCCTCAACTATGGAAATTGGAAATTGGTACATGCATAAGGCACTTCTTAGGCATTGAAAAGGGTTCTACTTGGTGGCTTTTTTTTTTTTTTTTTCCTCATTTTCTTCTCAATTTGGTCTAGGCGATTCCCACCCACTCACTAGGTAACTTTCCCCATCTTACAACAAATACCAAACAGGGAGGGTGAACTGGGAATGTGGCATCACAGGGCTGTGAAACATACTAGGAGGAAAGAGCTATCCACCCTCTTCCATATACATGAGCTTACAGCCACACATGATGGATTAGTTTTACTGTGATTGACGTAACAGAGAGAGAGAGAGAGCGAGAGAGAGAGAGAGAATGCCCCGCCCACCCTGAACGCATCATTATTCAAACTGGTGATCTCACAAGGACAGGGTGAACACTTTTCTGTTCTGCCACCCTGTTTGAAAGCCCCTACATGATAACCCTTCTTAAGGAAATTAGCAAGAGCAACAGTTTGTTATCGTGACAGGATTCCCCTGCACGTAGGTAAAACAGCAACATGCTGTGATGATGTTCAGGATATTCTGATCTGACAAAATGAAAATGTTAAAAATCAAATAAAGAAATATCATAATGGTGAATTATCGGCTTTTCTTCATTTGCGGCTCAATATCTATTCACGTTCACGATCACGTTCCACAGCATTAAATTTAACTCTAAATGGGTCAAAAGTATGATATTGTTGTTTATTAAATAAAAAACAGTATGTTTCTGAAGTGTATAAGGAATAAAACATTTGATGTAATAGGGAAAAAAATCTACTTCAGGACAGTAATGGAAGCACTTTACATCACTTGATCGGTGGGTATTTTCTATAACAGCGCCTTGAACACTTTGTGTGTTTTGTTTCTTGTATAATTGGCAAATTTGATTACAATTGTTAAACCAAGCTTATGATGTTGGAAAAATAACTATTTTAGTAATGTTCAACTTTTACTCAAATGTTATATTTTAACCTGAAAAGAATAGAAGGGTCAAGTATATTTGTATCTTGCATAAAAAAGTATTCAAATTTCAGATCCCTCTCTGGTTCTGGCCAGAACGCTCGAGCTGAAGCAGATCATTTCACATCCTAAATTCTCAGTGAATATTTCACACCGTCTGCAAAAGAGGAGGAATATAAATTGGGATGTTATTCCACCTCCCAGTCTGCGTGTGTGTGTGTGTGTGTGTGTGTGTGTGTGTGTGTGTGTGTGCGTGCGTGCGTGTGTGTGTGTGTGTGTGTGTGTGCTCACTCTGTCACTCACCCACACTCTGTGGGAACTGAGCATTCAGTGCACTTCAGCAGAAGTAAGAGGAGAACAGAACGCAGTGTGTGGCTCAGCCTCAGCTCGCAGTTTTATTCCCATCCATATTCAGTGCTGTCAGAAAGTGTTGTTGTGGCGGCATCAGCGCTCCAAACTTCAAACTCCAAACTCCAGCTTGAGAACCTGAGATGCCCATCAGTGCGGGTTCATTTAAATGGAATGTCAAGGAGTCACGGAAAATAAAATCTGTTATTGGGAATTTGTAGGAAAGTATAGGTGAAGGAGTGCGAGACAGAGGAGGAGGAGGATGATGATGATGATGAGGCAGTGTCTAGCAAGGAGGGAATTCTTCAACAGAAACACACTCAGCCAAAGCACAGGTTTAGTAAAAAAAGGTTTTTACACCCCTTACTTTAAATGAATAAATGCAAAAAGACATTCATTGCACATTTTCTAGACTTTATTATCAGTGATAGGTTGGATAGAAACGAGTTGCTGTCACTCCTGACACTCAGAGAAGGTGGATGGAGTAGAATTGACTTTCAGCAGCTTGCTTTTACTGAATCTAGTCATATATAAACTATACAATACATGTCATTTGTTCTTTCTGTCTCTTGCTGATTTCAACTCCACTGAACACCTTCATGATGAACTGGAACTGACTGCACCCGAGACCTCTTCACCCACCATCAGTTCCTGGCCTCTTGTGGCTGAATGAACACAAATCCCCACAACCATGCTCCAAAATCTGGTGGAAAGCCTTTCCAGAAGAGTGGAGGTTTATATAATTGCAAAGGGAATGGGATGTTCAACAAAACACATATGGGTGTGATGGTCAGGGGTGCACAAACTTTTGCCAACGTAGTGTATGTTGGAATTAAATAATTTTGGATATTAATCTTTCCCTTAGCAAAAACTTCATGGGCCTCTGAAAACAGCTGGTGGTGGTAGGGTTAAAAACAAAAAGTTCAAGAATACAATTTCCTATTATTTTTTTATCCACGTAGAAACCAGGGTGGGGGTGAAAACTTTTGCACTCGGCTACATGTACAAGGAGATTGCATCAGCTTTCAGTGAGTAAGCCCTTCTCATGATCTCTACAATAATCATTGCTTCAGGGCCTCTACAGGATCATGTAGCAAACTTCACTCGCACTCGAGTGGCTTGCATAAGTATTCACCCCCTTGAACTTGTCCACACGTTGTAGCGTTCCAACCTACATATGGAATTTTTTACATGCTGACAGCAGTAAAGGTCCAGTGTATTCATTCAGATACACCACGTAGGGGCAGAAAGTGCAGATGTTCTATTTTTACTAGCAGCTCTAGGTGGTGTTAAAATATTTTTAACCTTTTGATAGGAAAGCTCGTAACACCAGGCTGTGCTAATATCAGCGCTGGATTTGGAGCGCTATCTTTCACAAGAGCATGAATTTTTAATCGACCTTCTTCTGAAATAAGGAGTGAACACAAACCACAAACGTTTCAAGCCACAAAGTGAGCAAACTGAAGAAGCGCTTGACTTTCTGATATGCAAATTAACTTAGCATAAAGTGGATTATTTCTATATTCTATATCATTACTAAAGTGGTGCAGTGAGTACAATAACGACCCATATTATACCGGAGAAGATTATATTCAGAAAGATGGATGACCAACACCTTAAAGAATTTATATTTGTATTTTATATCTAGCTGCTACTGTAGAGCAATACCTTTCTTTTTTATTTATGGGGTGGGGTGAAAATATTGATATTAAACTTGTGACATAAAAACTACTATATAAAGATCATTAAATAGCGCTTAACCAAACAAATTGCCTTAAAATTAAATGAAACTAAATCCTTTGCTATTAAAATGTATGTCAACTGAAGTACTTTATTAATTTTGTTTTTATATAAAATTGGCTGGTAAGATTTTTTACAGCTAATCTCTGACAGCCAGCAAGAGGTTTTTGTTTGAAAAAGTGATCTATTATGTAATAAGTTACTTTCATTACTGACATACAAATATTTTTCTGTAAATGTCATGGAAGAAATTACTTGAAGCTACTTCTGCATAATTAAACATTTCAAATGTCAGCTGGTTTCATTTCCTGCAGTTCCAAATAGTCCAGACGGCTGGACGGACAAACAGGTTCTGATATCGGATTTGACCAGTAAAGGTTTTCTGACCAAATGCCAAAAAGACATAAAATCGGACTTTTTTCCCAATTGGATTGACTATCACTGCAAACAGCGTGTTTGGGACTGAAAGGTCGCTGGTTCGGTTCCGTGGGGGAGTGAAAGAACAGTCCTTCCCTCCTCATCCATGGCTGAAGTGCCCTTGAGTAAGGCACCTAACCCCCAAGTGCTCCCTGGGTGCTGCCGCATGTGGCTGTCCACTGCCCCAGGTATGTGTCCTCACTTCTCGTGTGTGTGTGTGTGTGTGTGTGTGTGTGTGTGTGTGTGTGTGTGTGTGTGTGTGTGTGTTCACTACTTGGATGGATTAAATGTAGAGAAAGAATTTCCCCTTGGGGGTTAATACAATATCCAAATTCTGAAAGCTGATCTCTCATTACAGACTGAGTTCATTAGAATTAAGTTTGTTTTGCAATGGCATGTGTGAGAAAGTCACATTTAACTACGCTTAGACATGTTTAAGTCACATTTAACTACGCTTAGACATGTTTAAGTCACATTTAACTACGCTTAGACATGTTGAAGTCACATTTAACTAGGTTTTAGACATGTTTAAGCAGACTGGCTGTTTTCACCACTGCTCATGATGATCACTGCAGACAAGGATAGATTAGAAATCTGTCTCATCGTGTGGCTCAGGTATTGCATAGTCTCTGATTGCCTGAGCCTAAAGCTGAAAAGATGACCAAGGTCCCTCTACCGACTATCGTTTCCTTGTACAATATCTGTAAGGCCGCTGTGGACGTCCTCTCTCACACTTCTGATGGACTCTTTAGCATCTTGTCGTCTGTCAGAAGGTGCAAGACCATCCAAGCTTCCATGACCAGATTTCGGTTGTCCTGGTGTGTCTATTATTCAGTGTATTTATTGTTCTGTGTGTTTATTGTCCTGTACTCGTAGTCTTGTGTACCGTCCAAGTGTACTGTTATGTGTCCTGGAAAAACATTTTGTCCAAGCTATATAGAAGAATGACAATAAAAACTCACTTGACTTGAAAGGAACCAATAGGAAGTATTTCTGTGTCATTTTCATACAAATATATTTATGCTTTTTTAGAGTAGAGATTCTAACAGTATTTTGGCTTTTGGTCCGAACTTGATTTTGTCAGCTTTCCAGCAGTTGATATCTCAGCTTTTTGCCACGCCAATTTTATATGACATTTAGCAATATTTTCCAGCTTGTAAATTGCAATGCTCTGTGAACAAAATCAGTAATCAGTCAACGTTTGTAATCAGGGATGCCAATTCCACCTGTTTTCAGTAAAATTGGGTTAGGTTTGAATTGGCATGAGGGTTTTTAATTTTTCACATAGCTCCTTTGCATACGTTCTAATAATTGATATCAATGTTTTGAAAGCTGATAAAATGTAGAATTTGCAAGGGTCAGATTTATATTTATGGAATTAAAGATGATTTTCACGACCACGATTGTCATGCACGTCGGATCACTCTGTTTCCATCCAATTACGAGTCATGAGAGCTGACCAAGACCAAGTGTGTGTGGAGAGCGTATTCAGAGTGCATATTGAGAGTGTGTGTGAAATGCTTTGGCAGGTCATTTTGCTCCCGTACAGCAGGCACTCGGTGCGCACTCGCAGCTCTGATAGCAGCTATGGATGCTGCTTCTGTGTTCTGCTGAATAAGGAGCTCTCACTCACTCCATTATTCCAGGTATTTCACACCATTTCAATATTGGCCTCCATGGACGAGCGTCTTGTCCCCGCGCCCGGCTGAGATCCTCTCCAAATCCACTCGCAGATTCTCTTGCCCCTGATGAGCGCTTTAGCCCATCCAAGTTCACATAATGAAAAAGTACAAACATGTTCATGTCTATTAGATACAAATTTTACACTTACTGATTTATGGGCATTAAAACATATTGTTTTTTTTTTATTGTTTTTATTATTTAAAAAAAAAAAAACAAGTTATACTCAGCTTTATCACTTAATAGGGTTCCATTATTTTTTTCTTTTCCGACCCAAGCGGAAAAACAGAGCACTTTTACCTACAGACTCATCAATTTGCTCCAGCAAAGAGCGAATACACAAAGGAATAAAGCAACTCATCTTGAAATATATCTTCAGGTAGGAGCTATAGATCAAATAGGTCCGGATCATTAGTCAAGAGACGGAAATAGATGTGTCTGTTTTATAACCTTGCGGAATATGGAGAAATGAACAAGTGTTTATTCCAAAACATCATCTACTAGAGTGTTTTTCGTTTTTATTTAGGGTGCTGTAGCTCGAAGACAGGACAAGGGGCTCGCAGGTAAAGAGGACCGTCTGACTCAAATTATACCAGAGAACTGCTTTTTATATACAACTCCTGTTTAGGTAAGAAAGGGACTCTATATTCAAGTGTCGAACTTTTAAAACGAGGTGTTAATTGTTCAGATTTTTAAACAGCTAGAGTTATTCCAGTTTCAAAATTGTGGTTAAAGTAAAGGAATAAATAAGCAGGCTGAGGAGGAGGTGAAAATAAGCTGCATATTAAAGTCCATAATATCTAATTTCAGCTCCATTTAAGAGGCAAAATGTGCTTCTTCTTCATCTTCTTCTTCAGTCTCTTTTTTTTTCTCTCCGTTGAAGTTAATAAGCCAAAAAAAAAAAAAAAAAAAGACAAAAAAAGCTTGTCATGTTACCAAGAAACCACAATGAATAAACTCCTGGAGACTTTCCTGTGTTGGAAAACTTCAAGTTACAGCTTTACCTCCGACTGTATCACAGAGCTGGTACTGGAGACTCCTTCCATAAATAATGTTAATAAATTTCTCCTCAAAGAAAACGTCACCATACCCAAGACATTACTCAAGTAATATAATAATAACATATTAAAACCAGCACATTAATATTAAAGTGATTTATAGCTGAACCATGACATGGCTGTTGTTATAGAAAATTTTTCAACACCTTCTGCAATAGTAGCATGTTACCACCCACCTCTGTATGCTAGCATGCAATTTAATACTTAGCATTGTGACTATGCTTTTGTCTAACTTTTAATATGTATATTCAAAATTGACATCTGGATGCAATCATAGTTTATGATTGATGAAGGAACGTTCCAGAAACTCGTCTCTCTCTTTAGACCACCTGTTTCGAAGGGTTCTGGAGATGTGAGCTTTAAAACGAG
>JAQQZX010000009.1:19832231-19842829 GCA_030068355.1 Notoglanidium maculatum
CTGGGATTGGCTCCAGCTTCCCCGCGACCCAGACGGATAAAGCGCTATAGATAATGGATGGATGGATGGATGGATGATTACTGTTGAAATATTATAAAAATACAAACATTTCAAGTTCTCTTGTGGGATATTTCCATTTATTTCCATTAGCATTTCCATTAGCATAATTCTGTGTTGAGAAACTGAAATGTTGAGAAATGTTTACACCTTGCCCCGTCCTTGCTTGTGAACGACGATGTCACGTTCATACCCAATCGTGATACTGCTACTAGTAGTAGTAGTAGTAGCAGTAATAGTAGTAGTAGTAGAAGTAGTAATAGTAGTAGTAGTAGTAGTAGTAATAGTAGTAGTAGTAGTAGTAGTAGTAGTAATAGTAGTAGTAGTAGCAGCAGCTCACTGGAGAATGAAAGCAGCACGTCTTTTTTGCGACGTGTGAAGCAGTACAGTATTTTCAAGACGTTTCCTCGAAGTGCATTCATCATTCTGCTGGTGTGCTTTTGCCTGCAATATTGCCCAGATAATTACCACGGTTATGAGTAAATGCCAACTCTGCAGTTGCTCCATTTTAAATTGCACAGCAATTTTTCTCGCACAGAAATAAGCACTGGTCCAGAACACAGGAGCGTCTTCCTGTGTTTGCTTTCTTGCTCCCGTCCAGGACACCAATAAGTGAAGGCGGCGTGAACGTTCACACGTGGCTGTAGTGCTGCTTTTTGGTTCACTTGGATTTTTCTCTGTGTGAAAATAAACCGGACCCAAAGGGAAGTCGCTTCAAGCTTACAAACTCATCAACCGATAGTGAATGATCTCCGCCTTTAGAAAACGATCTCACCGGGTGGTTTGACGCACACAGCAGATTTTTACCAACCCATACATCACACCACTACTGAGTGCTTGCTTTTGATTGGTCAGAATGTATTGATTATCTTTCTAAAGATAGATAAAGATTATACAGTCAATAATAAAATAACATCAGCTCTGTTTCAAATCACAGGTTTACATGAATGTCCTGTTTTGTAATTGTCGAGGTGGTGACGTTTTCTGTAAAGAGACATTTATCTAACGTTTATGGAAACAACCTTTGCTGATTTCATAACTATTTGCTATGGTTTTATTCATGCCTGACATTCTATATTAAATATACAGAGTATATCTCTCCCACATCCTTTCTCTTTCTCTGGCCTCGAGAGTGAGCTGGTGAAACCTTTCTAAAGTTGTGCTTCTGTTGCTGAAAATCCTGATCTAAAGATTCTTCCTCTTTAAGATAAACATCAGGAATCTGAAGAGCAAACCGGTCTTGTGTCTGCTGAATCATCGCTGCTGACAACTTGGTGCCGTGACCCGGATGGCGTATTAATACATCTCCACTGAGTTATAATCATTATCTAGAAACCAAAACAAGTTGACTGAGTTGGCTGTAAATTATTTAATTCTTAAATGCGAACAGTGTTCGTGAATTTTCTGTAACAGCAGCTCTGACAGTAGTGCAGCAGCAAATCACAGGTTTATATTAATGCGCTCAGTGTCATCTGTTATTGTTTCTATCGTAACGGCTCACCTGGATGGTGTCCATGGTGTGTGTGTGTGTGTGTGTGTGTGTGTGTGTAGTCATTGATATGGAAATGATGGATAGGATTGATTTTTAACATTTATTTAAATTTAGGAAAGGAGGCTCCAGTGTTTGTAACTGGAGTGTTTACGCTTTCTTAGTAACGACAAGCTGCGTTTTTTTTTTTTTTTTCCTTAATAACTTTAAAAAATTTGGGCTAGTGAGGGAACACCTGTTTATTGCTGCTATAACGTAAGCGATAACATGAAACAATTGGCAATTCGACGTGGAAAAAAGAAAAATAAAACACGATTTTGGCCATAATTTTTTATTATATTTCTGCTGTTGGTATTTTATTCCTAACATAGCATCACAATCTCTAGTATTCTGATTATATTATTATTGGGCTGGAGAATTGTGTTAAACAAATTGTTGTTCTTGCACAATTGGGAAACTGGCTCAAATTTGTCAAAGTTTGCAGTGTAAGATCCTGCAAGGCCTGATCCTGGATCAGCAGCTCATCTGACGTTTGATAAATACACTGTAATATATCTGACTGTCAGCAGACGGCGTGAGCGTTCTCTGCACTGCTCAGAGATCTGATAAGATTAATGACGGTTCAGAGGTGTAAGTGATAAAGCGAGGGGAATGCGTGCAGCACTGAGGCTCTACATGTGAGGTTTTGTGTTGCTGTTTAACCCCAAACAGCAGCGTATACAGGTCAGAGCTCCAGAGAGGTGATTATCCCATTGTGTGCTTAATGGCCCTTAATGACAGTGCTTAATGAGAATTAATGAAGGCCATTATAAACACCACTACATACACACACATACTCACATGGTGGTCACACACACACACACTCATCTAAGTGACTCTGTAGGTGTTATCTTTCAGAAATCCATTAAAGATCAGATTTTATTTGTGTTTTCAAACAGATGCAAGCCCAATACACAGACTGGAGGATCTCCGTTACCCAAGAAATCTGGATAACGTGGTTTACGTGCAGTAATAACCAAGGGTCCAAGGTAACATGCTGTCTGGCTCCCTCACAAGAACCAGAAGATCAAACCAGGCTCCTGCTTGCTGACTCGGTGCCATGATCTGGACGGCACATTATCACCTGCCTGGTGGGTTACAATCAATATTTACAAACCAAGAGAAATATTAACTGGGTTGGCTGCAAAGCCCATTGTCCATTAGAGACCATCAGACTCCTATTGGACTTTTAGGTTCCAGTAGAAAACCATTAAATGTGTCTAGGATCTGCCAAAGGTTACCTAAACCATTACGATTGTTCACTTGTAAATTTTGTAAATCCACCTGAAATACAAAAAAATTAAGTTTAAAGGTCCACTATGTAGGATTTTCAGATTATATATTAGCAGAAATGGAGCATATATTCTGTAATATACTTTAGAATTCATAAGTATGTCCTCATTAGTGTATAATTAGCTGTATCTACGAATCGGTGTGTTTTTGTAAGCTTAGAACGAGCCCTTTATACCTACACAGGGAGCGGGTTCACCTCTACGGAGCCGCCATGTTGCGCCGCTACAGGAGCCCAGAACGGACAAACCTCTAGAGAGCGCCTTCCACGTTTCACGTTTTTACAAGCGGCAGCGTGAATCCGGAAGGAAGCGCCGGCAGGACGACAAAGAAGAAGAAAGGAAGAGGAATCAGTGTTTGCTGGAGCTGGAGAACTAATTTGAGAAGCCAAATTTTGAAAAACATAGGATGATACTTATTATTTAGCCCAGAAGAAGCAAGCGAGTGTGAATGTAAGTACTTGGAAGTACGCGACGGGCTCCTGACGGCCACCGCACGCTCTATGGCACGCTTGGAAAGGGAGGGGTAAGAGAGGGGCATTCAGGGGGCTGAATCCTACACAGTGGACCTTTAATAGTGGACTATTTTAAAGCACCAGGAAGCAAGAGAAACCTGAAATTGCTGCTATTTTTGGGATGGAAATGATTAGAGACCATGAATAATCGACATTGCACTGCCACAGGAATAGACTTTGTGGATAGTGTTGTTTACAGGCTCCAGAAATCTGAAACAAATGAACAAATAGTGCTTGTTAATATTTGTCAGGATTTAACACTACCATTACTTTTAATAACTATTACAACACGGCTTCCACTGCCGGCCAAACATTTTTCACATTTTTGTTGATTTCTCATCTGTTTGGTCAGAAGTTGGGAACAAACTTATTTCGCAGGCGTCCTACAACATAAAAAGTATGATGTGTCATTCTTTAATAAATATAAGAATGTAAGTTGTACAAGACGAATATAACTCTTCAGGTCATCCTGCTATAATAATCAATTTCAATTCAGCAATTCTGCTCTTTTGTGAAATTGCATGTTTACATTACCATTTATATTTATGCTATTTGGCAGACTCCCTTATCCAGACTGAATGTCACTTTATCATCATCACTAGCGTATTTGTAGCTGCCCTGTGAGGTCTTATCTGCTGCCGTCCTCCTACTGGTGGCTTTTAGATGAGCGCCGTGGCAGCTATTCACAATCTGAGATTTTAATCAAAAATTTATAGCACTACCGGAAATTTGTCTTTGGTCACAGTGACACTAACTCGGCTGGTGATGAGCAAGTCACGTTATCCATTCATAGAACAATATGCAAAAGAAAAATAAAGGTAGGTGTCATTTCTGTTTCTGAAATTTCCTGAAATAAAATTCGACTTGTAATTTGCATGATTATCGATGATACTGGAGGAAGGTTCCGGGTTCAAACCTTCTGGCTGAGAGTCTGCATGTTCTCCCCATGCCTGCGTTGGTTTCCTCCGGGTGCTCCGGTTTCCTCCTACAGCCTAAAAACAACAGATTAGGTCAACTAGCTACTCAACATTGCCCATAGGTGTGAATGTGAGTGTGAATGATTGCCTGTCTCCGTGTTAGCCCTGCGATAGTTAGGCCCGCCCAGGGTGTACTCCGCCTCTTGCTGTTCTTCGCAGTCACCTGGGATTGGCTCCAGCTTCCCCATGACCTGTAATAAACAGCATAGATGATGGATGGATGGATGTTTAAAGGGCAAAATGTACTTTTGTAAGACTCAGAGCAAAAGGTTTGTTGTGTGGTTGAGCACATATTGCGAAGGAAATGTGTAGTCGACTTCTCCAGTCCACCTACGCCTTCGTGAAATGTTAGGTTTGCAATCCCTGGTTGCACTGCAGTCTTTATAAACATGCTATTATCCCTAGGCCTGTGTAACTGCACGCAACCGCTTCGAGCGCTGATCTTCTGGGACTGTTTCCCTTCTTGGATCACCTCATCTTTGGTGTTCTGGTACCTCACATTTTACAAATTAAACACTGGCTTAGGAGCATGATTATAAATTATTCATCTGCCATAGTTGGTGAAAAAACAACAATAACAACAACAACAGAAGTGATTTTTTTTTTGCCTCCAGGTTCTACTGTAATATGCTGCTGGGCCGTGAGCAGAGAGCTGGCTCTGCTCTTAGTCCTCCCCTGCCAGGACGGATACAGCGATTGTGAGAGGAGGGGATGGAGCGATCGTGAGGCACAGCACAGCCTGGAGAGCTGGCACACATTAGCGTGACTTTCATAGGCTAATTAAATGGCTGTCGCTCAAAGCTGATCGATAGAGGGAGAAAAAAACTTAAGCCAGAGATTCGGCTCTCCACAGTGACCCTTTCACACCAATTGATATGTTTCAAGAACCTCCACCTCCCTCTTATCCCTCTGTTTCTTCTCATCCCTCTCTCTCTCTCTATTTTATTCCTCTTATTGCATAGACAGAGCTGTTGGCTGTGGAAAGGCTGCCATCATGTGACGACTAAGCTTTTCTACCTCTTCCATTTCCACGTCCTCGTTCTCATCCATTTCCATTCGAACACGCAGGACAAAGTGAAATTTCCCGAACCGGCACCCTGACATTAAGTTTAACTTTAAGCCATATTATTGAAATGGTATCAACTCCATAAACCATTTACTTAAACATAACGCTTTGAAAATCGATTTCCGACTCAGCCTGCCCTGATCGGAACGCCCGTCGACGTTCCCACGATGCGACACTGCCACCTGTTGGTGCTGTTTTGAACCCCGCTCTCCCCGTGATGAAGTGCTCACATTAGGAGCTCCTGAGAGCCGTGCAGTCTAGAATGGAAACACAACCATCTGCTGCCTTATTCCTAGTTACGCTCCTGACATGGGAAAAAAAATGTTTCTGGAAATAGAAGACTCAATTTGTTTTGTGTGCACACACCATAACCTGAGAGGGAAAAGGGGAAAAGAAAGAAATGAAAACGTATAGTAGTGCTTACTATAAATCATGTTGGACTGCCTTTAACACATGATATCTTATAATGTCTGTAAAGTGCTCTAAGTAAGAATAAGAGCAGCACACACACACACACACACACACATGCAGTGCTGATGAATGCTCAATTCTGATTGGTCAGAAAGTGTTGATTGATTTTCTATTCCAGCAGCTCTGACTGTAGTAGCAACTCATTCACAGGGACGTGTGCAGCAGATATGCTACATATGTGTAACACATAAATGTGTGTATTATTTAAAGGAGATTTATGGAAAGAGTTTCCAGTCAGTGCTTTGTAACAGTCAGAGGTCAAGCTGTGACCTCAAGTTTTACGACATCTTCAGGACAGAGCAGTTTACGTGTTTTGAGGTTTCTCAATAACATCTGTAGGGTTTTTTTTTTTCAAGAGAGAGAAAAAAAGCGAGGCAGATGACAGAACAACTGCTTATTTTCCTATAACAGCACATACATTGCTAAAGTCTGCATCCTTTTAATGACCAGATACAGTAAGACAAAGTCACATGAGATGATGAAGTCTTAAAGTCATGCTTTATAAAGCGTTACTCACTTATAACCACATAGCATTTATCCAGACTTAGGCATTAGGGGAATAAAAACACTCTGCGCCATGTCGTGTATTTATCATCATGTCACTAAAACTACTGTAGTGACTGTTTTGAACCAGGAAGTGGAATTACACGTTGGCGAGCGGAGTGATACACACGGTGAAACGTCCCAGCGCTGTCATCGTGAAATATCAGCACTCTTGGAACGCTGCTCGACCAATCTTATTAGTGTCGTATAATACTTTTTATCCATTTATAGTTACTTTTAACACTGTGTAATGGAAACAGTTATAGCTTTATCTTTTCAGCAGCTGTTCAGGAAAAACTCTAGTCTCTGTGGAGGGATAAAAAAATGATGTCGGCCCCCGACCTCCACCCGAACAGGACATGGAGTTGTTCACCTGTCAATCGGAACATAGTCCGGAATATATCGCATCGTATTTTGTCATACTGTACATAGTCATAACACGTGGAAGCCTGAGGTTCAAACCTCTAGCATTAAGATATCCTAGATGATGTAGATTATGTAGATATAGCGAGCAAGCATGTGTTTTGGAAGAAATATTAAACAGATTCAGTTTCAGAATCACTGACAATTTGTCATAAATGCTTATCTGAGATTTCACATACGGAGCAAATAGAGTTCAATTCCCTGCATGTCCTTCTGTAACAATGGGCACTCTGCGGCTCTGTACCTATTTATTCCTCAGTCATTATATTCATGTTCCAATCACAGTGGTGTGTGTGTGTGTGTGTGTGTGTGTGTGTGTGTGTGTGTGTGTGTGTGTGTGGTGTTGCAGTTGGTGGCATGAATGTCAGTAAGAGCTCGCTCACTTGTTCAGTTCCCAAATGCTTATGTGATGACTCAGGCTCTGCTCTCGCCCATTAGCATCACCTCCACTGCTGATCCCTGGTGCAGCGTGCGTGTGTGCGGGTGTGTGTGTGTGTGTGTGTGTGTGTGTGTGTGCGTGTGTGTGTGAGTGTGTGTGTGCATGGTCCTACAGAGAATTACAGCACTTTCTGATTCAGCAGCTGAGATACTGATACTGTAGGTTCGCTTTAGCTGCCCACACTAAAGTCTCGGTGCTGTTTCCTTTAGATGACACAAAATAGATTTCACACAGCAACATAAGATGTTTTTTTCTAGTTTCTTGTTCAGCTGGTCATTTAGTTTAATAGGTCAGATGCTTTAATCTAGAGTTGGAGTCCCATGTCTAATGTCACGTCCGTCGCTCTTAATTACTTGCTTTGGACAGAGACGTGGTTTCTGCGCCAATCTTTGACCTTGAACACGAAGAATGACCTCATTAGCGTGTTTTTTCAGTAGTCAAGTTGATAGCCTTGAGTTTATTGCACTATTTTGTCCCCTAGTGGAATAACAGGGTTCCTTTTTATTTTTATTTATTTATTTTTTTTTTTTACAATTTCCACTAAACTTCTACCTATCCATTATCTACAGTGCTGATTTCGTGCAGAGAGGTTTTTCGCTTCAGTTAAAAGAAACTGCTGTGCTGGTGAATTAACTCACAAACGTATTTTATTTAAAAATCACGTGATCTGGTTTGCGAATGTGATTCTGTGAGTAGTTGGTGCTTACATGTGAAAAACTAGTGCATGACCTGAAACTGAAAATCAACGAATCAAGAGGAAGTGTGTAAAAACCACATGTGCACTTTTCACAAAGAAAAAATTGATTGTTATTTTAATCCCATTTCAATGATATCAATGTAAGAACATCATATGAAATCCTAATGACATGTTTATACCTGACAGCTGGGCTCCCCTTCCTTTAAAATCTCCATTTACATCCTGTTGACTCCATCAAGTCAAGCTTTATCGTCATTCTTTCATATCACAGCTACGTGCTGAGTAAGTAAAGAAGTATATAGTGCCTTGCATAAGTATTCACTCCCCTTGAATTCTTCCACACTTTGTAGTGGTATAACCTGGAACTTAAATGGACTTAATTGGGATTTTCTGTCATTAATAAAATAATACTGAAGTGGCAGGGAAAATCTATAAAATGTTTAAAAGTGTAAATGTTTAAGCGTTCACCCCTGTTTTTGCGAAACCTCTAACTTAGTTCGGTTGCAATCAGTCACCAATCATAATTATTTGAATGGAGTGGACCTGCGTGTAATTAAAGTGTCACATGATCTCAATATAAATACACCTGTTTCTGGAAGAACCCAGGGTTTGTTAAAGATGAGACCGAAACAAACAGCTCCATGAAAATTAGGTTCAGGATAAGGTTCCTGAAAAAATATCAATTAGGCATTAGTTATAAGCAATATCACAAACTTTGGATTTCCCACAGAGCAAGAATATGGCACTGCCATCCCACTGCATGGGAATGGGATGCATGGAATATGGGAATGCCATTCCCACCAGCATGCTTCACTGTAAGGGATGGCGTTCTCAAGATGATAAACAGTGTTTTGTTTTTTGCCAAATGAAGAACTTTGTGCCAAGACCACAAATGTTCAATGTTGATCTAATCAGCCCAAAGAACCTTTTTCAGTCATTTGCTGAGTCCCCAATATGGTTTTGATAAACTTTAAACAAAATTTCATCTTGCTTGCTACAGTGAACAGTTTCTCCCATCTAAGCTGTGAATCACTCCAGCAACTTCAGAATTACTCTTGGCCTGTTGGTTGCTTGCCTAAAAGCACCTAACAACTGTGGACACATAAACATATTTTTTTCTATGAAAAAAGAGGCTTATGTGGTTATATGCGCAGATGTCCTTGCTGTTACTATATTAAATTCTTCATTTGAAAGAGTCATTGGAAAGAAATGTAGATTGTGCCCATGAAATATTGTAGAACTAATAAGATTAAAGAGCTTTTATACAAAACATTCCATTTAATTTAGCTATATAAGATCCTTGCTGTACAAAGATTTCAAATTAATATTGATAGGGTTTTCAGGAAAAAAAAAAAAAAAAGCCCTGAAACTGCTCACCAATTATTTTGGTTATGTCCCAGGTTTGAAAAACCTTAGTGAATTGAGAAGCAGACTTGTATTAAGAAAGAGATTAATACTGATATTTGCTTTGAATAGACTGATTCCCATTCTGTTGTGAAATTATACTGGAATGTTACTATAATTCTATAATGAAAAAGTCTGGGAAGAATCTTATGCTTGGAAATGTTGAAATGTATATTTAAAAGTATTGTAGGCTACTCCAAAAAAAAAAAAAAAGTGTATTTTTTAAAGGTTTTTTTTAATTTATTTTATATTATGTACCACCTGACTGTGCGCTTGTTTGCAAATATAATAAGTTTTCTGGTTTATTTGTTGTTAATTTAAAAACACATAAATAAAAATAAGATGGCTGTCCGAGGATATAAAACACACATATTGACGCACATACATGGCGTCATCGCAGGGAACGTTTCTCCCGAACGATGCCGGCGCGTGTTGATGGCGTCAGGGCAGGGCGGGGTTGCGCCATTTTGAATGTGGATAGTGGAGTGTGGGAGGAAAAGGCTGAAGGAGGAGTGTTGAACTGGTTCAGAGGGACTTCAGCTTGAGAGGTGGAGACAAAATAAACCGGCCAGAACACGTCCTCGATTTGTTATCAGGCAGATGATTTATTTTATTACATTTTTTTGCAATAAGACAAACCTCGGGAAAGTTATCAGGAACCGCCGCTGAGATTCCCTCTCTCTCGCTCTCTCTCGCCATGGCAGGTAACTTTGCTAAGCTAACTGCTAGCCTGCAGGAACGTTATGATAGCTAGTTAGTGCATCGGTTCCTCTATTACTGCAGTGTGCTTAAAATCTGACCGCGTTATTAACAACCCCTTATTGCAGCGACTGTTTCATATCGTCACATGTGAATGATTCAAAAACGGAAACAGTGCTCTTGCCTGTAGCTTAGCATGCTAGCGTCCTGCTTTTCCCTCCCGGATCGCCAGCACCTCCGCCCAAAGTTTTTTTTTTTATATATATATATATGGTATTTTATACATTCACTGAACATTTTATTGCATTTATCTTGCCTGGTTGATTAGGCGCTCTTTGTACATTTAAGTAAACAAATAAAAACGATTTTACTTGGTTTGCTAGCGTGTTTTCTTCTCCTGCCTGTTTTCCGACACGTTGATTTGATTGGTTGAGCCCATCCCGCCTCCTGTGCTATGGTTGGCTAGTGGTTGGTGGTGAATGGAACGTCT
>JAQQZX010000009.1:19847071-19857071 GCA_030068355.1 Notoglanidium maculatum
GTGTGTGTGTGTGTGTGTGTGTGTGTGTGTGTGTGTGTGTGTGTGTGTGTGTGTGTGTGTGTGTGTGTGTGTTCTGTACAGCTGGAATTTGATTGTGAAAGAAGGAAGCTGTGAATCCTGCCTCGTCATGTTCCCACACAACTTTGCTAACTCTGTAACCACAACAGCTTTTTTTAATGCGATCTGAAGGACGCAAGTACAGAGAGACAAGCAAGCGTTTGCTCCCTCGTCCTGCGTTACCGAGAGGTGGTTAAATGAAGGCTAGAGCACACCGAAGACGTCGTTTCGTGCATATGGAGATAATTACAGGGTTGGGGGCACAAACTTTTGACTTCCCGTCAGGACGCAAACTTTCGTCGTCTTGCACCAGAAGGGTTTTCTTTTGTGCTTCCCCGTCCTCGGGGTCAGCGAGCGCGGGGGTCGCCGATTGGTCGGAGGTTAGAACGAGGTGCTGATGAAGGCTAAGCCCCGCCCACTTCACTCAGAAACGCAGTTTCCTTTTCACGTTGTCCGGTTTAAATATAATCCACTATAAACCACTTCGTTCGATGCGTCTCGTGTCGGAATTGTATCCCGAGTTCATTTGCATATTAAGCGACCCGTTTTGCATATTCATATGATATGCAAATGAGCTCGTTGCACTTTGCCCAGGGTTTCTCTGTTACTCGTTTCCAGCGCTTTTAATTTCCTTAAAGGTGCCTTAAACGTTGGTGTTCGTAGCATCATGGTGCAACATAGCTCCAGACCACCGGTTCTGCACGAGCACCAGGAGGCGCATCTCTGGGTCGCTTGAAGCGTCAGTGGGAAGCAGGAGGTTCCGAGTCAGAAAACGTTCCCAGTGGTTCTACAGGCGGCGTTAGACTCCATGCAGTCAGCTGTTTATGACGTCCTCCATCTTGCATAACTCTCACTAACGGCATAAACATCACTCCACATGCTCGAGCTTGTCGCAGGGATCCGTGGCTTTCATGCGCGCGCTCGCAATCTCTCCCAGGAACGTGCAGCGGGTCGGGAAATCAGGAACCAGCGAGAGCAGAACCACACTTCGGCTAGCGTAGATTAGTATTCTTCTTTTTTTTTTTTTTTTTTTTTTTTACATTTTATTATAATAATGATTCTATCCATCCATCCATCCATCTATCTATCCATCAAGCCTCATCTTCCATCCAGAGGCTTCCGTGCATTTTTGTGTTTCTTGATCCTGTGGCCCAGAGTCCCCCCGCCCCCACACCCATGTGGCTCGTCCCGTGGCTATTATTCCCGCTTTGAAAGGGTGGATGTCCTTTTGTGCTACATGAACTCTCTCTCTGACACACACACACACGCACGCGCGCTCTCACACACACACACACACACACACACACGCGCTCTCACACACACTTAGAAAGAGGCCTCAGGGAGCCCGAGCTCACACAAAAGCCTCTCTCTCTCACCCGTATTCTTGTTGTGCTTCAGCGAACAGCCGAGGGTTAAAGCATGAGTCAGTCTCCAGCGAGAGAGACTCACTCACACACACACACACACTCACACACACACACACACACACACACACACACACACCCCTATTTTAGACCAGCGTGGGAGTATATCCGCCATGCGCTGATATTCAGCTCTCATTTCACGATAACTGCTGGTTTACCGCCGCCGTGACGGCCGTCACGTTTGCGATCAGACGGCGTTTTAACAACAGCAGCATGTCTTCAAAATTCGTGCAAAAAAAGTGACAGACCTGAGCTGTGTTTTAAAATGTTAATGATAGCGTAACGTGCACGAATCTCTCTGCTGTGACCCATTAGTGAGTGTGTTCATGCGCAGGCTGGTCTCTGTCGATCCTGACACCGAGGTCACGCCTTCCTGGTACTGTGTTGGTTTGACTGATTGTGCGCGTGTGTGTGTGTGTGTGTGTGTGCGCGTGTTTCCAACAGCTGATATCATCTCCACCGTGGAGTTCAACCACTCAGGGGAGCTGTTAGCCACTGGAGACAAAGGCGGCCGCGTCGTCATCTTCCAGCAAGACACTGAGGTACCGGCACGTCTCCCATCATGCATCACTCCACACTGCACAGTAGCCACGTCCGTTTCAGCAGCCCTGAGAACCTGCCCTAGGAATGGACATGTTAGTCTAGTTTCTGAGTAAACGTTAATGAGCTAATTCCTGCGCACGTGAACGAGGTTTTGCAGTTGCTTTATTTTGTATATCGAGGCTGATTTGTGATGATTGTTGACGTTACTAGTGTCGCTAGACTTTTACGATAGGAAAACGAGCATTAATATACAAAGCACGTAGCGTACAAGACCGGCAGACAGGAAAGCAGCGTGTCTGCGGTGAAGAAGCACTTACATAGTAATGCATTTTCATCTGAGGGGGTCTCGGATTTCACTGTGGAGGAAGGAACGGCGTGAATGGCAACATCATGGATATAAATAATGATTTTTAACCAATGTCTTGCTGGCATCTAAAGAAGCCTGTCTCTGTCCCTGTCCCCAGAACAAGGCGCAGTGCCGCAGCGAATACAACGTTTACAGCACGTTCCAGAGCCACGAGCCCGAGTTCGACTACCTGAAGAGTCTGGAGATCGAGGAGAAGATCAACAAGATCCGCTGGCTGCCGCAGAAAAACGCCGCACAGTTTCTGTTGTCCACGAACGGTGAGTGTATCGGAGGCAAAGTCCACGAAACCTCCCAGAGTTCCAAGCTCACGTTTCCCGCATTATGAGCGTGAGTACACTTTACATCTGCAGGAGCGATCTCTTCTTCAAACTGGATCGATTCTCTCCAACCCGAGAGAACAAAAATACCGTCTCTGTGTGTAAAAGTCTAGCGATGCTGAAATACGATCCTGATCTCGCGTCTCGGCCGGCTGGCTTCTCTGCCATTAATAACTGCAGATGAATTTTTTTTATACGTTGTAGAAGATAAAGACATCCGTAAAAAACGTGAACGTCCTGCTTGCACGTTATTAAAATCACATCTGTTTAGATAATTATAAGGTGAATAGAGCAAAACCAGCGACTGTCGTACTGTAAGGATGCTTTAACACATTCAGAGGTGAGTCCGTTTGAACAGAACCCTGAGCTCCGGTTCTCTGCCTCGTACGCGGTTCTTTAGTCAAAGCGAGAACTCGGCGATCACACTCGGGTCCGAGGGCGTCTGCGTGACACGGTCTCGATCCGCTTCCAGCTGAACTCCAGCGAGAAAGTGATTCGACTCGGAATCGACTCGAGTCAGTTAAAGAAAACGCAGGCAAGTGAATCAATTTCACCCTGATTCGGAATCAGCAAATAGGTGTGAAAGCTGTGCGTGCGTGCGCTTTCATCAAAGTATACCACAAAATAGATTCATGCTGTTACCGAGCGGGGGGCGGGGTTTATTTGATTGACAAGCATGTATAACACATCCTTAAGCTTGTTATTAATATATAAACCAAGGTTTTGATTTCTGAATGTGGCTCGTCGCAGGTTTTGGACCGAGGTCCATTTTATAGTCTGCTTTTAAGGCTCATGAATCCAACTCGTCATTCCTGCGTTTTTGCATTATTTGCTTTTAATCACCAGATAAAACTATAAAGTTGTGGAAGATAAGTGAACGTGATAAGAGACCAGAGGGCTACAATCTGAAAGAGGAGGATGGCCGCTGCAGAGATTCGTCCACCATCACTACTCTACGGGTACGCACGCACACACGCGCGCGCGCGCGCGCGCACACACTTCAGACCTGCTGAAGTCCCAAGTCTGACCCGTGTTCCCTGTGTGGCGTGTCAGGTGCCCGTGTTCAGGCCCATGGACCTGATGGTGGAGGCGAGCCCCCGGCGTGTGTTCGCCAACGCGCACACTTACCACATCAACTCCATCTCGGTAAACAGCGACAACGAGACGTACCTGTCCGCTGACGACCTGCGCATCAACCTGTGGCACCTGGAGATCACCGACCGCAGCTTCAGTATCCTGCACAGGGCAAAGGTCAGAGTTCAGGTGAGAGAGGGGGTGATGTGAAAGAGAGACTGAGAGAGAGTGATTGTGTGTGTGTGTGTGTGTGTGTGTGCGCGCGCGTGAGCGTGAGACGTCTGTCTCTGGGACCTGCACGTGCTCTTTAACTTGCTCTCAGATATCGTGGACATCAAGCCGGCCAACATGGAGGAGCTGACGGAGGTGATCACGGCGGCCGAGTTCCACCCGCACCAGTGCAACACCTTCGTCTACAGCAGCAGCAAAGGCACCATCCGCATGTGTGACATGCGCGCCTCCGCCCTCTGCGACAGACACTCCAAACGTGAGTCCCAGCACCACACTGAAGACGGGATTAATCTTCCATTTATTACTGACATTTTGTTACGCATTATATTTAACGTGTCTTCTGTCTCGTGTGTGTGTGTGTGTGTGTGTGTGGTCAGTGTTCGAGGAACCAGAAGACCCCAGCAACCGCTCTTTCTTCTCAGAAATCATCTCTTCCATCTCGGACGTGAAGTTCAGCCACAGCGGCCGCTACATGATGACCCGAGATTATCTGTCCATCAAGATCTGGGACCTGAACATGGAGAGCCGGCCAGTGGAGACGTATCAGGTGGGGTTACAGGAACCGCGAGAAAGCCGTGTAGGGTGTGTTAGGGGAGAGAGACACATTGTGGGTGTGGCTTTTCCCCCTGCCTGCATGCTCCCGTTTTCTTCCTGATTTGGTCTCGGCTAATTCCCATCAGTCAGCTTTCCCATGTCACATGACGGCTACAGTCACAGTTAACTTTAATATCCTATTTAAATCATCTTTTCAACTAGAGTTGAATTATTTTTCTAATAGACTGTCCTCTTCGAATAAGTGCTGTTTCAGGTATCTTGTTACACTAAAGGTAATGCTAGCTAGCCGGAACCACCGACGTCACAGAAAGGAATTTTCTTTTGTGATGTGTGTGTGCAGTGAAATAAACGTGCTCACTGGCACTTCACAATGCTGGTCAAAGCATTTACTTAAGAATGGAAATTTAGTAAATGATTCCTCTGCATTTTGGAAAATGAACACACAAAATGAACACATTCAAACCCCCCCTCGGTTAAATAAAAAAAAAAAAAAAAACTAAACTGACTAAAACTAACTAAATTTTAATTATACTATATGTTAGCATTAACAGATAAAATTAACAATATTATTTCTCGATTCATAATAAGGCACAAATAGGGCATTTATGCAGTGACAGCATGTGAACCACTAGAGGGCGACATTTGGATGCGTTATACGCTGCACTGGATCACAGAACGTAGATATTAGTATATGAAAGCATGTGCAAAATATTAAATCAAATAGAAAGACACTGTGATGTGCTCCATGTCCGTGTATGAAGCATGTGTTAGAAGCTGTTTTGATGTAAAGCGTTTGACCTCACAACCCTTCTTCTCTCCGCAGGTTCATGAATACCTCAGGAGTAAGCTGTGCTCGCTCTATGAAAACGACTGCATCTTCGACAAGTTCGAGTGCTGCTGGAGTGGGAACGACAGGTGAGGTGGAGATCGGAACGGGACTGTTATGTTGTACGTTATGTCAGCATCCGCAGGTGAAAATAACGTAGCCAAGATTTCCTGTAGATTTCTGGTGAGGGAACGACTGCTATAACACTGAATGGTGGTATTCAAATTGTACGTTGTGAATTGCTGTAGCATAAGATGAATTAAAACATTTTTCAGCATGCTGTCGTATGCAAGTCAGATAACGCAGGTTGTGTTGGCTGTACACGTCTTTACCTGGAGGCTCCAGTCCAAAATTCTGAGTTTAGGGGAAATGGTGAAAGATTGCGCTTGTTGATGCGGTCAGAGGTTCTTTTTTTGGTCAGGCAGTGCTGATGACAGCCTGAGGGTGGGGTGGGGTCCTCTTATCGAGACGAGCCCCTCTTATCGCTGGCTGCAGGTTTAGGCGAGTCACTGACTGACTCAGTCAAATTGCTCATACAGTGCTGTTGAAATAACCAGAGTTTCATAAAGAGCCCTGATGTGATCAGTAAGGAATTAAATTACAGAAGCATGTGCTGTTAAAGGAAAATAATCAGTGACCGGGTGGCGTGGTGTGATCCAGTCCCCAACCGTATCTGCAGATACAGACAGAACTCTGGATTTTTTTTTTTCTTCTCATCACTTTGTACATTATGTTCATGATGTTGCCTAGTGACACGCCAGCAGCATTTTTATATTTAATGAAAAAAAAATTTTTTTTACTTACACTGTGTTTATTTCTGTTTTCTCTCTCTCTACGTCCACTTACAGCGTGGTGATGACGGGCTCATACAACAACTTCTTCCGTATGCTGGAGCGTACACAGCGGCGCGACGTCACCTTGGAGGCATGCCGCGAGAGCTGCAAGCCTCGGCAGGTGCTGAAGCCACGGCGTGTGTGCGCTGGCGGGAAGAGGAAGAAGGACGAGATCAGCGTGGACAGCCTGGACTTCAACAAGAAGATCCTGCACACGGCCTGGCACCCGCACTCCAACATCATCGCCGTGGCCACCACCAACAACCTCTACATCTTCCAGGAGAAGGGCAACTAGGAGCGACCAACCTGACACACCTCCCACACCTCCGTCTCTGTGTGTGCGCGTGCGTGCGTGCGTGCGTGTGTATGCGCGCGCGCGCGCGCGTGTGTGTGTGTGTGTGTGTGTGTGTGTGTGTGTGTGTGTGTGTGGAGAAGACGCTAAAGAGGAACTAGAGAAAATAGTTTTTGTGACAACCATCACCACTACTGTCATCTTTATCATCACGATCAGGGCGGGGGGCGGGGCAAACTGGTGTCATCACGCTGTACCGAGTCAGCAGTGACGCACGCCGTCCACTCTGTGTACCCACAGTCCTCTCCTCTTACCCATCAGGCCTGGCTGCAGGGCCACGTTGGCTGCAGGTTCTGAAATGTCAGTCATTTTGTTTTTGTCCCCCCCTTTTTTTTTTGTACTTGTCGAAACCTTCGAATTAGGAGCGTGCTGATGATCGCAATACACCGCAATATTTGCATTATGTTGTCATTAACTTTTACCTTTTCAAACACAAATGGGGAATCCCATAACTCTGTGCACCGGATGAGGATTCCAGCTGCCTCCGCAATACGATCCTGTATTGTACTATAAATATTTAATATCAGCACTTGCCTAATTTGAACGAACGAGTCCCTGTATTCTTTACACCTCAGCTCTTTTTGTGCCATTACAATATTTTTTATCTTCTCAGTGAAATTGCCAAGTTGTTTAGGTTGTTTTAATTCTGTTTAAAGAATTTTCTTTCTTTTGCTCAATAAATTCTCCTCAATACTGTACTCTAACCACATGGTCCCATTCAGCCATTCATTCCCACAATACATACATAGAAATGACCATACACTCATACATACCCCTGCAGATTCACACAAACGCACACGTAAAGAACAAAGCAGGCTGCTCTCAGCGCAGACGAGCCCGTGGCAGTATTGTAGTCGTGTGATTTGTTTGCCACCGTCTGTCCTTGACATGCTCCAACAGACTGATGAACTTTTGTTGTATTTTTCTGTTCCCACCTCTCTGTCTGTCTCTCGTTGCAAGCTGAGAAAGATTATAGAGATTATGACGATGGAAAAAAAATGGTATTTATAAACTGAACAAACATTACATTCAGAGTTGTGTCTGGCTTTTTTTTTTTTCCCCCCCCGACACTGAACTGAATTCTGGCGTACGTACTTAAGATAATTTTTTGTTTCATAATTTACAGTTTAGGAGAAGCATTTTAGTTTTGGACACATCGTGTTACCTAAAAACCTATACTATTTTGCTATTTCAGATTAAGATCAAACACGAATAAAACTCAGGAAAAAAAATAACTGAAGGGGAAAGGATACAGGATGTGAAGGACACGTTTGTGTTTGGAGTGAAAGTCAATTTAACGCGAAATTCATACACATTACCTCAAATCCTTCCCCCACTTTTGACAAACCACTTTCAGTTGTCATGACACTCTTGATGCCAGAATCAAACTACATGAATTCAGCCCGGGTTTTGAAATGATTCTGTCGTGACCGAAAAATTTCCAGCACTGGGCCTGAATATGAACGACGGGGACGACAATCAGGCCTTGTAATGTGAAGAACGGTGACGTGGCGCCCCATAACACCCTGACGAAAAGTCAAGCATGTCAAAAAGTTTTCTATTTTCTTGCCTACCTTGACAACTTCGGCTTGTTCCTTGGCTTTCCTTCTGTATCCATTTCTTGACCCTCCTCCCCAATGACGTGCAACGACGTGAACTCTGATCGGTCGGGTCAGATTTGTAGTGTTGCCAGTCTCCTGACCAAGACCAAGCACTGATTAATCTGACATGGTAACCATCGTGAAAGATCAAAAATATCGTGTAGTCTGA
This sequence comes from Notoglanidium maculatum, assembly GCA_030068355.1. NCBI lineage: Eukaryota > Metazoa > Chordata > Actinopteri > Siluriformes > Auchenoglanididae > Notoglanidium > Notoglanidium maculatum. Next base: position 19,855,421 of record JAQQZX010000009.1, read on the forward strand.
TCCTGGTATAAGATGTTCTTTATGATCCTCGTTTCTGAGGAATCATGCTATAAGCATTTCTTCAGCAGAAAACTACAGTGAAAATGTGAAGTCTGTGCGTGTGATGGAGTTACTGCTGTGGTGGACAAGTGGGCCAGTATTAATCTGTTGAATCCTTTGTGTTGCAGGCGCTTAGCCTCATATTACTGTACTCTAAACCTGCAATTAGGTGCTCTCATGTTTACTAAGCCCTATTGAGCAACTCTTTAGATGGAATTACAGGTGTTAGAAGCACAGCAAGTGTCCCGTTTGTGCTGTTCACTCTCTAAAATGAGCAAAACACTCTGAAAGATGGAAAGGTTGTGTGTTGAATGTCAGCTAAATCTCATCAAGAACCTTATGAGATTGTGCGATGTTGAGATTTTCTGGTAGATCCAGATCTAATAGTATTGCAGTGTTGTTCCTCAATATGGCTACGTGTGTAGAAAGCTGGATTTGTGATCGATGCTTAGTGTACATTTAGCCATACTGAATCTTTTCTCAGTAATTCACCAAAGTATAAACATTGCTATTACCAACAGTTTTATCTCATTTCTAGCTTAGGTGTCACTTTATATACTTTAATTAGGGCATGCTAGCTAACTGAAGCGTTTGCCTCAGTTGTTAGCTAGCATGACTTGTGAGCGTTTCACAACTCCACTATCACGTATTCACGGGTTCTGTTTCAACATAATAGAAGTCTCTTTCATATTGATTATGTTTTTCATTGATTATTTTGTATACATGATAATGAAGGGTAAAGTTCTGGTTAGGGGTCAAAGGTCAGTGTACCTTATTTTCTTAATGACTTAATTCACGCCATACACGGAATCAAATCACAATTTTATTCATACTGAGTCTTTTCTAATCTATTTGCCAAGACAAATGAGGAAAAAGTTGTTATTTCTGATTGTTTGTCACAATTTCCACTGGTACACGGTCTTTACAATGCTTTTTTTTTTCTTCTATAAAGACTAGCAGCCATTAACTTATGCTCGGCGTCCATTTTTTTTGCAGTTGCTTGGCAACAGTGATCTCGCGAATTTACCTATTTGGACTCCTTCCCCAGTCCCCATGTTGAAATGTTGACGTCGTGAATTGACAAATTACGTTCAATAAACGTACAATTAGGCTAAATATCACCTATATTGGTTAGAAAGACATGTTCATTTTCAAATAGGTGTTGCTTAGGCCAGGATCAGCATACACACAAATCCTCCAATAGGAACTCGGCTTACGTGCACGCGCCCATGTATGTTCGACAGTTTCACGCGAGCCTCCCCTTCAGAGACAACACGATGTCCAACGCTGCTGCTACCCGAAATACAGGAGAGCCGGGATTAAACGGTACGTACCGTCGCCTGTTTCATTCGTGTTGCACTGTCATCCGGGTAGTGCGAAAGAAGAGACTTTATCGTACCACATTTTGCGTTTTTATGACTTTTTAAACATTGCTTAAAGTACAACGCGACGTTTTGTGAGTTCAAAACAACTAACCCAAGCATTCCCTATAGCGGTCCTTATATGATTGACACCTAGTGCAACCAATGATAACACACGCAGTGTAAAGAGGCGGGACGAAAAGAAAGATTGACAGTCTCTGAACCAATCATAAAGGTCCACGCTGTGACGT
>JAQQZX010000009.1:19881656-19893249 GCA_030068355.1 Notoglanidium maculatum
TCTATCTATTTCTCTCTCTCTCTTTTTATCTATCTATCTATCTATTTCTATCTATCTATCTATCTATCTATCTATCTATCTATCTATCTATTTCTCTCTCTCTCTCTCTCTATCTATCTATCTATTTATCTCTCTTTTTATCTATCTATCTATCTATTTCAATCTATCTATTTCTATCTATCTATCTATCTATCTATCTATCTGTCTATCTATCTATTTCTCTCTCTCTATCTATCTATCTATCTATTTCTCTCTCTCTCTATCTATCTATCTATCTATCTATCTCTCTATCTATCTATCACTCTTATTCACCCATCCTCGCAACCACCCACCCTATTTCTGTCTATTCATCTGCCTGTCCTTATGATTACTTATATCTCTCTGTTCACTCCATCCAGTCCATCCAGCCATCCATTTATCCATCCCTCAAATTATTTATCTTTCTATTGTCTTACTGTTAACCATTAATCTATTTGTCATATGATTTATTTTTGTCTGTCCGTTCTCTCAATCCATCACCCCCACACCCACACCTTTTTTGCGTAAAAAAAACCTCACTAGTAATGCATTTCACTAATTTATCTGTCTGCTATCCATCCATCCATCCATCCATCCATTGGTCTAGTTATTTACATCTCTATCCATCCATCCATCTATTCATCTAACCAACTATCCCTTTGTCAAATTATTTATCTCTGTCTGTTATCCATCCATCCATCCATCCATCCATCCATCACTCTTATTCATCCATCCTTGCACAAACCCATCCTTATTTCTGTGCCTGTCTATCCATCTGCCTATTATTCTGATTACTCATCTCTCTGTCTGTTCTCTTAATCCATCCATCCATCCATTCCTGTAACTATTTATTTTGGTATACATTCATCTAGCTGGCTAGCCATTTCTTTAATTATTTATCTGTCTTTGCTATCCATTCATCCATCCATCCATCCATCTATTCATCCATCTATTCAACTATCTCTCTTGTTATCTATCTGTTTATCAATCTATCGATCTATCCATCCATCCATCCAACCACCTAACCATCCATCCAGTCATCTAACTAACCATGTATTTGTCTAATTATTTATCTCTATCTATCTACCTATCTATCTATCTATCTATCTATGTGTAGGCCCTATTGTCTTACAGAAAAGTTACTCTTTATCAGATAGAGATTCATAATGGAGCGATTTCTCAGTGAGGGTGATGGAGCAGGACTCCAACATATGACTCAATCAAAAGCCTTTTTTTCTATTCCAGGACGTAGCAGAGAGACGGACTGGATGTTGTAGGGTCAGTTTGCTAGTCATAACAACTGGCCACTCCTTCTCTAATGCACACTTCCGTTAAAGATAGTATGTCACAATAGTATTTACTACGGGTGGAGTAGCGTACAGTAAGGGGTGTATTCTGAGCCCTGTGATTTTGTAAGGTAAGCGTCGTAGCGTTGGACAGACACACAAAGAAGTAGAGAAAGAACACGCAAAGAAATGTATTCTGTTTGACTTTTCAGATTTGATTACACCATTTTATGGTATTTTATGTTATAACTTTACTTGACTTTTTTTTATATATCAGTAATGAAACCCTGTGAACCTTCCACCCCCCAAACACACACACACACACACACACACACACACATTTTATTATTATTATTATTTTTTTGCATAAAAACCTCACTAGCTTGCTTTTGTTGAACATCTGATTTCTTACTTAATGGCAGAAGGACGACATTCCTGCAGCGTCACTTTTGCTCTGCAGTTCCTAATACTGAGTCTACACTGCAGTGATGAAATAAATCAACAGGAGCTGGAAATGGTTCATTAAAGCTTAGTGCATTAACTGCACAGTCGTCTCAGAGGGCAGGCTGGGGTGGCAAGGCATGGCGGTGCAGGGGTGGCAGCTGTGATCTTATGTCACCCATGTGACCACGGGGCGAATTTTCTGCCCCGTTTCACCCTGTTTCATTAAATCCGAGGCTCGCTTGGCATTCAGAGGCGTTTGGTCACGCCAGATAGGATACAATGTTTTCCTCCACCCATTTCTTGGACACCAGGATGGGCGTGGCTAAACGTCGGTCCATTTGGAATGGAATAGGAATAGGACTAGGGCGGGGGCTTTGCGCATGCGCGCTGCGCTCCTTCTGTCCTTCTTGGCGCATCAGCGGAGAAAAGGAGAGCAGATTATTCTTTCTTTGCCTTTGATTTGTCTTTTGCGCTTCGGCTCGATCGTCTCTGACTTCCGACCGCAAAGCAGGGCCTGTTTTCCCTTTTCTAGAAAAGCCTTTTTTTGACATCTATTTCAGCCATAACGGTTCATCCAAAAGAGGGTGAAGATGTCCGGATATCAGGGCAAGAAGAACATCCCTCGCATCACCGTGAGTTCATGGCAAAAATATTTGCTTTCTGTAAGAATAAAAAGGTGCTTTGCATTGCAGGACACATGACAGAATGAGATTTCCTAATGCACAGGAATGCATTTTCCATCATGGATATTTTGGCTCCATCTCTGTGCTGATGTTTTGTTTAGAAACAGGCTGCTTGTGAACACAAGAGACACTTATTTGTAAAGCCTGGCTCCAGAGTGCTGTGTGCTTCTGTTACTTAGGATGCATTATTTGTATGGTTTTATTCAAATGTTGAGCTGTCACATGAAAGGGTCTCGTGCGCCGGCTGCGTGTGAAAATAACCTATGCATTCGTTAAAAACATCTTGTTCCTTGATTTCTCAGAGTATACAGGCTACTGCTGCAATCTTAGTGTAGCGATTGGACCCAAAGCAGCTGATAAAGCATGTCCGATCTCCTCTGAAGCTCTTCCATTTCTGCTCTTTGTTCAAGGCTGCGGCTGGTTTTTCAGACTCCGGGTTGCCAGGTTGTGGTATTTTTACGCACTCGTTAACATCACGCGTTTAACATCACGTCTAGGAATACATGATTCAGATTCTGATTGAGATTTGTCTGATTAAAGGTAACGGACAAGGATTTTAAGATGGAAGCGTGATGAAATCTGGCAACCCTGCGGCTGTCGCGCAGCTATGTGTTTAATGTCGCATCCGCCCATCCGCAGCCAGGGTCAGCTGGGAGGGTACAGGGTAGGACTGTGCAACGGAAAAAAGAGAAAAGGACAGGAAAGGGGGTCTAATGTCATCAAAATAGCGCAGTACTGGAGAGAAAGTGCGGTGCACTGGGTGACAGGGATGTCATTCCGCTTCCCTTGCTCGGCACCCTTCTGTTTCTTTGTACCTTCACTTGGAAATGTGTGTCTTTAGAAATGATTTAACATACAGCAAGACATGTAGCACAACATGCACCTCTTCTCGGTAAGGTCTACTTCATGTTACCGCCCAGACACATTCGCATGCTCTTTCAGGGGTTTTGGAATGAAGATATCTATTGATGTCATCATTATTGTTATTTTTATTAAGGCATGAAACAGGTGTTCGTGAGCACTTATACGCAATAACCCCCGATCGCACAAATTTGGCTCAGCTGGTGGTCGGGAAATCTTTGTATCATTACAAAAGGAAGCCATTTTTGGTAGAGGAGGAGGAGGAGGAGGAGGAGGAGGAAGGAAGGAGGTCTTCGGGGACGTGAGACGGCCTCTTTGCACTATGTGTCTGTTCTCGTCCTTTGTGTTACTCAGCCCGGAGAGCCAGCTGCCATGAGTGAGCGTACGAGCATGTGCTTCCATGGCGTGGACTCATGTCGGTGTCCGAATGCCTTTCGCACAATTTTGGAAGCCGTAGAGACGAAGGAACGGCTGAAGAATGTGGAGAAGAAGAGAAAAGCGACAGAGCGAGAAAGGGAGAGATAGAATAAATAAATAAGTAAAAGGGAGGGGATTGATTTTGTAGCTGTGAGCTCTGTGTGTGTGTGTGTGTGTGTGTGTGTGTGAGAGAGAGAGAGAGAGAGAGAGAGCGAGAGAGAGAGAGCCACACCCCTGTTCTTCATGTCCATCAGGACCAGCTGCCTGCATGCTGACAGCACCGGACTCCTAACACAACCGCAATATTTACACCAGAGTCAAAACTAGCATGTTTTTTAGGAACAAACACAGACACACAGGATGCTTGCTATAAATTAGCACTCATTCATTCCATCTGTCCATCCACAGCTCCACTAATAGGGTTTCTAATACGTTTCGCTCTGATGAGAAGACCAAAATTGGCTTCTAGAAAGCATTCTTGCTCCACATGTGGAGTTGAGCAACCTAAATTTACCCGAAACAGCGACCCGGTGCTGTTTATCTTCTTTTCTTATCCTTATCACTCATCGCACACTCGTTCACACCGCACCATGATGCCGACCAACAAAATGCCAAAAGCCCACATAGATACAGCAAATTTCTATATATATATATATATATATATAGTAGTTAAGGTAGATACATGTTGTTTTATGTGAAGGCAGATTCAACATGCATAGCTTTTAATCATCTTTTTTTCTAACCAGATGCAATTTTTATACATTTCTAATTTTTAATAACGTCTAGGTTTTTGTAGATTTAATAGGCTGAATGCCACTTAATTTGTTTCTATCAGCGATACTTTTATAAGACCTAAACTGCTTTCTAGAACGGGTTCTTGCTCCACATGTGGAGTTGAGCAATCCTAAATTAGTCTGAAATGACCTGGTGGTATTTATCTTGTTTTCTTAACCGGCTAATCCTTATCACTCATCACACACTCATTCACACACCGCGATGCCAAAACCAGAGAGAAAAAAAAGGCAAATACACACTCACACACAAACACACACACACACACACACACACAAATGTAAGAGTTTCGTTGTTCACTTTAATTCAATTCCAAGGTTTTCTGGAAAGATCCAGTGATTAGATCTGCATGCTCTGTATTTCCTCTAATTTCAGACTACATGAATGCTCAGGGGAGAGGGGGGAGCAGAAGGTCTGGGTAATTGGGTGGGGCAGGGCAGTGATGGTCAGCTGCTCTCTCTCAATCTCTCTCTCTCACACACACTCACACACACATACACACACACACACACACAGCAGTGTGACCTCTCCGTTCTCATTAAAAATAAATGACGTCTTTAATTCACCACCTGCCCGTCCACGTGCGGCTTCAGCCATCTTGTTTCAACTGTGTGTGTGTGTGTGTGTGTGTGTGTGTGTTTGCAAAAATGTTTCTTGAATTTTAGATTTTAAATTTTTAGAATTTGAACTGAAATCTCAGGGACATCTCTGATAATCAGTCAGTTAGGCAGCGAACTGCATCGCTTTATTCCGCTTTTAATTTAAGAACCAAAAAGATCGCCGACATCGACGTGTTTCAGTTTAAGCTAAAGTCCATCTACAAAGCGCTAGAAGTCACACGCTGCTTGTGAATCTCTGAAATTGCACGCAAAATTTCATTCTGAGTTTTACCTGAAAATTGTTGGATTTTGAAATATTAAGCCATAAAAGTTTTGGTCCTCAGTAACGTCAAAACAGATACAACTTTAAAACGTGTTTTTTTTTAAAAATTTTAATCTGCTTGTTTTTGTTTTTATTAAATAAAAGCAGACCTTTACTTAATCATTTTCGTAAATTTTTATGCAAGTCAAAGCAGACACGGCTAATTTTTAACAGAATACAACTTATTTATTTATTTATTTATTTATTTATTTATTTTTAACAACCAAAAGCAGATTCATCCATATATTTAATACATTTTTATCATTCGAAGCAGCTACAACGTTAATATTTATAACTATATTGTTATAATTTTTGTTTTTGTTAATGAAAATACAATTTTGTAATTCCTTTACGCATCAAAGCGGACACAAATTCAATAATTGTATCTTTTTTTTTTAAAGCTAAAGCAGATATAGCTCTATAATGTTTTTTAAATAAATCAATGCAGGAACTGTATTAATATTTTCATAAGCTAGTTTTATAGGTCGCAGGAGATAAAGTTTAATCTTTTAATTTTTTTTATTGATTTTCTTTCCAATATGCAGCACAATGGGATCCGATTAAAAAAAAAAAATTACCAAGTACTTTTTCCAAGTACCATTCTTTATATATCTTTATAAATATATCAGTATATAAATATATCAGTCATTAGTCACATGATCTTCAGTTTTCTTATTTGTTTGTGTGGCTTTTAATTGATATTCTCTTTTGCATTTCCAATAGTTTTTTATTTACTGTAAATGCTCACTACATAGTGTACCTACAGCAGTTCTACAACTTATGTAGAGCTTAAGACTAGAATGTGTCACTGCCAGGAACTCATCGATACTTATTAAAAGAAAAGATACACCATTTTAACAATATCTAATATATAAAAATGTATCCTGGGCTTTTTCCAGGCTATCTTTGTTACATCAGACCCTCTGTATTCTAAGCAGCTTGGTTTATTCACTATATGTGTTCACTACTTAGGGTATAGCATGATAGTGTTATGAAATATATATACTATATGCTTAATCAAACACTATTTACGACATTGTCTGTTGGAAACTGTTCACTGTGACGTTTGTTAGTTTTTAATATTTAATTATGAGACTGAAACCCAAGTGGACCAACATGTTAAAACAAAGTATTCCATCAATGCCAGTTTTATTTAGGATGAAAGAGTCCTAAACATTTAGCCAAACATGTTCATGTGGATTGATTTTTGCTGTCGAATGCATCAATAATGAACCACTTTGTACAGCGTTCAAGAGTGAAATTGGTCGTGACAGCCGAACACTCGGTTCCGTCTTTCCTACTGGAAATCCTTCGTTCTTTGCCTAACTGTTCAGTTACCATGGCAACTACAGTGTTGTCCCAGAATGCACTGCATCTTGTTCTGCAGCAGTCTCAGCTCTTTGGTGCACACACACACACACACACAGGCACACACTCGTCTTCCAGGAATGCCATTTCTCTCACCGGCCGCATCGTGTGTCAGGATTTCCCCCACTTACAGCCGCCACTCGTGTGGGTTCTGGGGGCTATTTTTGTTCTACAGGATGTAAAAAAGAAGAGACGGAAGAAGTAATGAAAAGTGGAGTTGGTAGGGCTGTAACCGCACATTACCACCACACGGGTTTTCCTTTAGGACGATCAGATGTCAGACTTCCTAGACAGACTGATGGTTAGTTCAGGAACGATGCTGGGAGGTTTTGGACGTCGGAGTTTATCAGGCTGCTTTCACATATACAGCGTTTCTGTGCTGGAACAGAACCCTGGTGGGTTTTCCACCTCAGTGCGAGAACACTCTCATCTGAGTGATGTTCAACTCTAGGACCTTAAATCCACTTGAATCCAGGAAGTGACTGAAGCATGCTGTGTGTCTTGGGTTGAAGGGTTTTTTTTGTCTGTGTGTATGTGGTGTGTTTCTACACCAGAGTCCAGTGGTGTTGAAAATGCGCTGTACAAATGCAATACATTCTGGAGATTTGAACCAACAAAATAAACAAAAATAGACAATAACTGGCAGGTGCAACATGCAAGTATGTCTTAAATTTGTTATTTATTATACTTTTTAAGTGATCATCTAAGTGTTAGATCTGTGTTGTGAGTGCTCGGGCGATTCTGACATGCACTCAGCTCCAAATCTCCCCCAGGCCACATTTCATTTAACTACACATGTTGTCCAAAAGTATGTGCACCCATGACCATCACACCCATATGTGGTTCTTCCTCAAATTGTTCCACAAAATTGGAAGCACACGATTGCATAGAATGCTGTAGTGTTACAATTTCCCTTCACTGGAACGAAGAGGCCCAAACCTGTTCCAGCATGACAACGTTCTTGTGCATAAAGCAGCTCCATGAAGCTGGTGTTCAGGTTAAGGTAGGAGTGGAAGAACTGGAGTGTCCTGCACAGAGCCCTGACCTCAACCCCACTGAACACCTTTGGGATGAACTGGAACTGGAGCCTCCTCGACATCCCAACATCAGCGCCTGACCTCACTAATGCTCTTGCAGCTGAATGAACATGAATCCTCACAGCTTCGCTCCGACATCTAGTGGGAAGCCGAACAGAAGAGCGGCGCGCGTTATAACAGCATGAGGAATAAATCTGGAGTGAGACGTTCAAGTATGGGTATGACGGTCAGGGGTGCACATACTTTTGGTCAAATAGTGTGTGTTCAGGATGAAACTAAACCAAAACATACTTTCACACTCCTAATACAATCCATTCAGGAGGTTATCTAGCTAAGCAAACATTTTGGAAGGCATTTGTAGTCTTGCCTCATTTATATAAATACAAACACATGTTGATGAAGAATGTATAATTTAGGACGTTGCTCTGAAAGTGTAAAATGCAAAAGTGCAACTAGAATAAATAAACATCTCCAGTGTGAATTATTAACGCTCCACTCTGTGTGATTCCGCCCCATGATTGCCCCTCCCTCTCCAGGTGTGTATTAGAGCCGTCAGGAGCCCGTAGCGTACTTCCAAATACTTACATTCACACTCTCTCACTTTTTCAGTGCTAAATAATAAGTATGATCCTCCATTTTTTTAAATTTGGTTCTCAAACTTGTTCTCCAGCTCCAGCAAACACTGATTCCTCTTCTTTCTTCTTCTTCATCGTCCTTCCGGCGCTTCCTTCCGGATTCACGCGGCCGCTTGTAAAAAAAAAAAAATGAAACGTGGAAGGCGCTCTCTAGAGGTTTGTCCGTTCTGGGCTACTGTAGCGGCGCAACATGGCGGCTCCGTAGAGGTGGACCCGCTCCCTGTGTAGATATAAAGCGCTCGTTCTAAGCGTACGAAAACACACCGATTCAGAGTTACAGCTAATTATACACTAATGAGGACATACTGATGAATTGCATAAGTAAATTATAGAATGTATATACTCCATTTCTCTGAATAGATCCTTTAAAAATCCTACATAGTGGACCTTTAAACCCTAAAATGTCACTTCATTATAGATTCAGTAGAATTGGAGGGCAGGTATTAAATTTGCTTAAGCCAATAATGTTTTCACTGGTCACAGGCAGCAGTGCAGAATTTTTACACTGTTCAAGCTAGATTAATGTTTCCATTTTTCTGGCCCTGAAATTAGCAGCTCTAATCTTCTCTGCTTTTACCTCAAGGCCAAATTATAATGCGTTGACAGTTTTAACAAACGAGGAACAGGGTCCGTGTCAGTGTTTATACTGAGATTGCAGTCCCTCTTGCAGCCAGCAGGGGGCTTAACAAGCTACAGACTGCTGCTTTAAAGATTTTTTTGAAGTGATTTACAGTGCATGTTGTTTGCCACACGCTGGCTCGGCGCTAACCCGACAGACCCGTCACGCTGAGCGCTGTCAGGTTTACGCTCTGTAGGTTTTGTGGTGGTTTCTGGCATCTCTTCATGTTTCACCCCAACATCCATCTTCATTTAGGTCCAGCCTTACTGTACTGTAGATAAACCGTTCCGTACGGTGAGAACTCGGAGCTGTTCCCGTCTTCTGGGTGCAGGGTTCTGACGTGTTCTCATCGGTGAAGCATCCACCGCTTACTTAATCTTCTAGAGCTGCTCCAACACAAACGCCGGAGATGCAGGACTGTGGAAATGGCCTTTAAACCTAACTATGAAGAGAGAGATGTGCCAAAACATATGAGCAAAATATCACGTATCCAAAAGCTAAATAAGGCTAAATAATGCTTTTTAACTTTGGGAATTAAATTGTATTGATTGATAGAGTGCATCTAGCTTTCTTCCTAAAGAGTTCCTGAACACTATATTTACCTTTCCAAATGGCCATTACCGAGAACTTTCTCTATCTGCCCACCTTTATCGTTCATCAGCCCCTCCATCCTTCCAGCAATCTGTCTATCCGTGCCAGTAATTTATTTTGTTTCTGGACATTTTGCATATTTTTCATTCTGCTTCACCTCACAACAACATTTGGGTAACGGTGTGTGTGTGTGTGTGTGTGTGTGTGTGTCCTATCTATCGATCTATCTTCATAATTTTTATGATTTAACTTTTAATTATCTTTTAATTATTATCTTTTAATTTCTTAAAACCCTCTCTATCAGCCTCTGTCTTTTTCATCCATTTCTCCATCCATCCATCTAACGATCCATCTGTCCACCCGTGTAATAATTGATCTACATGCATGTGTTTATGTACGTCTAGAGTATTCTGAACCCTTGTAAATATAGCAAATAAAATATTTTTGATTGGAATGTATATTCTAGAAAATGTGTAGAATTTAATTTCATTTTATTCTATTTCTGGATTTTTTTTAATAATACCAGTGCTAATTCTGGGCTATAAATTGCGAGGTAGGCGTCGGAGTGAATATTTCAAAAATAAACAATACATTTGTGCACGTACATGGAGTATCTTTATTCCGAATTTCCTTTTGGATTGCGCAATATTTTAAATCTTCTGTATCCAATGGCAACAGTAGCTTTGGATGGCTCATATTCATGGCAACGCCTCTGGTTGGGAGGGAACCCTGGCTAAATAAGCAATTAAATGCAGGTCTGAGTTGTGCAGAAGATGTTTTGCAGCTGATTTCACTCGTAGTAGTGATATTATTAGCATTTCACAAATCAAACAGTCATATGTTTGGCTTTGATACTGTACTAATCTGTAAAGATGAGATTTGGTTAGCCGATCATTACTAGTCTCTTAATGTCGAATTTTAGTTTAGATCTGTGTCCTTGTTTTGCGAGCTGCATTAGGAGTTGCCCTGTTTCAGGACTGCACCATCATGCCGATGTTGGGGGGACGCCAGACATGCTTTGGCCTGGGTTGCTAAGCTGCCATTAAGCATGCAGAGCGTCAGGGTTGGGACAGAGACGCCATTGTCTGAAAAACCATGCAGTGTGTCTTGTGACCAGAATGGATCCCGCTTTCTTTTCATGGAGTAATGAGTGTCCTCTGGGACTGAGCGTGTAAAGAGCATGGAGTAGGAGTGGTAGTGTGTGTGTGTGTGTGTTGGGGAGTGCCATGGAGCCCTGATTTAGAGGGATTCAGCTCCATTTCATCCAACAGTGAGCTCTTTTTCATCCCTCGCCTTGTTCGTAACACTGCTCAGGAAACGGCCTCGCTGGAGAGCCACAACACACCACCACGCCAAACATGTAGCCCAAAACACTTAGCACAGAGAGTGCGCTCAGATCTGTCAGCAATTCTGCCTGGCTATAATCAATAACACACCAGCGCTAACGTTAGCCAGCACGTCTGTTCCGTTCAGATGGTTTTGCTCATCAGATCCTGTGTTAAAGGAACATTTCACCCAGCAAATGCTTCATGCTTCACAGAGTAAGAGAACATCCTTAATTCATCTGATCTGAGCGTTTGCACATCTGTTGACCTTCACACGTTCTGCTCCGCTTTCTGACGCTGGAGTGTGATACGGGATACAGAGTACGCCGAAAGGGTGATCTTCTTTTTAAAAACAGGTCATGAGCCGATTAATATACGAAGCTGGAATGATCGACAGCGTGGGGGTTTTGAACTCTCCGATTGTTACTGGCACCCATGGAAGCCCCGCCCACTTCCCACCATTGCACAATAGTAATGTTTTTTTATGTTTTGATAGTGTGCTCATCTCCACTCCTTTTCTCCTTTCCTCATCTTTCCTTTCTTTTCCTTTATTTTCATTTTATTCCTTCTATCCCTAATCTCCTCCTTTCCTCATC
>JAQQZX010000009.1:19896641-19916858 GCA_030068355.1 Notoglanidium maculatum
CTCCTCTCTTCTCTTCTCCTCTCCTCTCTTCTCCTCTCCTTTCTTCTCCTCTCTTCTCCTCTCCTCTCCTTTCTTCTCCTCTCTTCTCCTCTCCTCTCCTTTCTTCTCCTCTCCTCTCCTCTACTCTCTTTTACTCTCCTCTCCTCTCTTCTCCTCTCCTTTCTTCTCCTCTCTTCTCCTCTCCTCTCTTCTCCTCTCCTCTCCTCTCTTCTCCTCTCCTCTCCTCTCCTCACCTCTCCTCTCCTCTTCCTGCTCTTCAGGCAGATTGGGGAGAACCTGATCGTGCCAGGCGGGGTGAAGACCATCGATGCTCATGGCGGTATGGTGATGCCGGGCGGTATCGATGTCCACACTCGCTTTCAGATGCCTGACCGAGGAATGACGGCAGCTGATGACTTTTGCCAGGGCACCCGGGCGGCAGTGTCAGGAGGAACCACCATGATCAGTGAGTCTCAGCGGGATAACATCACTCAGGCAGTCTGATAATCCTCTTAATCAGAGTACACGTGATCTGGCACAGCAGAGCTACAGCCTGATGGAGCACGTGGAGCAACTTCACATACTTTAATTAGAACAAGTAAAAGAGCCGTGAGTCAATTTACTGGAGCTGACAGATGATATTCCACCTCACCTCATTTCTAACTGAATGATATTAATCTTTGGGGTTTCCTCCTAGCTTTCCGGTTGTGTTGTCTTGTTGTTATCTAAATGACCTGCGTCTACAGATAAATATGAAATATTAGTTCAACCCCATACGTGTTTTATTATTTATACTGTTAGCATGGCGTGTCCCTTCACCTGACACTAGCTCACCAATGCCAGGGGTTTGTGGTGAAATTGAAAAGCCATGTTGGGAGCTCAGGATTACATTCTCACACGTCTTAATGGAGTCGCTCCTCAGCTACAGTGAGCTCGAGTATAGTATACAGTTTAAATAGTATCTGTAATCGAGAGCACGATGACGTGATGCTAACCCGATGCTCTGGATTCAAGACATTGCTGTGACATCAGAATATAAAAATGTGCTATCTGATCCCTAGCGGCACGATGATTGGTGGAAAGATGTGACACTGATGGGAATTTCAGAAGGACATTAGTAACACTGGATTAACACACTTCTGTGATCTGTAATCACTGAATGATGTCTAGATATTTCCCTCCACGTTTAGCAATACTGCCATGTGTGTGTGTGTGTGTGTGTTGCTGTATTATAAGTCTCTGTTTTGTGTTTTCATATTACTAGTTGACCACGTGGTTCCTGAGCCCGGCACCAGCCTGATAGCGGCGTTTAATCAGTGGCATCAGTGGGCCGACAGCAAGTCGTGCTGCGATTTCTCGCTCCACATCGACATCACCGAGTGGCATAAAGGCATCCAGGAGGACATGGAGACGCTCGTTAAGGACCACGGTACGACACACGTGCTCGTTTAAGACATGAAAATGAAACAGTGTTTTCTATACGTTTCAGTACTCTAACGACCAGCGTGTGTATGCGCAGGTTTGAGTAGTCTGAACTAAATATATAACACGAGGTCGGACTAAACGGTCGCATTCTCATTCAGTCCTCTGTTTATTTGTTGTACAGGTGTCAACTCTTTCCTGGTCTACCTGGCCTACAAGGACATCTTCCAGCTGACCGACTCTCAGGTACGACTCTCGGGACGTTTCAGCAGCTCTCTTCCACTTGGCGTAGATCACGCAGCCGATATTAAAACCAGACCCGTTCGACATTATTTACATCATGTAAGCTGCAAGACACAGTGTTTCCTTTAGACATGAAGCTTTCCAGAAGCACCGAGTGAACTCGCACCATAAGAGTAAGGAAGAAAAAATTCGGGAAATGATCTTCAGAGACGCCATTCTGACTCACTCGTAAACAAAAGGGACTCTGGTGGTCTCAGACTGCGTTTTCCATCTGCGTGAAACGTACTGCCAGAAGGTCTGGAGCTAAATCCATAACCCCAGAAGGTCTGTTAAGGCCAACATCAGAGAAAAAGTGTGTCTAAGTGTATATGTGTGTGTGCGTGTTTGGTCCTCTGCAGATCTACGACGTGTTCAGCGTGATCAGGGACCTCGGCGCCATCGCACAGGTGCACGCCGAGAACGGAGACATCATCGCAGAGGTAAGAGTCTGCGAGTCGAAGGACACGCCGGATTGACACTCACCACGTGCAATAAGGCGTCTGAGACTTTTTAAGTTCAAAGACATTCTGTAACGTTCAGACTTTATACTGGCACGCTGAGCAAAGCGGATCTCTGTGATATCAGCGTTATTAATGCGCACACGCTCGGCTCTGGACAGTTTTGCTTGTCACAGCCGTCTCGGAAAATAACGATACAGCCCTCATCGTAGGAAGAAATATGTGTGTTTAAAGAAGTGATGATTATTAGCGTAATAATTTATTGCAGTTTCTTTTTAAAGCCTTATTTGGGTGGAATTGGTTTGTCACAGTCATTCCACAGTGTGTCGTCACTGCATTTTTTATTTATAATTTTTTTTTTTTTACATTCATGTTTTTCAAGCGCTAAGTTTTTACGTTTTGATTTTATTTCCATCTGGATCACGTCCATGTTTCTGGACATCCCTGTCCTGGCTTTAGTCTCGGTAACTTTGTACGTTGATGTAAAAAAAAAACTGTTTCAATCAATCAGTCAGTGAACAAACGAACAAACAAACAGACAAATATTTTAACATAAATAATTCAATAAACATTCTATGTAGGTTTTTTGTTGTTGTTGTTTGGTTCGGTTACTTTATGATGTCCAGATTCGCTTTGCAGCAGGTAGATGAAAATAAACAAGCAAATAAAGAAACAAGCAAACAAACAAATAAAGAAATACAATTATTACATAAAACATGTCAGAATGTTTGTTTGCTTGCTTTTATGTCCAAATTATGTCCAGATTCCATTGCAATAACTTTGCAGCAGGTAGATGTCTTATATATAAACAAACAAACAAACAAACAAACAAATAAATAAATAAACCTTTTTAAAAAATTAAACCTTTTTTTGGTGCATTTTGTTCATTTCTTTAAGAGACTAAGGTTGTTTTTTTTTTCAGCAAATAAATAACCACTTTGACATGCTGTAGGAAATGTAGCTTCTGGGATTTCACGCTCTCATTGCGCATCTGAAACTGAGCATGCACGTGATTGTAGGTTTTTATAAATTGTCATTTCATTTTATTTTATTTTACTTTATTTAACAAGGTCGTTTTGTTGAGATGCAAGAAAGTCTGGGTCAAAATAGTCTCACAATTACACACAGACCATTATTTACACACGCACACACACACACACACACACACACACACACACACACACAGAACTGTAAATCCCCTCCGTATAGGCTGTGATCATCCCCACATCTTTCTTTAGATTTCTGTTTATTATTTAGATTGTGTAGATCATGTTTCTTATTTCTGGTTACAGGAGCAGCGCAGAATCCTGCAATTGGGAATCACCGGCCCGGAGGGACACGTGCTGAGCCGTCCAGAGGAGGTACATCACACGTGCTGTTTATTTTGCGACTAATGTTAAATTAAATTATTTATTTACACAGATTTGATCATGGGTAAGATAGTTTTATTCCATTTCGCGCAATGCCCTTACCTAAAGAAAACGCTCCCTCACCTCAGAATCATCTCTTATAATGGAGCTGGCGCACATTTCCCAGAATCCAGAGTGTTGATTTTGTTTTGAAAGCGCGTGACCTGTCCTCTGCTAGTGCAGCAAAACCTCCGCAAATTCACTCTTAGTGATCCCTTAAAAACCCATCTCGGACTTTTCCTTCGTTCACGTGTCATACGTGGAAGCTTTGAACGAAATATGCCTCGTCGCTTCTTTCCTTCTCGGCCACGTGCAAGACAGCCTGTATTCTGTTACATACAGAATAATTACCACAAACGGAAAATGGAACGTATCGGTCGAAAGAATTTTAATAAATAGATACCTTGAATAAAATCCCACGTTAGAATTTAAGATCTATGGCTTAGGATGTCGTCAGATTGTTTTTGGAATATTAATGGCCACGAAAATGGCGACGCGCTACTTGGCGCGGAGGATTCTGCGAAGGGTGAGCCGGCCCTTTTAGGTTCTCCTCAACCCTGAGGTCAGGACATGACGTCTAAAGAAAACGCCCGCGCACAGCGGTGCTTCTTTACTTTTAAATGAGTTATACTGTATATACACGTGTTTATTTTAGATCAATCAACATACAGACGTATTCACCTGTTAAATATATAACGCTGACTATACGGGGCGCTGTTTAGAGAAGGTAAATGTACCTCACTCATATCACTAATGTTCTGCATGTTGAATGCACAGTCTGAGTTCAGTGTTTGTCCTCCTTTTCTTCGTGCCTGTCTTCCTCTCCTTTGTGACCTGATTGTTTGGGAGCGAAAAATGTCACTCGCACCTTTCCTCACGTAAGGACCTGTGTCGTTTCTAGCAGCGGACTGACGTGTCTGACGTTTGGGTGTGAGAGACAGGGATGGGAATTTGTGAACAGTTAGCGGGTGTGGACGGGATTTATAACTCCGTTCAGGGTAAAGACGTCTGCACGCTATACAGTGGGACTGGATGGTTTCGCACCACTAACACAAATCCCTTGGTGTTTAGGTGGAGGCCGAGGCGGTGAACCGCTCCATCACAGTGGCCAATCAGACCAACTGTCCTCTTTACATCACCAAGGTGATGAGCAAGAGCGCAGCTGATGTCATCGCACAGGCCAGGAAGAAAGGTTTGGACCTCAATGACAGGGTTAAATGGGCTTAGCCTGAAAGTGGGACTAAAACCACATGCGAGACGGATGAAATTTATGATCAGTCGTTCATGACACACAACACGTCACGCATGACTCACTTTCACTCGGCTAAAGTCCATTATTTGATATTATTTAGCCGAGGCTCCAGAATTAGAGCGGATAATTGCTGTATGATTACACGCGAGCGCCAGACTGATGTGATGTGATTGGTCATCGCAGGCACCGTGGTGTACGGCGAGCCGATCACAGCCAGTCTCGGCACAGACGGGTCGCACTATTGGAGCAAAAACTGGGCCAAAGCTGCAGCGTATGTGACCTCGCCGCCCCTGAGTCCGGATCCCACTACGCCCGACTATCTCAACTCCCTGCTGTCATGGTGAGAACCTTTTTTTTTTTTATCATACTCAGTCTCGAAATGTATTTCTGCTGCCTTTTTTTTTAGTCATAATTATAAAATAAGCATTGGCCAGTGCCAGTCTAAAACCACTGAAGAGGCAGAAAAAGGAAGAGAGTGAAGTCATGGGTGGCACTGGGTTTAGAAACGGAACCCACCCTGTTGCGGGGCAGAATAGATCCTCTTTCGGTGCCTATTTTCTTTTTCAGCATTCACACCGATTTAGAAGTCTTAGAATATACTGTACATTGGGAGTGACTTTATTTGCACATTTCTGTTTTAATCTTAATTCCCTTAGGTGAAAGTCCCAGTAGCTGTCAGTAGAGCCAATCATATAATCTCATAACTACACATGTTCCCTATTACTTTCACTGAACAATACAATAAATAACTGAAAAACAAGCCAGGAGTTAAAACTGACAAAACCAATGGGACGAAAACTAAGTCTTTACTTGTTCAGACTTCAAAGGCTCCGTAGACGTGGACTATGTAGATATAAAGGGCTCATTCTAAACTTACACAAACACAACGATCCAGAGTTACCTCACCTGCTAATTATACACTAAGGAGGACATACTTATGAATATTATATTCCATTTCCGCTCCCCCTAATAAATCCTGCTTAGTGGACCTTCAACAGTTATGGAAGGAGTCTCCAGTATGGGCAGTAAAGCTGTCACTACGTTTTCCAGCATCTTCAACACAGAGGAGTTTATACTCCTTAAAATGATATTAAACTTGTAAATATTACCCGGTGTAGATTGCGACCAAATGCCAAAGATATAAAACTTAAGTTGATACGGCTTCCAAATGGTGCAACAGAAAAGCAAGTTAGAATCCCGACCACGTCAGAGGCCGAGAGCCAAAACAAAACTGGCTGTGTTCTCTGGGTGGGCGGAGCTTATTCTGTGTATCGCTCTGTCTCACTTGTCAGTCACGGCGACACTAAATGATTGTGGCCGTCTGTGAGCTCATGTATGCGTAAGAGGGCAGATAGCTCATGTGATGCAGCAGTATATAACGTAGCTGTCTTGGAGGAAGCCTTCGTGTTGGCCTTCACCCTGGCTGATGTATGATGGAGGAGAGCTGGCTGCAGGCTGGGAGCTGTCCAAGACCATATTAAGGAGAACGTTTGGGAAAGAAGGTAAAGGAAGTTGGCATATTTACCGAGTTCCCTCCACCTCTGCGTGTCTACAGTGGCGACCTCCAAGTGACAGGCAGCGCCCACTGCACCTTCAACACCGCGCAGAGAGCCGTGGGGAAAGACGACTTCACCCTCATCCCCGAGGGTACCAACGGCACGGAGGAGAGGATGTCCATCATCTGGGACAAATGTGTGGTGAGTGGGACATACTGAGTACTGCGAAACAAGTGTTAAAATTCTCTAACGGCTACAGATTTCCCAGCGTGCATCTTGATGGATGCAGGGGTTCATCAGTGAGGGGATATTTTAATCTTATTTGAGTGAATCTGTAAAGACAGAGAGGTTCTTTGACCATGTTTCTTGATGACCCCTGTACTAGAGTGTGTGTTTAGCGTGTACACTCCTGGGCAAAAAAAGTGATTTTGTTGAGACCATTAAATCATGTTTTGCAATATTAGATTTGCCTCATGTTTTGTGCCCAGGAGTGTTTATATATATATATATATATATGCGAACTATTTTTTGAAAACAATTTTATTGCAAAATTATTTGTCTCAATTTAACAATGTTTTTTCTGAGTAAAATGTCACTGGGTTTTTTTTTTCCCTTTTCTTTTGCTCACAGCAGATTGCATGATGAATGAGTTTGTCTTATGGTCACGCTCTTTCCCCTTCAGGTGTCTGGCAAGATGGATGAGAACCAGTTTGTGGCCGTGACCAGCACAAACGCAGCTAAGATCTTCAACCTGTACCCGCGTAAGGGCCGCATCGCAGTGGGATCAGACGCGGACCTGGTGCTATGGGACCCTGACCTCACCAAGATCATCTCGGCCAAGAGCCACAATCTGGTGAGGTCAAGCTGCCATGTACTTTTTTTAACAAAAAAAGAAAAGAAAAAAAAGAAAAAGAGTAAAGTGAAGGGGGCGGGGCTTATTGTGATCAATCATTCAAATGAATGTAAATAGCAAGTAGTTACCAGTGGAAGCGAGACTCTTCACCGTTCATGCTGTGAAATATCCGTATTTATCCAGTTCCTGTGAGAGGATCGGGACTGAAGATAAGCATAAATCTAAATCAGTTAAACACCAGAGCATGACGCCGTCAAGTCACCTGTTAATTACACTAACACTATTCATTTTCTTTCTAATGACATGATGTGATGACCGAGTCTCGGTAGATCAATTAGTTACTCAATTCATGACTTAACGCTCGTCCTACGCTTGCAGCGTTTAGTCCGCTTTAACAGAACCCCTGATGTGTTCTCCCCGTCAGTGCGGTTCTTTAGGCGGCTGAGAACACACAGCAATCACACTCGTGTCTGAGAGCCTCTGAGCAGCATGGTCCCACTCCACCTCCAAACGAGCCCTAATGAGAAAGCGATTAGACTCTGACTCTCGTCTCACCGCAGGAAGTGAATCGAACATGCCGTGTAAACTGTAGCTGAGCTGGCTAATCCAACTTGCCCACAGGTGTGAGTGTGTGTGAATGGGTGTTCATCTCTGTGCTAGCCCTGCAATATTTTGGCAACCTGCCCTGCGTGTACCTGTGTGTACCTCCAGCTTCCGCATGACACTTAACAGATAAGCGGAGTAGTTAAGGGCTGGACGGAAAGTTGGACTCGGTTTGAGGTGACACGCCCTGTATATACAGTTATGGACTCATTTATCGAGCGCTGTTTCCATTGCTGTATTTCTGAGCAATGAACGACCGGTATATTTTCAGCCCTGCACTCATTTCAGACATTTTGTTGTTTTTTGGTTTGTTTAACTATACACACTGTGAAATCAAAAAGAGGAAAACAAAAACGATCAGCTGTGCTCGAATTCAGACAAACGGACCAATAGGTGTGAAAATCAGCCAAAAAACAAAAAGTTCCATTCGAGTACAAACTTCAAGAACGGAGCTTTTTCCTATCTAGGGATTTTTTTCTAGAGCAGTAAAACATAAGGTTTCCAAGTATGAAGCTAGAACCTTTAACTATCAAAAGAACTCTTCTTTTTTTTTTTTTAAGTGTGCCAAGAAAACCCATGTCAGTGACACGCACTATATTTGGCCGATTTGACACAAAAGCAAAAAAAAGTATAGACACACATGAATGTATTTCCAAAATGATCCTGCTCGCGTCCATGAAAATGATAAATGAGGTGTATTTTATAATGCCATCAATTTTACATCAGCATACAGAGTCTTTGTTCAAACTGTTGGAGTTTTTTTTTTGAGTCGATTTAGAGTAAGTGATTGGTCGTGTTGTTCACCAGAGTCTGGGTGTGGAGCTCTGACTCATGGTTCAACGCTGATGTCATGCTAAAACGCTGCCCAAGTGTTGGGTCATAACTCAACTGACTGTTAGCAGCTGTAACAGGCCGTGTGTGTGTGTGTGTGTGTGTGTGTGTGTGTGTGTGTGTGTGTGTGTGTGTGTGTGTGTGTGTGAACAGTGCTAAATGCATCCTGTATGCTCATGAACCCCTGTATTCACCACAGCGCTGGTCAGAAGGTGTTGATTCATTTTCTCTAACAGCATCTCAGAACGTAGCCTTGACATCTTTACATTAAAGCGCACATTTGTAATGTTGTCGTTTCTATAGTAACAGCTCGTTCACAGGGACGCGTACGGTGGACACTCCACATAATGTATGACTCATAATAAACAGAAAACAACAACGCTTTAAGGTTGTAATTAAATAGTAAGGATGTGTAATTGTTGGAAGGAGTCTCCAGTGTCAGAGCTTTGTAACACTCCGAGGTGAGGCTGTAACTTTTCCGACGTCTTCACAAGTCTTTGAGGTTTTTCAGAGCTTTTTATGTCTTCTTAACTTCTTAAGACAGAGAAAAAGAGAGGCTGATGAGGGAATTGCTGCTATAATATAGGGGAGAACATTAAATGTAGCTGTAGATGGATAAAAAGTATGACGTAGGAGGAATAAAACACTTCTGGATGTGCTGATATTAGAGATTATTAGAAAAGAAAAAAAAAAAAAAAGCAGAGTCCTAACTTGTTCTACAACACTAAATGTAACTATAAATGGATAAAAAAAATCTATAAGAAAAATGCACCATATGGAGGATTTTATATAAATGTTCACTTTATTTTCCATTCAAGCAGGAAGGATACCATTCCATGAGGTACAGGAAAACTGGCCACTGTGTGCGTGTGCGTGTGCGTGTGCGTGTGCGTGTGTGTGTGTGTGTGTGTGTGTGTGTCCCAGACTGACTTCATGCTGTTTTCACCTCCGCGTGCCATCGTTAGCTGTGTATCAGCAGGAATATTTTGTGCGCTGGTCACGCTGACTTTCTTTTCTTTTCACGAAACATCGCAAACATGAGACCAACATAACACGTCGTTAAGCATTACAACGGATAAATAATTATTATTATTAGCACTAATGAAGGAAATGGTTTTGGAGCCATCGTTAGTTTGAAATAACAAACCCACTCGTTTAACGCGATCATGATGTTGATGCTGTTTTCTCTTTTAACCTCGCCACATATATGTTTTTTCATTGTGGTGGAAATTGTAGACTTTTTAGCCGTTAATGGACTCTTTCCTCACACTTATTAGCTAATAAAGTGCAAAACACAGAAGAGGAAAGATTTACCGAGGTGGATCAGAGGAAAACAGAACGTCGATGACTGACGAGTGTTTGTGGTACAGTAGAAGGAAAAATAACAGGGCTTGGAGTCCGGGACTGCTTCAGCTCTAGAAAACAAGAACCACTTGTTGAAAATGTGAGACAGGAGTGAAAGAGCGAAGGAGAACAGGGATGAAACGGTGATGGGGTGGCATTTTGCTGGGTGATATGACGATATGATTGATATCAACACACCCTGGATCGGCCCTTAATCACAGCATCATTAATCTGTTGCTAACTTTTTATGCATTAAAATGTTATTTTCAAAAAAGGGATTCACTCTGTGGTAGGGCTCTTACATAGAACCTTTAAGGTTTCCATCAGACAGACAATACAAGACCTACTAGAATTATATTTAGCTTTTTTTTATACAGAAACCTGAATTAAATGCATTTCTTTGTTTTTGCAGCAAAAATACTATTACCTGTAACAGGTGTGCCTCTGTGTGTGTTCCTGCTGTGCAGGCGGTGGAGTACAACATCTTCGAGGGCATGGAAGTGCGCGGCGCTCCGCTGGTGGTCATTAGCCAAGGAAAAATTGTACTAGAGGACGGAACCCTGCACACCACCGAGGGCTCGGGACGCTACGTGGCCCGAAAACCTTTCCCTGACTACGTCTACAAGAGGATAAAAGCCCGCAGCAGGGTAAGAAACAGATTTTCTGTATATTTAAAGACGCAGTTGTGATTCTTGGAATTAAAATGCATCGTTACCATATTACCATTACTAAAAGATTAATTCCTAAACACAGTGGGCCTCATTTATCATCATTTAAAGAAGTTGTGTGAAAATGTTTTTGCACTCGTGTGTAAATTTTCCTGCCAGTCTTCACCTCGAAGCTGATTTCCTTTTAGCCACGCCCACAAAGTCCATAAGACGCAACGCTCAAAGAGTACTGAAAATGAAAAAAAAGGTTGCGTGATGATGAAAGAGCATGGAGTACACTACATCTTCCAGTAATGCTGCTCAGCGTGTACGCGATCACAGACACACACTAACAGTTCACATCGTACAAGGTGCCATTACTTTTGTCCTAATGAAATGGCTAGCCTTATTTATCTTAATTTATGGATTTCTGGCTTTAATATGAAATGACTGAATTTCCAAAACGTTCATTAAATTGGTGTGTATTTGAAATAAATAAATGTGATATAAACTTGACAGTGTAATGCGAATATAAAATCAGCAGTAATTATTTGAAAATTTTACATTTTGAAACCGATTAATCGAGGTTCATATTAGCATATTATGGTATTAAGGTGTATATTAAAGTATCATGTTAGGTCTCATAATATGGGAAACGTCAGATCCAAACTGGGTTTTTTCATGTATCTTGTGTAAATCTGCTTGCGAATGAGTTATGAATAAATTCATTCATTTTCGGAGTGAAAAATTCAACCAGTTTTTTAAATTTCTACATTTTAAAATCGGTTGAAACTTGTGTTTCGTATCATATTGTGTAGGTTACTGGTGCCCTTAAGAAGTTGATTATTTTTCCAAAACAGTGTGTTCTGAAGAGGTTTACTCCTCTTGTACTACAGCAGTTTGCCATTTAGAAATTTGTATCAGTTAAAGAATCAGACTTTTTATCCATTTACAGTTACATTTAACGTTGTGGAACATCCATAAAACAGTTTCTCACGTACATTATATCAGCTCTAAACAGTGGGTAAACCACATGAATCGTTTTTTTTAAGAAAAGAGAAAACCCACAGTTTATCATGGTGCTGAGAGACCATAAAGCGTAAACTCCTCTGTGCTAAAGATATCGGGGAACAAAGTTACAGCTTTACAGCTGACACTGGAGACTCTTTCCATAAACGTCCCCTGTGGATGAGCTATTACTACAGAAATGATAACGTGCAGTAATGAGCACATTAATATAAATGTGATTTGCAACAGAAAATGAATCGGCGCCTTCTGATCAGTCCGATTAGAAAATTCGGCAGCGCTGTGATGTAAATAAGGATGATTTCAGACTGATGACGTCTGTGTTCTGCAGCTTGCCGAGCTCAGGGGCGTTCCTCGTGGCCTGTACGACGGGCCGGTGTGTGAGGTCACCGTGACTCCCAAGGCTGTTACTCCTGCTTCTTCAACCAAAACATCTCCGGCCAAGCAGCAAGGGCAGCCTGTCAGGAACCTGCACCAGTCTGGATTCAGCCTCTCTGGTGAGTCTAGAACCTAGAACTATAATGGATCTTTATAGTTAGTGTGTAGAGTCTACTTAGATGTAGCATACTGTATGTATAATTTATTAGAGCTCTACTACAAGGTTACATTTAGAACCCAAATTTTGTATCTCTGGGGAATCCTCAGCCGTTATAGTGTTTCTCTAACAGAGAAGATACCAAGTAGAAACCATTCAGTAACCTAAGAACCCTCATTTGTCCAAAACGCGCTTGAAGAACCTTAAGAGCCAGAGAAACTGTGTGATGCTGCAGGCACAGTATTTCATCCTACTGTGTACACTATACTGTACTCATAGAAAAGAAAGACTCTAGAACCCTCTGGGAGAACCCTGAAATGTTCTATGTAGAACTGTACAACAAACAGAGAGACTCTCAAGTCTGTTTACAACCTGTTTACAAAATATTTTCTGAAAATGTTCTTTTAGAAAACTACATTTTCTATAACTTCCTTATGCTTCCTATAACTTTCTATAAATTTCAATCTAGAACCATCTGGGTTCTAGGTTCTCATTAAAAGCCCTGCATCAGAGTATTCCTTAACAGGGAGGGTTCGAAATATAACACTTAAAAAAAATATATTTTCCAAAAGTGTCCTATGTACTATTATGCTTTTGGAAATTTGAAAAAAAAAAAAAAGAAAAAGACTAAGAACCCTCTGGAGGAACCCTTTAAAATTTCTCTGTGTAGCCTTAAAACAGTAAAGAACTTTTGGAAAACCCTTTCTTTCCAAGAGTGTAATATCTCTCTGGATAAAAAAACCCCAAGTAAGGCTAATAAGTACAGTTGAACGCATCAAGGGAGGGTTTTTCTTTTAAAAAGAAAAAGCTTGCAAGTAGAATCCCTGTTAGAAGCTTAGAACCGTTAGCCATCCAAACATATTCCAAAACCCCTTAAAGAACATTTCTGTAAGCTTGTATGACTAGGATGACTATAGAAATTGATGACTACAGTGCAAGTTTCATATCTGGGCTCCAAGTAAGTCTGGAAGGTTCCATGCAAAACCGTACAACACCTTGTTTTGTTATTAGAGAGGGTTCCATGTAAAGCTGCTTCAGACATTCATACCCCTTTTTCAGAAAGGCAGCTCGAGGGCCGGTTCTGAGCCGGTGCTTAATCTTAAACCATTTCGACAGCCTAAAAAACAACTCTTGGCCAGGATATCTGGTTTGGGAGCAGCACCAACACTTGGTTGGTTTAGAACCAAGAACCACTTATGGTAGGGGCTAAGGGTGGGGTTATCATGACCAACAAGCCCAACTTTGTGACCGCCATTTAGAAAAGGAAGAAAAAAACCAGATGTGCACAATTGGACCAGTCGTGATTGGACGCCAATGTAGACTCACAAAGCCAGGAGCAACACTTGTAAAGAGATGATGTAGTTCACCATTGGTGTTGGTGTGCTTGGTGCTAGACGTATACAGTGACGTAATGACACGGCTCTATGGTGGCTCTCTAGCCCACGGAAAAGAAACTGGGTCTTAGAAGGTTCTTAGAAGGCACTGGTGGAAAGGGGGTATTAGACATCCAACAACACCTTTGAAGAATGCTCTTTTATTAATAATGGTCAGTATTAATGCATGAAAGGTTCTGTGTAAATGATTCTATAGAGGGTTTTACTATCAAAGAAGATAGGTGTTTAGAAAGCTAAGCATCCTTACTTAACCTCAAGTAAGAGTGCAATTTCATACCTCGCTCTTGTCTGTACTTGCCTGTCTTGTCATAGAAACCCACATCGAAATCTAGAACTGTTACCTAGTCAACCCTTAAGAAAGGCTTTTTACTCAAGAGTCCATGATTAAACCTTGACTATCATGCAAGTCTGTGATTATAGCTCTATTAAGTATTCCTTGGTTTATCTCTCCGGGAAGAAAGAGTGTCCCCATTCGGAGAAGGGCTGATACAGACCATCATTGAAAGAACCTTAAAGAACCAAATTTTATCCAATACCTCTCGACTTGACACGAACACAAGCTTCTAGAAACAAAAGGTTAATTCTGACGCCTTGAAGCATGCTTGGCTTCGTCCTTCTGTGAGAACTGAGACTTTCCCATTGAGAAGGTTGCCTACAAATAGAACTCTCAACGAATCCTTCATTTGGAAGTGTGCAGTCCAGTCTAAGTCTGTGCTCAGTAACCATGTTGTGGAATAGAGTCACAGAGGTCGAGGGCTGAAACAATAACAGGATGCGTTGATGTGATGGCGTTAGTGATATGCTCTGCAACACAATAACAGTTCACAGTTCATGACAGAAACATGCTTGTCGTCGCCTGACGTAGGTGTTTGCTCCCATTTTCTTGTTTGCAGGTGCTCAGGTTGACGATAACGTCCCACGTCGCAGCACCCAGCGCATCGTGGCACCCCCTGGTGGCAGGGCTAACATCACCAGCCTGGGTTAGAGCTCTCGGCTCCCTGCAGGAGATCAGGGGGTTGGGGGGTGTTTACAAGTGGAGGAGTTTCCAATACCAACGTTAGGTCCAGAGTCGAGACGCTCCACTCCCGAAACCCACTAACCCTCCTTTAATCTCATAGTCCCCTGCTTTTGCCCTGTTTTCCCCTCCTTGCCCCACACCCTAAAACCTCTCCTTGAGGAAAGATTTAGCGAAAAAGAAGTATTTGCCTCATGTGAAGATAAAAAGAAAATAATTAACACTCCATATTTGAGCACCTTGATTGTATGATTTTAGCATTTTTTATACTGTATTTTTACCTATCGTGTGTCCTTTTATATTTTTTTTCCTTTATTTAACACCTTTTTTTATTGGAGGGGTCCAGATAATAGGCTAAGCAGTTATTGTTTTTCCATTATAACTTTATTTAACAAGGTGAGTGGCATATAGAGTCCTAGCTTTGAGCACATCCAATGTTGTTTTTCTGTCATTGTGGGATTTTTTTTTTTTTTTTGATAGCATTTTCTGTAAGCACACCAAGGTTTGTTAATATTCATTGCATAATCGACTAAATGAAGTTAAAATAAGCTCCAAAGTGTATTTCGGCCATTTTTTCTCACGTGTGAGAGCTGACTCGTATAGAAACGCAATTTCTTTTTGACCAGAAATTGAAAACTTGGCGTAACTGAAAAACATCAGGAGATCTAATCAGGCTACAAGCAGCTTGGAGTCGCCTCGACCCGGCCACGTGATCCGAATACATAAAACCCAGATGAGGAAGCAGTTTCAATGCTTCAGAGTTAGTTTGTTGATTGGTAGAGCTGATGAACTGTGCACTGTTTTGTCATTTTAAAGGTGAGGTATTTGGAAAGCGGTGCTCCGTATGAGGACATTTCTGGCTTGTTTTGATTAATCAGGGTCAGGGATGCAAATCAGGAACATGGAGATGGGAAATCAGGAAACTACAGACAGGAATGTCGTATTTTTAAAAGTTTGCGTCGTTATAGTTGTTTTATATTCATGTAAAATGTGGGTTTATTGGGATCGTGACTTCTGCCATTCCTGTAAAGCGAGATTTCCGGGCCAGATATGTCATCTTGGCTTGTTATTATAATTGTGCTTCACGTTTCAATGAAATTCAGCAGAGTGGTTCTTTTCTCGTCTTCTTTAAAATTCCGCCATTACGTTCTGTGTTAATGAAAGTGATAATGTGGATACGACATTTTTACGTCGACGGAAATGAAAATGAAAATGTAACATCTTATGAGTTAGACTAACCTAACACTTAGCTTTATGCGTGTGCCTAAAGTAACAGAAGTGTACCGATCATTTTAAGGCTTCTTTTAATTTAACAATTGAAAAAAGAAGGCTATAGACGTAGAATAGCCGAAGTAAACCGATGCAAAGGTGCCAGATTTTTCTTCTCAACCCCTTTCCACAAGGGTCTTGTTCGAGATTCTGTGTCGCAGTGCCGTTCCGGGGGGTAAATGTCAATGTTAGTGATGTAGTGCGACGGATGATCATTTACAATAAGGGACTTTCACCAACTGACTGGGTTTTTTAAAAAAAAAAAAAAGGAGTTGCTGAAGGGTTGAGCCATTCTTTAGCATGGATTCCGACCACATGGACCATCCGTGTCCAACGCTTAACATAGTCGTAGTGTTGTGAAAAAGTCACGCTGGATCGACTGTATCTTTGTGTAACTCTCTCATGGGATCCTGAGGATCAACCTTTTTTCCCCTCTTTTTTTCATCCATCTGTTCTGTTTTTCTCTCATCTGCAAAAATCTTGGCTCCTCTGTCGCTCACCTTTTCCTCCCCATGACTACATAAACACACACACGCATAGAGATTTGTCTGTTTTATTACGCCGCCTTCCCAGGAGTGTGAGTCGTACGCTCTTGGCTGCCAGTTCCTCAAGCTGTTTTAACTCAATAAGGAATTTTGAATAAGATCGGGAGAGACGTTGCGCTGACAGTCCGGAGTGAAGTAAGCGAGGGGATTTCCGAATGGAAGTTAGCGGAGGATTAGAAAAGCATGTTAGCAGCGCTTTTTACCTCTCACGGAATTCGGTGCTGAACGTGGAAAAAGTCTACGCTCCAAACAACATTGTTTCAGCATGAGGTCCTCTTTTCTTTTTTGAAGAAATGCCTTTGGAGACCTTACTGGGACCTCGCCAACATTCACTCCCCTTTCTTTGTATTTCCTTTATCAGTTCTCATATTTCATTTAACTAATGATGTCTGTTTTCCTCTGTGACTTCCCTCCTTCCTGCATTCGTGTGTTATCCGGCATTACTATGACTACGGCTCAGTGTTTGTCATGGCAACACACTCTGATACGTCGGAAGTTGCCCGTAGCAACCCTTCCAGACACGGTGCTATAAAAACAACATTGACTCATTTGGACCGTCGTCTTTTTTTTTCTTTTTCTTTTTTTTTTCCAAGCTGTTCCATGCTGTAAGATAAAACACATGTTTGTTTCTGTCTCTGTTCAACTGGAAACGGTTCAACATGTCGTCATGCGTAACGCTTTCTCATCTTCGGTGACATGATGTTCTCCTCTTGTCTGGGGGTTGCATGTTCTCGAAGGTTCTGTGTGTGGTGCAGATCCAGAGCTGGGTAGATCCATACAACACCACACTCCCCCCAAAAAAAAAAGAAGAAAAAAAAAGGGACTAACCCATGGAGCTGGTGTATGCATGCATGTGCATTAAGCTTATATTAAAAAAAGACATGCCTTAAGCTTCAGGCTTTGCCTCCTCACATCATCATCTAGTATAGCTTTCAACATTCATAACACACACACACACACACACACACACACACACACACACACTTATACTTAACGTACCTCATTCTGTAAACCTGTATGTTTTATATGCCTCTAGTATGTGATGTAAGTGAAACGCTGTTTGCTGACTGGGGCTGAGGGACGTTCCAGCCTGAGTTTGCTATTCTGTTAGAATCCTTCCTCTTTCTTCACTCGTCCCCTCCCCCTCTCTCCCCGACCCTTTCCCCTCCAAACCCTGCTGTTGGCTGGTTGATCGTGTCTGTGGGGTTTGAGGATGTTCGCTCGCGCTGAAAAGTGTGTAATGGATGGTGATGTAAAAAAAAAAAAATGGTTGTTTGACTAAAATAAAAACGGTAAAAAAAAAAAAAGTCTGTAGTTCTGTCTCTTGATGCTGATGTATCGTTACATTTGCATTGTGGGAGTCGAGTCTATGCAGGCAGTGGAAGCTCAGCTATTGGGATACTCATGGGAAGGTCATGAGTTCAAATCCCAGCACCACCAAGCTGTCTGTATTGAGGCTTTAACCCTTAACTGCTCAGATTGATCCTGTTTCAATTGTAAGGGGCTTTGGATAAAAGTATTACACAAATGGGAAAGTCTGAGTAAGCAGAGAGCATTATATAGGTATACATGATTACATTATTTTTTTTTTTAATGTGTGCCAATTGTCGCTAGATTCAGCAACTTTTTGACCATCCCTAGTGACAAAAAATTGTATTTAGCAATTATGACGAATTTGGTGACGTCTTGAAACTTTGGCAACCTCGATTCTTATTGCTGAGCAACAACAAAAATCACCTTTCATGGATTGGTGAATAACGCCATGTCTGCCTTTCCTAGTGTTCTAGCATTGCCGACATTTATAAAAGTAATCATGGACGGATGTAGAATCAGCTGCTGTAATTACACAGAAGCAGATGTTCTACAGATCTAACAGATACTATGCCAAATAAAAATGACAAAATCAACAATTACTACACCATCTGCCCCAACCCCAATCCTTAAAAAAAACAAGATCAAAGAAAATATCCAACCTTCATCCATCCACGTGATGTATGCAAATTAGACTTGGTGTGACATCAAACAATCTTGCAATTTGTAGTAACATTCAGGGAGCCAGTAGCGACCCTTGGTGAGATCTTTTGGCAACACTGTTTAACTGACCACAGAGATCACAGCCCTGCCCACTTGGTTTCATAAAAAATAGTAGGTATAATAACAGGTAGGTAAAAAAAGAGAAACAATTTGACCACAAAAACCGTAGCAAGCGCAGGTAGACTGTGGTGATGCAACATAAGAAAACAACAAAGCAAAATTTTGGTGTGATGCTACTGAATAATTAGTACCTCCTCCAATGCTTAACTAACCAAAGCAAGTAGGTCTAACTGCGGACAGTAGTTGCACAACATGCCTAATGCAGGACACATCCATTTTGCGAAGCCATCATCATGCACCATCTAGGGTTGGGTTCGTGTTAGGGTTGGGGTTAGGTTTGGGATAGGGTTTTAGAGTTGGAATTAGGGTTGAAGTTAAGGTTAGGGTTGGGTTTGGAATTAGAGTTAGGGTTAAGGTTGGGGTTAGAATTAGGGTTGGAGTTAGGTTTTTGAGTTTACAATGACTCCCCCCATTACAAGTCCTTGTGACCTGAGGGTTAGGGTTAGGCTTGAGGTTAGAATTAGGGTTGGGGTTAGGCATTGGTTTAGGAACTTCCAGCTGTCAACACAAATTGTCTTAAAGGGTGTGTCATGTAAAGTGGGTGTGTCTTGTTGGCTGCATACTGCAAGCAGACCATTTTGTAAAATGGTCACAGTCAAGAGATCACAGTCCCGCCCACTCAGCACTCAGTTGCTGTTGGCTCACACTTGAATTCAGTTCACGAAGATACGAAGCGAAAGCTTTCACGTCTCACGTCCTTTCCCCTTCAGTGACTTGACTTTTCGGTCAGGTCAATTTTAGCTGAAAAAGCAGAAAAGGGTTAGATTTCAACTCCCATATAGCAACAGGGCGAAAATCTTTTTTAAAAATTGCTATGGCTAAACCGTAAATGTTAAATCATTTTTGATTCAAGAAATACATCCCTTTGTATTTGTTCATTCACAAGACAAATGCCTGTTTCTCTCACCTGCCACCTCTCGTGATTGGTCAAAATATCAAAAGCACTTCATGTCACTCAGCACTTTCCTTTACTGTTTTACAACACAGACAGCAGAGCTTTTTAAAAACAACCACTTACTGTAGTGTTACATGGGAAAAATCCAGCATCCTTCCAGGTGAGCCACAATCCAGTCATTAAGGGTTCAGGATTTCTTTAGGAGTCCAACAGTGATGCTTTATCTATCCTGGGATTTGCGCTCACAACCTTTTGCTCATTACCATAAAATACCACCTGTTAGAGGTTAACGTTGTCAAGTCACAAAGAAATCGAAATTTCAGAGCCATCACATTAGACTCATGAAGCTTAATGGAAAGATTAATTTTCTGTCGTGATTCCTATTCATCCGTATAATAAAATTAATTACAGATTGCTCGTTTAAACTGCAATAGATAAAGATTAATTGCATACAAATGTTTTGGCACAACGAGACACACCACCTGCCCTTACACATGCAAGAGAAACACTGAAATTACTGCTGATGAGGGGGAACATATCCGTTTAATCAGTAACAGCTTTAAGCTCTGAATAATCACATGTGGTGTTAATAAAACATAAAATATAAGACTTAAGGACAATCACTAATAGCCTTGTTTATTTGAAAGTGCTTTTGAAAATACACTTGAATAATTAATTGCTGGCGGCACGGTGGTGCGTTGGTTAGCTCTGTCGCCTCACAGCAAGAAGGGCCTGGGTTCGATCCCTGGGTCACCCAGGGTGCCTTTCTGTGTGGAGTTTGCATGTTCTCCCCGTGCATGCGTGGGTT
>JAQQZX010000009.1:19924154-19941321 GCA_030068355.1 Notoglanidium maculatum
CCACCAAGTAAAAATGCTTAAATAATTGAAAATGTTTAATGATTTGTAAAGTTATTCATAAAATATTTACAGAAATTGTTATAGAACACAGATTTATGTCAAAAATTGAGAAAATTTGTATTCGTGTAGATTTTTAAACAAAGACAGTAAATAAAACTTGTAATGCTTTTTTTTTTTTTAAAGTGTGAGGTTTTTTTATTTTTATGTAAAAAAAGATTAGAATTTGTAAAGTTATTCACAAAATATTTTACAGGAAATATTACAGAACATTGATTTAAACATTTGATGTACAAAAAGGTTAAAAATCTTGATATGAATGCTAATTTTCTATATTTAAGATTAACAAATGTTTTTTTTTTTTACTTGGTTATATATTTTCATGCAAAACCCTTAGACAGGATAAGGGTATATATATTACTGCAGTGATATGGAAATCATTTACATCTTATATACGACACCTTTTGTTCACAGTTTATGAACATAAAAGGGTTAAAATTTTAAATATGCTTCAATTCTGCACTTATGCTCCGTTCTCAGCTTTTGAAAGAACTACGACAGGTCAAATACAACGTGAAGCGCGTCCTAATTTAACGTATCAGATCATATATCTATATCATATGAAGTCGAATAAAATATGTACAAAAACTCCACAATAACAGTGGGGTGAAACGTGAAGCCTGATATTATAGCTATGTGTATTTTAGAACGTAGTGAAGCTAGCAAGCAGATTTGAAGATAACTGATGTGCAGGGTTTTATTTTAGATTTATACCTTAATATAAATTTTTAAAAATGCTCACAGAGTAAAAAGCTGCCATGTGGAGAACTGACACGCATGAAGATTAACACCTGCGTTTTTGGTTTTGACCTTGATTTGCCCTTTTTGTATTTAGTTTGATGTGACTTTCGTTGTATATAAACTGTGTATAGTAAACACACGTGCACGCATGCACACACACACACACACATGCATATACACACTCTTGCACATAGAGGCATTGGAAACAGAGGTTAGTAAGTAAGAGTGGCTTTCACGTGATCTAATATGAGTTTCGATTCTTAAGGTAAAGAGTCAAATATTTGATCATACCAAAGAATCTTTTACTATTCAATACGAATCATAAGGCAATGATTCGATACTTCATTATACTAATAAATCTGATACGATACGATTCAATACGACATTCATCAAAATGTCATGTAGAGAAGCTGTAGCCTACGTACATGGGTCGATTGAGACCATCATGCATTGTGGCTTGTCACGTGAGTTGCAGAGTTTTGCTAAACGTTTTTGTCCATGTTCGGTTTGTTTTAAACTGCCTCTTTAAACAGAATTTTTAATCAGCGTGTTCGAGGCTCAATGAGTTTCATATCAATTTAATTTATACAGAGATTTTAACAATAGACGCCATCACAAAGCAGATTTACAGGAAGACAGATGTAGATTTAGATCCCTAAAGAGCAAACTAAAGGAGAATGCGATGAGGAAAATCTGCCATGAGGACGAAACCCGTCCTCTTCCGGATGACACCGGATAGCAGGGTTGGAGATCGTTACAGTGTGCAGGTGTAGAGGAGTGAAGTCACACAGAGTGTGTCGAGTGTGTGTACAGGATGTGACGTATGAGCGTACGTTTTCAGCAATAAAACGTGTTTCATGTCATTGCTTTGGCAATTTATTATCTAGCTTTGTAGCTACAGTTGTGCTTATTTTATATATAGTATTTACTGTATAGTAGAGTATAAATAGTATTTCATTCATTTCATTTATTATATAATATGGTGCGGTTGTGTGTAGTATGTGTTTTCCTGCACGTCACTCTTTAGAGCTCAGTAACTTTCCTGTAGTTTATGGTTTAAAACTTTGACCATGCATGTGCCCTTTTACTTTAACACCTGCCCCTCTAAGGCTTTCTGTCTCATGCTGGGTTTCATTATTATAGATTTATTTGTAGTAGAAAACATTTACTCCCTGTTTAAATATAATAATAATAATAATAATAATAATAATAATAACTATTTATAACTAATATGAATAATAAATATTTGTATAAATTCAAATTCATGAATTGCACTTTAATTTTTAATGAAAATCAAATATAATAATAAGTGAAATATGAAAGTGGAAAAATATTATTAAATGTTATTACAACAACAAAAACAACAACAATAATAATAATAATAATAAAAAATTACAATTATAAAGTGAATTAATAAACTATACATTAACGCTTAATGAAGAATCTTAAAATTATTATTAAAATATATTTTATAGGTTGATGCAATTTGATTATTTTATATTTAATTTCTAAAGAAGTTACAAGTTGAGTGAAGTGTTGCAACTGTTCTGAGACCAGTCATCTCATCTCTCTCTCTCACACACACACACACACACACACACACACACACACACTTGTTTGTTTTACTATCCTTGTGAGGACATTCCATTGCTATAATGATTAATTCTGCACCTGCACCTAAACTTAACCTTAGTAATGTAAAGGAAACTTTTTGGCTCTTTTCAGAGTACCATCCATAATTCTCCTCACAAGCAATACGTGTACGTACACACACACACACACACACACACACACACACACACACACACACACACACACCCCTTCCTGGTTGATGAGGACGGTAACGTGCGCGCGCGTGTCCGCGTCCTCGAGGAAACATCACACGCAGCAGAGAGCGAGTCTCGCGCGCATGTGAAAACTCCGCGCACGAGCCGAGCTGATCAGAGTTTCCGTGGAAACATTTCGCTTCTTGAGACACAAAATCCACAAACCAGCCGGTTATTGACCGAGATCCGACCCGGTAACTCTTTTTCTTCCTGCTGAAAGTTGGATGGTGAGTTTGGAGGAGCGGAACAAGGAGAACCGGCTCGCGACCGGGAAGGAGCTGAGCGCGTGCGGGCGGACTACAGGAATAATAATAATAATAATAATCATAATGACGATAACGAAGCGCTTTTGTGGTGCATTTTTACACTTTTAAACAGCGAGCACGAGGAAGCTGTGAGGATTTCTCTCATTCATTCAGTGAGTATGAGCTTTTACTACCATGTTTAAAACTTTATATCATGGATATAACAACTCTAATTTACTCTAATGCACCCCTTAATGCAGTAACTCTGTGTGCACCTGAGCGCGAGCGCATTTTACACTCACTTGTGGATAGAGAATGGATATATAAGTGTGTATTTATTTAAAAAAAATACTTATTGTCATTATTATTATTATTAGTAGTAGTAGTAGTATTAGTATTAGTATTATTAGTAGTAGTTATTTGTTTGTTTGTTTGTTTGTTTGTTTGTTTAGCTAGCACATTTCTCTTAAACATTTGTCAGGTAAGAAGCTGTGCTTGATCTTGTTGCCAGGGTGATACCCTCAAGGTGCATTTTTTTAAAGATTAAGCTTTAAAAGCGCAACAGGTCCCTAACGTTCAGCTATGAACCTTACATTATCTCTTTAAAGGTGAACCCTATCTACTAAATGGTACCAAACATGCACCCTTGAGGGTACCGTCCCAACAACAAGGAAAAGTACAGTTTAAAAAAAGACAATTTATTGCTTTATTTATAAATGATTTCTTTAGTACCTTCCGTGTGCATCGTTTACCTTTAGAAATGCACTAATATACACAACCAGACCTTAAGAACCACTTGTGTAGCTTTAAAGCTTTACTTCGAACACTACTTAAAGGTACAGCGCATGCACCTTCCCAGGTAAAAGATACTACAAGTACACTACGCACTCATCATGGTACCACACCAGCATGAAGGAAGAGTACAGTCCGGTACCTTTATTCTGAAACTGTACATAGTTGCACTCGTAAATCGTTGAAACAGCAATAATATTTCAAATGAATTATGGTGTATTGGCTTGAATGCTAAATATTTCTTTGAACACGAGAGTGCTGAAAAGGGGAGCCATTTCGGGAACCAAAGTAGTTCTTTATTTGACATTTATTTATGGGAGTGATTATTTAAAGAGGGATTCTGAGAAAGGTTTTACTTAGAAACTACATTGTGGGTGGTTTTTTTGAGACGGTTTGGATAAAATGCTGTCCAAATTCATTTTGGTTGTGTGTTTGAAGGTGCTATAATATTAATACTTGTAATAAACTTATTGTTATTGAGGGTAAGGACGTGATAAGCACAA
The DNA here is from genome assembly GCA_030068355.1 of Notoglanidium maculatum. Taxonomy (NCBI): domain Eukaryota; kingdom Metazoa; phylum Chordata; class Actinopteri; order Siluriformes; family Auchenoglanididae; genus Notoglanidium; species Notoglanidium maculatum. Next base: position 19,928,319 of record JAQQZX010000009.1, read on the forward strand.
TAAAACAGTCATTATCACCAACCAGCTGTGTAGTTCCCTGTGAAGTCTCAGGTGACAGTCATGGGAAAAGAATTGACTAAAACGTTAGTGATAACGGGGAACACGTTCTTCCCTGGTCGATATCGGATACTGGAATCGCAGGAGAAACAGTCTGAGTGTAGCGTACCGGGAGAACAAGTGGAATTAATTATCATCAGAGGGATTCAGCGCACACGCAAAGTAAACATCCCTGAGTTACGACACAGACTGGCGAAAAAAAGTTGACAAAATATCAACGCAGTGAGTTGAGATGCATGTATTATGTACGAAAATCAACACGACAAGGTGGTGTGAGGAAGCCGAGTTACTGTTACGTACACGTTAGCGTATGCTGGAGTGTTTCATTTAATTTCATCACGGCGACAGGCAGAGTTGGACAAAACATCATACTTTTTAACTGTTTATAGCTACATTTAATGCTGTCGAACAGCAATGTCAGAGAAAAGGACTCAACACCTTCTGACCAATCAGCTTCGAGCATTGAATAGCACTGTGACGTAACACACTCGAGAATTCACAGATGAAATAAATTTCCACAGCGGTGGCTTTTGGGCCACTGATGCACTTGTGTGGGAAAGAAAAGTGCATGTGGTCGAAGCCCTGCGATTAGCGAGGGAACTTTTAAAGCGCACTCCATCATCACTTCTCTGCTCTCGCAGGGTTTCACGAGCGTCCGGTTTCACTCAGCTCAGTGCCGGAAAGCCACTTTAAGCTCGGATCATAGCCCACGTTGACCGGTGAAGCTGTTCTGTATGTTTTGTTACATGAAATATTCATTAGTGAATTAAGATCCAGGAAGAGAGCGTTATGGACATATGGCTGTAACGTGAGCTCGGGATCGATGCTCAAAGCCACAGAGATCGTCTCTCGTTCAAGCCTGCTGGGAATCATTGGGTTACTGACCGTGAAGCTGTTGGACGGGATGAAGTCTTATGCTCATGTAATACATTATTAAAAAAAGATTGTAAAATTCTATTTACAGTCTTATGATGTAGTTTTTTGTTTTTACATTTTTACTTAAAGATACGGTGTGTACATAGGAAGTGGAATGTAATCAGCGTGGACACACACTTCCAACCTGGCAACAAATCACACTTGTATGAAAAGTTATGGAGGTTAAAGTTAACGTTAAGGTTAAATCAATTAATATCAAATTGAACAAAAAAAATTCATATAAAGCTTGGAAAAATGTACTGGAACTCAAAACCTTTTGGTGTAGAACCTTAAGTGCTTAACCTCAAGTGCCTGTTACAATGTGGAGGTTTAGAGGTGAAATAACATGAAAACACAGTTTCATCCAAATCCAGTAGAATTACAGACAGTAACAATGGATGTGACAAACAAGGGAATCAAACACAAAAGCAAAATAAAGAATCCAAGCAGCAAGTGAATAATATGTGTGGTTTAAATAGGAGTGGACTGAAACTAAACAGGAAACAGGTGAGCTAGCGTTCAGGTGAGTGTGAGAGCCCTAAACTCCGGACTGGATTAGGATCTGGTGCTGGCGTCTGGCTCGGATAACAGCTGACAAACTAAACATTTGAGGAAACGCAGGCTTGTTCTGCCAACACCGTCTCATTCTGGGAAATTTGTAATGAACTCATTTTATGTTGGTTTGGTGACCGAGTTAGAGCTAGAGTTAGAAATCGACCAGGTAGGTTTAGGGTTAGGGTTAGGCGATCATATACATAATACTAACCCTAATCCTGACTGATTAGGGATGGGATTACTGTTTGTACCTTTTACAACTTAATTCATACGAAATCAAACAACTTTGCCTTAGTTTGGTTGAATTGAACAAATTTCTTGTGAGATCAGGGTTATGGTTAGGGTTATGTTAAAAAAAAGATTTGTTTTTATAAACTGGCATTTTACCAGTCATGTACCGGTATAAACAGGAAGTAGATTGTCTGCTCTGCAGTTGGTTGCTTGGTTGCAGATCGCTCGAATATTAGCTCGCCTCCTGTGCGTGTAGGCAGTCGTAGCATTATTAATTGCAGAATTTAACTACACAACAGCTGCTAGCAAAGACAACAAGGTCAGCACCGCTGATGTTCGTTTCCAAAAGCCTACGTTTCTGGCTGTCCACACTGAAACTAAACAGGGCCAGCAGCGTTTCAAAGCTCTCCGTTTTAGGGGCTGGAAAACACCGGATTAGTATGGATGCCAAGTGTAAATGTAGCAAAAGTGATGTGCTTTATAACTAAAACGTATTAGTGCAGACATAGCATCACTCTCACGCTTGCTAATATGTAACTCAATTAACTTGACTTGAAAGGAAAATTTGATTTGCTTGAGTAGAGTTTAATGTGTGTCACTTTTTTAAAATCTTCATTCATATGCAATCGAACAAAATTCCATCCACTGCAGTTTTCATACAAAAAAGATTTTTTTGATGAACGGCAAAACCTGGTTTTGCTAACTTGATCTTAAGCTCTATGACTTGATGACTTGAATTGACTTTAGATGAAAACTCTTTTCAGTAGCAGAGGTTTGAGTTAGGGGTTACTGAATTATTTATAGCACTTCCTTTTCATAAAATTAAACTTATTCATATTAGTCCATGTTTCTGCTGAGATTTTGGCTTCCGGCTGTTAAATGTCTGCAGAGCTGAACCTGTTTGAGAGAAATGTGAAGTCCAAAGCTCACATCGCTGTCACACCTTGTTACACACACAATCAGAGCTCAGTCACTTGCTCGTAAGACTTACAGCAATCTGTACAGGTTTGAGGAATGACTTACAAGGTAATAACAGAAGGTGACAAATCTCAGGGTGTTAACACACACACACACACACACACACACACACACACACACACACACACAGAGGCTATAGAGATCAGGGTGTGATCTTGGCGGTAGAGACAGATTTGTTTGCACTTCCCTCCCATCCATTAGTACGATTTGCATGTTGTGAAAGACAGCCTTGCTTTGCTGTGTCCACGTTTAAGAAGATTCCTTCTTCGCAAGTCTGCGCTTTCACACCTTGTAGTCCTTTTCTTGAGTCTGAATTAGAGCGAATCTGATCCTTACAGCTTCGTTTGCTATTTGTTTTGGCCCGGTTTCACGCTGTATATAATAAAATCACCAAACAAAAGCAAAAATGAAAATGTTCAGAGATGCTCGTGTACGGCTGAAAAACATCCCCACACAACTCTTTCAGAAATGATACCAGTTGAAATATTTTGTATGCCTCATACAGCGTTGCTTTTCTCCTTTTTGAAAACGCGGCCACGCAAAAAACAAAGCATGTTCGATTCATTCTTTCTGTAGGTGAGTCGACTCCGAGTCGAATGATTTCTCATTAGAGTTCACTTGAGGGTCTCGGACACGAGCGTGATTTTCTCACCTGCCTAAAGAACCGCATCGAGGTGGGGAACACATCACGGTTCTGTTAAATGGACCAACCTTTCTGATCACTGATCTTCTCATCTCTTCTCCACTGGTGAATCCACTAATCTCTATCCACTAATCTCCGTTACGAGACTTTTCTAGCCGTTTCTTGTGTCCATCTGCCCGTGGCATCTGTTTGGGTCAGGAAAGGCCAAACGGAACTGGCACAGTAAACGGGTTAGCCTTTCTGGCCCCGGCAAATCAATGCCTTGCCCACCATTATTAAATCTGAGAACATGATCATGAACCCAGTAGGACATTAAACACCAGCCGTCTGGTTCCTCCATTCAGCACACAAATGCAGTTAGTGGCTAGCGCTAGCTCTCTCAGCATGCGTCGCGTCTGTGTTTACGGGTAAACGCGGGACCAGCGGGTTGCCGTGGAGAGCACGGCTTCAGGGGACCGAAGAAAAGCAAGCTTACGTTTGCTTTGCTTTTTTCTTTTTTCTCTTGCTCTCCAGGTCTTTTAAGTAGTCCTTGTACTTAGCCGTTGTTTATGGCCTTATTGCTTTTAGACCCCACCCCCCTGTTTTCAAGGAGATTTTACTGATTAGAGTTCTGAGGTCAAAAGTACCAGAATAATAAAAGTAATAAAAAAAGATTTATGGCTTAATTTTTTTAATGGCATATAATCATTTAGCCCAGTTTTTCCCCCCGGAATATTATCGCAATACTGCATTTAAAATAAAACTATCATTAATATTAATACTGGGTGATTCCTGATCTGTGGTGGTGTGAATTAAAAAAAGTTGTTTTTTTTTTAATTCACACACATTACATATGCATATATGCTTTCTTCTACCTTTTTTTCTTTTAAGTCTTTTTTCCTTTGCAATGATCCCACAAACACAGTTTATCAAAATGTTTCTCTGTCTCAATGAACTGAGTTAAAGAATCGCCATTTCATTTCGTTTTTAATTTGATCCAAAATAGCAACCTTTGGAAAACATCTAGCCTAAATCTGAGCCCACACTAATGCATTTTCATTTTAAAGCAGCGCTGTAAAAAACAAGCGTTTTCACTCTGTATCAGAAATAATTTCCAGCCAGACTAATCAACCTGAAACGTACGTTCACGTACGCTGGGCATGCGAGTGCCGGTATAAACAGGAAGCAGATTGTCTACTCTAAAGTTGGTTGCTTAGTTGCAGATTGCTTGAATAATAGCTTAACTGCAGAACAGCTGCTAGCAAAGACATCAAGATCAACAATGCTTGTAACTCGTTATCCATGCTGCGTTCACCACTGGGAGCTGACGGTGACTGCGTTTGTTTTCTTCTGGAACAGGGTCATGTGATGTTAGCGTAACGAATCAGGGAAAGACACGACGGGACTGAGAGAGTCTCTGCGTAAAAATGCTACATTTCTGACCATCCACATGAAAATGTTTCCAAACTAAAACTGGGCCAACAGTGTTTCAAAAACACGCCGTTGTCACGGCTCTGGAGTGGTAAGAGTAAACATAGCAAAAGTGACGTGTTTTAAAAGTAAAACTTAATACCGCAGACATTCTCCAAAAATGGCTCCAAGCCCTGCCCACACTTCATTACTGTTACCACCGAGGTCAAGCTTTTGAAAAATGCATGCCGGAGTTAACAAATTAAACTGTTACCACATGAATAAAAAAGACAAGCAGATATTCCATACATAAATAATGTTAAAAAACAAGCAACCACAACAACAGCTCAGCTTGAACAGGCTAATCTAGCTAACTCTAGCTAATCTAGCTAACTCTAGCTAATCTAGCTAACTCATGCCTACATGGTGGAAGTAGTATTGATTAAATACAGTCATTTTTTTTTTTCACAACGGCTAACTTTATAGTGTAAACATTTCCTCACATGGACCACAGACGCTCCACATTTAGCTGGCTACTTTCTCATTGGCTAGACTCCACCCACAGGTGTTGCCAGGTCCTTTACAATGGATGTCCAGGTTAGGTCCAATCACTTTATTGGGGAATTAATTCGTTTGGGTGAAATACTAACCTATGTTCGTAACAAGTGACGTATAACAAATAGGACATTGCTTGCTGTATAACAAGCTACAAAAACGCCATAGCTGGCATAACAGTATGCTACATCTAATGAGGCATGCTAGCATTACGTATTTATTATCACTATGTTATACTTCCAAATAATGAATAATGTTTGTCAGCCGATTGTTTGTTGGTTGTTTGAGTGGAGTCTTCCGTCGTAGCTAGCTAAACTAGCGTGTTATTTCGCTTGTTGACGATCCTCACCACTGCACAACGATGGAATACGCTTTCAGATTTTCCAGAGGTGATGTGGAGGAAGTTTTGTTATGGTTTAAATCACAGCGAGATTTAATAAGTTGCCCAGTTTCGCATCACATGACATTCGCAACCACATTGACTTATATTATATAAAGATATAATGAAACGCACAATGGCTCAGACGAGCGTATTGTGACATGTATGACAGTACTGATGTCGTACGGTCGTAATGCCCGGCCCTGTCGGCACATACAATGGAAAGAAAAGGAAAAAAAACAGCTTTGTGACTTTGTTACCTTGTATGGAAATGAAATCACATCAAACGGCTTTCAAACACAGCTGTTTTTTTTTCTAGGGTTGGAGAAATGCCTCAGATTTTCTCATTACAGGTTTTAACTCAGAAAAAAAACTGATTTAAAAGAAGATTAAACTCGAAGTCAGTTTAACAGAGGATTCATGGGGGTTTAAGTTATGAAGCTCTTTTCATGAAAGCTCACAATAGTGTGTAAACATTCATGCAGAGAGAAACCATGATAATACATAACCCTGTCTCACACACACACTCACACACACACACACACACACACTCACACACACTCACACACTCACACACACACACACACACGCTACAATCTTTGTTCCTGAAAGCTGTTAGGTAGCTTTTGGCTTTTGCTTGATCTTCAGCAGCACACGGCCATCAAACACAGTGTGTTTGCTTTCAGGACTTTGGCCTTAAATAGTGCTGTAAACCTCACGACTCAATGACTCAGTAACATCACCAGAGCTTCCAGATATGGTGGAGTGCAAAAGTTTGCATCCCCCCATAGATTTGGAATTGAAAATGTGCCCAAAATAGCAAAAAAAAGACAAAGTGAAGAGAAAGTTTACGGGCTTAGTAAGAGATTAGAGAATATTCATATCACATTATACCACGTAGTTGTTGAATTCTGGAAGCTGATTGGTCAGATGGCGTTGATCAAATTTCTATAACAACAGCTCTGACTTTAGTGCAGGTTTATATTAATGTGCTGTTCTGATATGTTATCGTTTCTATAGTAACAGAGCATTCAGAGGGACTTGAACAGCACACGCTCCAAATAAACTGAGTAAAAAATGTATTATTGTTGATAAGTTGTATGTGAGGAGATGTTTACGTGACAAGTTCTGAGGGAAAAGGAGATCACGCTTTGGAGTTTCTGGGTAAGAAAAAGGTTTTTTTTTGTCTTATTATCGTCGAGAGAAAGTAAGGGAATGAGAATGAGACTTGTTTCTTGGACATTCCACAACAAGAAATGTAACTCTAACTGGATAAAAAGTATGATGTATCATTTTTCACTGAATAAAAATGGTCAAATTGTTGTGGTATAAGAGGAATAAAACACTCCAGGTCATTTTCTTATTAGGAAAATAACCAGCTTTGGAATGCTAACAGTTAATCTTCATCATCATATGCAAAATCACTGACGATCTTCCTGTAGCAGCATGACCCAGAGCTGTTTATTCTTTTCTTTTTCCATTCTTTTCTTTCTTTCTTTTGCTTCATGCATTAGAATACACACATGCGCTCATTTGGCCTTTTTCTTGTCTAAACTCTGAGTGCGGGATTTGAGATTTTGCATTAAGCAAAACAGCAAACTAACCAAACCCTAAAACAAAATGGCAGCGTGCATTATGAAGAGAAAACATGTCAGAGATGTCGTGAATGGATTTCTAACTCGATTCAGAAGAATAATGAATAAACTGGTGATATCGTCCTGCAGCTGGACGTGACCTGGACACGACAGAGTGTTTATACTGATAAGACGCGTGTCAGCTTCATTACCGACTGGGGTTACGTCATGCCGTCTCTCGTCCAGCTCATTTGAATTGCTGTGAAATGGAAATGAGGCCAGAGTTTGAGTTAGTCATCGATCACATGATCTGTGCGTTCGGCCATCTGAACGTCCAACAATTACAGAACATACGGAGGAACGTCATTTAAATCATAGACCCTTCATTTAACTACAGGTATGGCTGTTACTACATATAAAGATTTTGTACAATTTCTACTGGTTTTGGGAAACCAGCAGGCAAGATAAAACCAGCTGATCATCAGTATTAATAAAATACAGTCATTAAAGTTCACATGCATTAATTCTTATTAATTACTGTATATAATGCTCTACATTTTTTGTAGAACAATATATAAAAATGACATACATTTGTTTAACAGAACCTATCCTTTTTAAATATAAAAAGTCTCTAAAATACAAAACAGTGGACATTAATGCTAAGAGCTCTACTTTAATATGAAAACAGGTACAATTTAAAAAAAAATGTGCAAGGAAGGATCCTCTATGAGGAGTCAAAATACAGCAGAGAACATTAAAAATGAGGAATGGTCATACACACGTCATCCCTGTGCACTGGATTCGGGGGTGGAGTTGTGGCTTTGGATATGACGGCACGTTATGAAAGCTGTTATGCATTTCAATATTCGCAACCTATACAGCACACTCAGGAACACAGTCAAGCCATTTATTCCAGGAACCAACAGCGTATATGCTTTAAAGCGTGTTTAAAATGATGATAAACGAGTCTTATTCAGTTTCTGGGTTCCTGAAATAGTTAGCATTGCTGCTGTAATTGAGAACACGAGTCCCGGAGTTGCATCAGTGTGTTCATGTGTTTACTCTTCCAGCGCAGCTAATCAACCAAACACAATTATTAAACAACGCCGGGTGGACAATCCAGTTATTCTGTCTGAATAATCCTTTTAGCTGCATAGCAGACCGCGCTACGCAACCAACACACACTTACCATACAGGATAAAATGTACAAGTTTTCCGACATCTTCAGGACAGGGAAGTTTACGCTAACTTACACTAGTTTTATGAACGTTGCACAACGTTAAGTGTAACTATAAATGGAAAAACGGTACACTTGTTGACAAATTGCTGTGGAATAGTAAGAATTTCAGTGCTGCTGTAATCGAAACGGGTGCAAATACTTAAACTGATTTTCTAATACCACTACTGATGTCTTAACATGTGCTACTTGACTATTTTTTTTTATTACTTGTGATGAAGAAACATTTGTAAATATTCTGTTTCTATAAACCGCATAGAAATTCTTGATTTTTGTCATAAGGGTATACAAACTTTTGCACTCAACTGTCTGGTTGTAAAAATATTACTAATAATCTTGTTAGAGAAATATCATCTGGCAAACTGGGATCTACAATCCTTAGTAGAGGATTTAGATTTTTGGACCTAGAATAATTTCCAGGATGAAATGTGAGATAAAATGAATCTTATCGACTCGAGTCATTGATCATTTTTGACCTGATCGATCTTGATCTCAGATAAGGAGATGTCTGAGTGTGTCTGAACGTCTGTCATGGCACCAAAGGAGCGTCTTGTACCTGGAGTTATCATTACTGCTGCTGCTGCTGTGGTGCTCTGCTTATCAGGTGAGTAAGGATAAAGATATCCTAAATAAAAGATAAAGATATTTAAAGAGATTATTATAAAAATAAACATGTATTTAATTAATGTGTCGACCAGTAGACAGTAAGCGTGTTATTGTGCGTTAGGTGGAGTTGGGGGTGAGCGGGCAACACTGCGGGTGAAACAGGGAGGTTCAGCGCTGCTGTACTGCCCCCTCAGTCCTCCTGCGGAAGTTTCCTCAGCTCCGTTGCACGTAGTCGAGTGGGTCCGTCGGGATTACGACATTCCCATCCTCATCAAGTTCGGAGCATATGCACCGCGAGTGCATCCCAGATACGAAGGTGAGCTTTTAAGACTCTACTAGCATGACTAGTCCAATTTGATCCAAACGTTGTCTATGGCAAACAAAGGGAAAGTGTAAGTGCAGCCAGTGTAGCTACGATAGGCTAGACAGAAGCTCGTCTGTTGTGAGATGTATTAGAAAGATTAAAGGATGGAAACTGTGATTACGGCGTGGATCAATTCTGTACCAGGTGATTTTGCATCATGTGAATAAGAAATGCGTGCGCACCACGGTGAACTTCTTTCCATTTTTCTTTCTTTTTTTCTCTCAGAATTTTTTGTGTGATTTTTTTGGAATAGTTTCAGAACTCGTGGTCATTTCAGGGTCTTTTTGCTGAGAACTGGCAACCCTGTACAGATGGTAAGGCTTTGGTCGTTTAAATATTCATACCTACGGTGGTGTGTTTAAGGGGTGGGGGTAATTACTTATGGAAGGCATGTGCTATTGTGGTGGAGTGATGTCTCCAGTTTTGCGCACTCTGTCCCATATCTAGGTCTGTAATTTGTGTGCCATACTGATGACATCACTCAGAATTTCATACCATAATTTCATAAGTTTGTGCCCCCTTGGACTTACGTTGGTATACACTAAATTCTGAGAAGGATGTTTACTTCCGAATGCATGATTTAGTCAGAAATGTGAACGTCCAAAGTCTTACCATCTGATGGAATAATATACATTGATCTATAGTTTGTTTGGATATGATTTTATCATGTTTCTAAGGGTCAGTAATGCTGTGTAACATCATACTCCAAACTAAGAAGCTAGCCATAGACCTAAATGTGTTCTAGTGCTCTGGCAAAATGTTAAAATTACATCTTAATCAGAGACCTTAGATTAGTATCTGAACTTAAATAAATAGCCTAAGCTAGCTGGCTAATAAAGTTTGTAGAGCTAATTAGCACGATAACAGCTAAAATTACCTTGTGTAATAATTGATAGCATAAACACAATCCAAACAGTTACTTTTGGTAATATTAACTCAACTTAAATAAATATCCTCGTAACATAGCTAGATAATAGATAATATTTGTAGAGGTTACCAAGATAACTAAAGATTTTTTAAGATCTTGAATACATACAAAGGCTGAAATTGACCATTTTAGACATTAACAGAAGCTAAATAAATACGCTAGTCTAGCTAGCTAAGAAAGGTGCATAATGTTTGTAGAGATAATTAGAAAGGCATATTAGCTAAATTTCTTTGTGCAGCAGTTAATACTATGTACACAAGCTGAAATCAGCTAGCCTTGAAAAGCAAGCCAGCTTAAGATTCTTTGAGATTGCTAATATTAACACAAGAAATTTCTTTTCTTGTATAGAGCTTAAATAAATAGCCTAATCTAGCTAGCTAATAAAGTTAGATAAAGTTTGTAGAGATAAGTAGACAGATATCCTATCCAAAGTTCCTTTGTGTAACGATTGATGTACACAAGCTGAAATGGGGAAGATTTAAATTAAATTAAGTAACTTTTATTTGTTGTTTAAACGTAAAGGCTTTGAATTGTGAATTAGCTCTAAGCAGATCTCATTGTTATGACGGATTATGTCTTGTAGTGCTCCTATAGCTGTTTTGCTAATCCCTACACCTTGTCGCCGTCTCTCTCCCGAGTTGCTGTAACTGTACTCTTCCGTGTCCGACGGGACGTTCTCGCTTTTCCTCCATCTCATTACATCATTCCGTATTGTGTGCGCCGAGGCTGCAGCACAAAGACTGTGTATGAATAGGATACCTGAGTCAATGGGCTGCGAGTGGAGCTTGTCCTTAAAATGGCACACAATGGCGCTAATGTGGAGGAGACAAATGGCTGCCGTGGTTACGTTGGAGGTTGCGGAGTTTACAGCGCCATCATGCCCTCTGTCCAACTGGGGGGGTTCGACCCTACGACCTTTCATTAGCTGAGTGAAAGATTTCATTAGCTGGCAGTGTAGCCGTGGGACGCTCTGCATCTGTCCGTCGCTCAGTTTCCAGGACGGTTCATGAAGGAATGTTTGTCGGAGGTTTTCATGCTAACATGGCAAACAATCAATAGAGCCAGCTTGTTTGTACAGTGAAACTATTAGCGATTGTTAGCATGGTTTAAGTGTCATTTAAGCATCATTTTTTAAGCCCAGGATGAGGTTCTGTGCCACCGGTTTCAAGTGACCGCATGTGATTTTCATGCGATTTCCATTTCCTCAAGCGCAGAACAATCGCTCGCTGTTCAAAACCCAAAGCCTTCTAACAGGAAGTGGTAATGCTGAATGAAGATCAAATTGTCTAGATCGCATCCGATTAAAGTGCCCATGCTTTAACTAATACTTCCTGTAATCTAACATAGCCTGAATGCCTTTCTTAATTCCTTTGGTGTGGAATCATTTTCTATAAATGCACAGCTCTGACAGTACATTTCCAGCTCGTATGGGAACGAGAGGTTTATTATAATGCAAGTTTATTGAACATTTATGGAAGAAGTGTTCAGTGTCAACACTCTGGTAGCACTACATTTTTTTCACACAGTGTTTTCTGTGTAACTTTAAATTTAAATGAGAAAAGAGAGGCTGGTGAGCGAAAGACGTGACAGAAGTGAGAAGCTGTTTGACGGACGAGCACCAAAGACGAGCACCAAAGTGTCATTCATTAACAAATGAAAAATTGTTTGTGATAATTTGCTGTGGTATAAGAAGAATAAAGCACTTTGGGAGAGTTGATTAATAAGAGGCGCTGATGATTGGTTTATTCCTCACTAAAATAATGTATGGCCTTTGCAAGAGCACACTGTTGTGATTGTGTAGACGGTAATCATGGACATAAGGAAGCACTCCTAGTGTATTTCCACCCTAAACATATCATATTATATAACTGTAAAGTCTCCTCTGCATGGGAATAAAGAGACCTGGATGGAAATTCACACTCGATAGAGTATTATTAACATTCCCTAACAAGGAAACGAAACACTTTCCTGATGTAAAACAGGAGCAGAACAAAGACGTCTGGAAGGATTTAGGATTTGGCGTCTTCTCTAACACCGAGCTCACATTCTGTTTGAGCAGCAACAAAAGATTTCCAGGGACTTTTCGCTCAGGTGGAGATCACTGCTAACTTACAGGAGGGTGAGATGATGAGGAGAAGCGTGGTGTCATTTACAAGCCCTCGGGTTATAAACCTCGTCTCAGGTGGTTTAGTGTTGCTCGCTTTAGTGTGTAAGTGTTATTCCAGAAATTGTAGGGTATGAAAGCAGAGTCCTTCGGGTCAAAACGATCAAAATACAGCCGGTCTCACGTTATTTCAGGATGCAGTGTCTTATTTGTGCTTAAAAACCCCCCAAAACAAACAAACAAAAAAAAAACCCTGTCTGTGTCTGTGCAGGATTATGGGTTAGAGGGTGTTGATTAGTTTTCTATAACAGCATGGATTAGACAGGAGTCTCAACTGTAACACAAATCACAGGTTTATATTCAAGTGTAACTTCAACCCCAGCTCTGAGCCTAACTCCGCCCACTGTATAGTTTTGAAAAATGTTAAAAAGTGGGCCAGGGGCTGAGGAGGAGGGGGGGCAGGGAGGGGCGGAGAAGGGCGGGCCGGG
>JAQQZX010000009.1:19946745-19971986 GCA_030068355.1 Notoglanidium maculatum
AGAGAGAGAGAGAGAGACAACACACAACGCCTGGCTTTCTCTAACACACCCAGCGCCTCGTCTTTAAAGGGACAGAGCGAGAGAGAGAGAGCGAGAGAGAGAGAGAGAGAGAGAGAGAGAGAGAGAGACAACACACAACGCCTGGCTTTCTCTAACACACCCAGCGCCTCGTCTTTAAAGGGACAGAGCGAGAGAGAGAGAGCGAGAGAGAGAGAGAGAGAGAGAGAGAGAGAGAGAGACAACACACAACGCCTGGCTTTCTCTAACACACCCAGCGCCTCGTCTTTAAAGGGACAGAGAGGCCCAAAATAAAATCTACACAATGATGCTAAATATAGCTGATGGGTGAAGGTGTGTTCAGCAGCTGAGCTCGTTTCTGTTGTTTTGCACCACTGAGACAAGGCTAACGCCGCTAACAGACTAAGACAATCTTCTTTCTTATTTCGTTCTTTCCTTTTCTTCCTTCTTTTCATCAATTATTATTCCTCCTTTAATTCCATTTCTTCCTTCCTTCTGCACTTATTTCCCTTCCTTACCTTGTTACTTCCTTTCTTCCTCCCTTATTTCCCTAAATCAGTTTACTTCCTTAATTCCATCCTTCGCTTCTTTCCTTCCGTCTTACCATCCATTAATTCCCTTTCTTCCTTCCTTCTGTACTTCCTTTACTTTTTTTATTTTTCTTGTCTTCCTCAGTTCTGTTCTTCTTTCCCTTCTTAACTTTGTTCCTTCCTTCCATCCTTTCCTTCTCCTTTCCCTTCCTTTCTGTGTTCCTTCCCTTCTTACCATAAATTAATCCCCTTCCTTTCTACACTTCCTCTCCTTTTTTCCTTTTTAATATTTTTTTTCTTGCTACCTTACTTACTTTTTTCCCCTTCTTAACCTTTCCCCTTCCTTCCATCCTTTCCCTCTTCTTTCTCTAAATTATTTTTCTTCCTTTCCTTGTTCCTTCCTTTATTTCTCCCTTCTCTTCCTAAATCCATTCCCTTCCTTCATCGCGTCCCTTCACTTATTTCTTTCTTCCTTCCTCCATTCTTACTCAAAATTCCTTCCTCCCTTAATTCCCTCTTTTCCTTCCCCCTGTACTTCCTTTCTTTTTTCCTGTTTATATTGTCTTCCTTAATTCCTTCCTTCATTCCCGAAGTTATTTGACCTCCTTTCTGATGAATGAATTCACTTCTTCCTTTCTCTCTCTTGCTCCTAGGTGGTGGAGGCATTATGTTTTTCTTTCTGACTGAGTATTTTTGGGAATAAGATTGTGGAATCTTTTTAACTGCAAGAAAATCAAAACAGTGTCCTTTTTAAACAGGGTTCTTTGGCTATTTGAGTTCTAGCTCCCTAAATCAGGAACTCTGAAAGAGAATCCTCTGTTACAGGGTCCTACATAAAATGTTTAGAGAACCTCCATTGTGCTAGATAGAACGTATTTTTCTTCGAGGGTGTGTAAACAGATCTGCTCTAACAGGTGTGCACGTTTTAATGAGCGCGAATCTTTGCCCTTTTCCAGGCCGTGTGTCTCTTGCCGAGGCGACGGCTCTGAGGGTGGAGGCTCTCGTCCTGGAGGATGAAGGCTGGTACGAGTGTCGCATCCTTCTGCTGGATAAATCCCCAGAGGAGACGAGCAACGGCAGCTGGATTCTGCTCTCGGTTACTGGTGAGAGAAAAAAATAGATTTGCAGAACTGTATAGAAGTTAAAAATTGATTATATAAAGCTGGAGTTGTGTTTTGGTATCTTCTACCTCCCAGCTGTCAAAGCGCTGGACTGCAGCTCGGCCCTGACACACACAATAGCATTGTGTTGGTGGTACAAAGCTTTTGATCTCACACACACACACACACACACACACACACACCCATGTCTAATGAATGGGTATTTGTTCCTCACACTGTGCACCTGTTACCTGCGTGTGCACCAGCGATCTCAGAGATGTTCCTGCTCTGTTCCTCAAAGACACGCAGATAGTAAATGAGTGCTGGACTTTCATCCTGCCTTCATTCTGTGTTTACATGTGTAGGTGCCTTCGTAGCAGCATTTCCAAACATCCAATCAGATATAATTAAAAAAACGTGGCAGCTCGTAATCAGTGCGGCATCATGAAATGCACAAATAATCCACAAACGAAATGTCATGCTGGAACAGGTCTGGGCCTCTTAGGCTACGTTTCCATTACCCTGCTGAAGCGACTCCTAATGAGACGCAGATCTGATCATTTCAGGGCCGTGTGGATACAGAAATCCAATCTTTTCAAATCAGACTTGAGTCACTTTCATTTGTGGTCCTAAATCTGATACGTTTCTGATTCGTAGCATGAACGAGATGCCAAGAACGCTTGCTGTACGCATGAGCTGTGCGTCGTCATCAGCCAGCACGGGGTTCTGTCGATTTGTGTTACTTATCGAGATGTGGCTGCATGTTAGGTTTCGAGTGAAGGTTTTAGGGTTAACTTTAAGCTTTAAGTCTTAGGGTTTGGTTAAGATCAAGCTTATTGTCTGCTATCAGTAGCATTTATTCGCACTATGGTAGCACTTTTTGGCAAGGTAGCACAAATTATCAGAACGAAATAAGAGTGGAGGAGAGCTGCAGCTGACCAACGGTTTGTCCTCCAGAGCAAAATGCCATGCATACATTAGCTACCAGCGCCTCCGTGTTGTTGCATTTAATACCACGAGTCGTCTCACAAATCTGCTTTTTGTCGTTGCTGATGCAGATGACTCGTGCGCACCAGTGTGTTCATGCGTGACATTTCAGAGGACAGATGCGTTCACATTACAGTCAGACACAGATCACTTGTAATTATGAATGTGAACTGTCAAGACAGACAAATCCGATCTGATAAAAAAATCTGAATTGAACAATGAGGCTTGTAACATGAACATAGCCTTTGTTCCAGTGAAGGGAAATTGTAAAGCTGTAGCAAACAAAGACATTCGATACAATTGCGTGCTTCCAACTTTGTGGCACCAGTTTTGTGTTAGTCCTTCACTAGTTTGTTTTTAAACGTTATACCTTTTTTACCCCTCTGTCCTGTATTCCTGGTTCATGCTGTAATTCCTGGTTTGGACTCAGGATTCATGGATTGTCCCAAATAAATCCTACACCGCGTAAACATGAACACTTAAAATGTTAAATAAGCACTGCTTCTTTATCTGACTTTTAAATAAGCTGATGCTAATGCAGATTTGAGAGGAAAAATATTCAACGGACCAAAAACGATGCGCAACACACACAACTATCTGCTTAAACAGGTTAGCAACATGCAGGATTTTTTAAATGCCGACCCCTGAGGGCTTTACTTTAACCTCAGCTGCACAAGTTAGGAGATGAGACGTTCATTATGTTATTGATCGCACTGGGGAAATTGCGTAATACATGGAGAGAGAGAGAGTGTGTGTGTGTGTGTAACAGCTAGTGTCTTATTCTCATAGGAAACACCAACCTGAGGTGACGTCTATGAATAACAGCTTCATTAGCAGTAGTGGTGATTCTGCGATTGCGGTGCCATTTAGCCATTATAAGGCTTTAAGGTTGAACTGTATTGTTTGCAATAAATCTAAGTAAACTCTCTGTCTTTTTTTATTGCAGTTTCTTTCCTGGCAGGCTGCATTTTGCTCTTAAATAAGTAACAAGGTTGAGATTTCAGCATAGAATTAGCATGTACACAAAATGTGGTGGACTAGTAATCATGCTAATGGCATTAGAGCATTAAAGACAACATTTTACTTAAAATTCTTTGTTCTTGTTTAATGAATTATTTACTTTCAAGCTATAATTTGAGTATTAGGGGTTTTGTTTAAACGTGACCTTAATATCAATATTAAATATCACCTAAAAGAAAGAAACAGAACTAGCCAGAAACTCGTGTTTCTTGTAGGTTGTCTATTGCGGACACTGTTGTCGCTTTTGGGGGCGTGGCCTGTACATTTTTTTTAATTTCTGCAGCCCACTGTACAATTTATATTCACTGTTTATAAAGTAAGTTTGATTTACGTGTTACATGCTAGGCGTCATGCTAGCTTTGTTTTCAGATACATTAGCAAAATTAGCAAGCTAGCTACATATATATATATATACACACCAAAGGCACCGACAATCTGTGCTGTTTCCTTCCCAGCTGTAATTTTCTTCGTAACATGTCTTAAAAAGTCCAGGGGGTAGGGCCAGGGACGGATTATGAGACAAGGCCCCTTGGAACAGATGCAAATGGCTAGGTTAAGGGTTAGAGGTTAAAGGTTATAAGAGGAGATGGATCAGATCAGGACTTTTGGTTCTGCATGGATGGATAGTCTAGACTTTATCTTCGTGTGATGATGACGAGGAAGAGGAGGAGAAGGATTTATTGTCTTGTGTTGATATTTAATACATTAGTCTAAGTATTTATTTATTTGTATTTTCAGCCCCACCTGTATTCAGAGAAACTCCGCCCTTAGTCACCGAAGCCTTAATCGGAAGACCAATCACGTTGAAGTGCGTTGCCCATGGCAACCCTCCTCCCACCATTAAGTGGTATAGAGATGGTGTTGGAATGGACCAGACCAGCAATGTGACGGTGAGATATATTTATACATTTTAACATGGTGGAGAAAAAAGGGTGGCTTTCCTCATTCGATATAAACAAATTGGTGTAGCATCACTCTGAGTGCTTTTTTATCTTCCATTTTGTGTACTTGTGCTGTTGAATCTGCCTAAACTGATATGCATAAATTGTGTATCATTGGCTATGAAGCGAAGGCCAACATTATGTTTCCGAATCACAAGTGAAGCTGGATATAGAGGGTGAATAATAAGGGGCCTAACAGAGAACCTTGTAGGACATAGCTATATAGCTAAATACTTTACTTTAATGCTAACACACTGGTAATGGACAGTCAAGAAAGATATAAACTGCACAAGAATGTCTATGCATAAACTGACTGTTCTTTATAAGGGTGAAATAAAGAGAACCGCAGTGAACAACAGTCTTAGAAATCTCAGAAAGCTGTACGTCTGTATATTAATAGCATAGTGACATTTGCGGCTTGCATCATCGTTTTCATTTTCCTCTCCACCAAAATTTCCATCCATGTTCTCCTCCCTTCCTGTTGTCCCCTCCCACCATCCTGACCATCTCTTTCTCTCTCTCACGCTCTTTCCAAAGGTCCTGAATGGGAGTCTGATTTTCACTTCTGCAAGCAGAGAGACAGCAGGACGTTACCAGTGCCAAGCCTCAAACAGCGAGGGAAATGAGATTTACACCACGGAGCTCAGGGTCAAAGGTCAGCTCCTATACTATACCTCCCCCTTTTATTAGCGATTTGGTTGTCTAGAATATTGTTTCTCAGACAGTCTTGTGAATGTATACAGCTCTCCAGCTCACGTGATGAGGGAGCAGGTTCACGTAACTCAACACCAGTGTGTAGAGCCAGCGTCGCGCTTGTGTGACCAATCACTGATCACCATTATTCCCAACGTAAAAAAAGTCACTGATCAACATTTTAACCAAAAACAACCAATCACTGGACATTGGGAATAATGGTGATCAGTCAATGATCAGTCATTATTCTGAAGAGCAAATCGCTGATCACCATTATTAACCAAAAAGAAATCACTCCTCACCATTGAAAAAAAAGCAACCAATCAATGATCTCGATTATTCCCAGTGCCCAATCACTCTTCACCATTTTTTACAAAAACAACCAGTCACTGATCACCATTGTTCTCAACATCCAATCACTCATCGCTGTTGTTTGTCCTCTTGCCCACTTCTTTGGTTCATTTTAAACTTTCGGTGATATTTTGTCTGAATCCTTGATAGAAATGATTGAATTTTGTAAATGCGTAAATTGTTTATGGTCCAGTCACAACATACATATAAATTCTTTAAGAAATAAAGCACGATCTATTCTTATCTATTCTGATAAAACTTTATTCTGTTAATAGTAGAAAAAATCCTTCTTCATTGTGTAACACCTTTTAATATGCCAATGATGATCCAATAATTTTAAATAACTTTTTGACCTCCTTTCCCCTGAGAAGAGATGGCAATTGTTCCCAGATCCTGTACTCATTTCTTTGCTATAACACACCCATTAGCTTATGAGCCACTGTGTTGGAGAGATTCCTGAAACACACACTGCGTTGTAATCTGAATGGCAGCGAGTTTGGCTAAGCAGATACTGCCATCTAGTGGTGAGGTGGTGAGGTCAAGAACTGTCTGCAATCCCAAATCATTGCCAGCACTGGTTAAATAGCTAAAATGTTTTTATTTTTTTCGGAGAGAATTGAACTACACACGGTGACATAGTTCTTTTGTTCACTTCACATTTTTTAAATTTCCTTTCCTCGTCTCCTCATAACAGGTCCTCCTGTTATCCTGATTCCCCCGACGGACACCGTCCTCAACATGTCCCATAATGCCTTGCTGCGGTGCCAGGCTGAGGCCGATCCTCCCAACATGACCTACGTGTGGATGAGAGACGGAGAGAACGTCTACCATATAGAGTGCGCCGTCAGATTTATGCCCAAACGCCAGCTTCAGCGTTTATTATTTAAGCGTTTATTATTAGCGTTTATTCAGCGTACTATTTTAGTGCCATTGTTTCATCCTGATAATTTTTTGTCATTGTGTATTTTGTCAGCTCTCTGAAGTCTCGTGTGAAGGTGATGGTAGACGGCACTCTACTCATATCCAGCTTAATCCCAGAGGATTCTGGGAAATACACGTGCATGCCCACGAATGGCCTTCTGACTTCACCCACTGCCTCGGCCACGCTTACAGTGCAACGTACGTATTTATATGTTTGTGTCAGAGACAATTCGATTTTGAGCATTGCAATAGTTTTACCGGAACCTACATGGAAGTATATATATATATATGTATTTTAAGAACGTATTGCATATATTGTTATAAATATTTTTTGCTCTCCGTGTCATATATGTTTTACTATGAAGGAAATATATTTCCAGTTTTAACTAAATAAAATATTCATATCAAAGTATGTTCTTTAATTTACTTGAAAAGGGCCCGTTTCAAATATTAGCATATATTTTAATATGTATGTTTTAAATATGTTCTGCTTTACATATTGGGTTTCAATTTTGCTCTGCGTTATGCTGTGGAAAAAGAATAATCCTGAATTTCACTTTCGAGAAGATATCACAAGTAAATGTTGGTGGTGAAAAGTTCTTTTTGGCACTAAAATATGTGAGGAACCTCTAAGGGACCCGTCTCTGGAACTGCTTACCCACAAATTGTGTGGCTTATGGTTTGAGTTGTATTAAACTCTGTTAACAATGGTGTTAATTTCTTAAAAAAAGAAAGAAAAAGAAAAAGAGCTAAAACGCGCCCAGGCCACTGTGTTAACGGCGCTAACCCCTCCACCTGTAACAGACCCTGCGCAGGTGAGCCAGATGCCCGAGCGGATCTTCCTCCCTACAGGAATGAGAGGAGTGATCTCCTGCCCTCTGCTTTCTGAACCCCCGCTGCTCCGTGTGGACTGGACCAAAAACGGAAAAGCGCTGGACCTCAACGCTGTGAGAGACTTTTTTCTGTTTCTGAGACTTTTTCTCACCAGCACCTGAACACGACCTACATGTTTATATAAAGTGCTCGTTCCAATACGTTATCGTTTCTATAATAACTCCGAACACAGGGACTTGCACTTCAGACGCGCCACATAAGCTAAGCCCAAAAATAAACCTACGTAACAAAGAAAAAACATTTATGTAACATTTATGGCGTCTCCAGTGTCAGTGCTTTGTAACAATGCACATCTTAGTAGCAAACTTGGCAACTTTCCTTTAACTCTCTATAAATCTGTAAACAGGAAAGCCAGAAATCAAAAGACAGAACATGGAATGGATGCAAATAGTGAAATGAAACAAAGTGAATCCATTTAGGAAAGGAAACAATAATAGAAACAATAATGAACAGCTGAGCCAGGAGCAAAACAGGAAATACGTAGAACACGAGAGCCAAGATGCGATCAGGAAGGATGAGACTGTGAACACAAATTACATCAAATATTATGTTGTTTGGTGTTTTGAGCTTTAAAAAGGGGCAGCGTATTAGCAAATTTTCTTTTTCTCCCTTCACACAGTACCCAGGCTGGATCCTGACAGCAGACGGTTCCATCGTTATCACCACGGCTAACGACGACGCGCTTGGCGTGTACACCTGCACTCCGTATAACAGCTACGGGACCATGGGCCGATCAGAGCGCACCACCGTCATCCTGCAGGTAAACCGTGTATACATCAAACACATCAAGTCTAAATCGAAAGTTTCAGTAGCTGATGGAAAGTTATTCAGATTTATTACTGCGGCTCGTGGCCATGAGGCCATTCACCTGATTATAAACGCAATCATGGACATCAGCTCCTCGAGGCTTTAAAAGAAATCCGCACTAATGAAAGTGATGGAGGAAATGAGAGGAGGTCACACAGTGCTGTAACATGCCGAACCCTTTCAGGACCCTCCATCTATCACGCTCGCGCCGCGTAAGGAGTACATGGCGGAGATGGGGAGGATGCTGCTTATTCCCTGCCAGGCACACGGAGATCCTCCACCGAAAGTCACCTGGACCAAGGTAACCAGCGCGGGCAGCTCATACAGGGCGGCTAGTTACGCTTACATCTGTTTATAGCACAGCGCAGTTGAATTCTCTATTCTGATTGCTCAGAAAGTGTTGATTAATTTTCTGTAACAGCAGCTCTGACAGTAGCGCAGCTGCAAATCACAGGTTTACATTAATGTGCTCGTTCTAATAGGTTATTGTTGCTATAGTAACCGCTCATTCACAGGGACTTGTATAGAGAGTTTTCGGTAAGGAGAAGTTTCCAGTGTCTTCCAGGTATAAAGTTTAAGGACAGAAGGAAGGGAGGAAGGAAAAAGGAGGGAATGACATAATAGGAAAGGAAGGAGTCTCCAGTGTCAGTGCTTTGTAACAGTCAGAGGTAAAGATGTTGTAAAGAAGGAGGAGTTTATGCTTTGTGGTGTTTTGGCAAGCTGGTTTTTTTTAGTTTTATTAACTTGAAGAAAGAGAAGAACAGAGGCTGGTGAGGGAACGACTGTTTATCGCTGCTATAGCATGAGTGTGATCAGGAACTAACTTGTCTCGTGGACGTTCCAGAACATTAAATGTAACTCTAAAAGGATAAATTGTATGACTTTGTTTTTTACGATGTAAAAAATAGTAATTGTTGGCATATTGCTGTTTTATAAGATGAATAAAACATTTCAGGATGTGATGTTATTAAAAATTGCTCAGTTTTGGAGTGACAGTAACTCTTCTTCATTGCTCCAGCCTGTCACTGATTATTTTCCTGTAACTGCAAGACACAGAGTGTTTTATTCCTTATTTATTTGCCACTAGCGTTTCTGTAAAAGCTCGGTAATCACAAAAACACATTATAACCTCCTTATTATCCTCATCATCTTTTCATTCCTCTCTCTACCTCGCTCTCTGTCTGTCTTTACCTGCTACCACCCGTCTCACTCTCTCACTCTTTGCTGCACTCTTTCTCTCCCTTCCTCTCCATCTCCTTTCCTTTGTCTCACTCTTTCTCCCTCTGAATGTGACTATTTCCTTCACCTTGCTCTCTGTCTACCTGTCTCATTGTCTTGCTTGCACTCTTTCTCTCACCCTCTTTTTCATTCACTCTCTCTCTGTCTCTCTCTCTCTCCAGCTCAGTCCTTCTGTCTCTCGCCCTCTGTACTCTGTATCAGGAAACGGTTCTCTGCTCCTTCAGTCTCTGAGTAAAGAGCACCATGGTGAGTGGGAGTGCAGCGTGACCAACCGAGTCGCCACCATCACGGCCACCACCACCGTCACAGTGCTCGGTGAGAAGCAACACCACAACGCCTCTCAGCACACAGGCAGAATGGACATTTTTTCCTTCTCTTCTCTGTATCTTTATGCTGTATCCTGTTCTCCTCTTTCTGTGTGTGTGTGTGTGTGTGCACGCGTGTGTGTGTGTGTCAGGTACGAGTCCCCACGCTGTGTCCTCCATGTCTGTTGAAGTCGGAGTAAACCAGGCCAATGTGTCCTGGGTGCCTGGATTTGATGGAGGATATACACAAACTTTCACCGTCTGGTTAGTGTCTAGAAGATGTGTGTGTGTGTGTGTGTGTGTGTACGTTCATGCTGCCTCTATACCAGTAACACGATAAATACCACAGTACTGGTACTATAACCAGGAAAAATACACCTGCAACTTCTGACATATTCAGGACACACAACTTCAAGAGAGAGAAAAAAAGTGAGGCTGGTGATGGGACGACTGTTTATAGCTACTGTAACACACATAAGAACATTAAACATAACAAGAAATGGACAAAAAGTATATTTTTAACAGAATACATTTTAAATGCTGGCAAATCGATGAGGCCGAGTCGGAAAATAAACCTCCATAATAACTGCTCTTTATCACACCACCCTGTCACTGATTATTTTCCCGCTACAGCATGACACTGAGTGGTTAATTTCTTAGGTAATGACTACTACTAGCATTCCACAATCAATAACGAGAATTACTACAAATCATATTATATAATACATACTGTTAATAGGCCGAGTTAAACAAGTTCATTCTGTATGACTGACTACATTAAGGTTTATATGGAAACGTTGACTATTAATGGCTATGGAATTGATATCATTAAACATAAAGGTAGTAATTTTAAGGCATTTCTGAAAGCTGATTCTTTAAAGCGCCATCATCCTGGTCATCGTCATCACCACTTGAAATGTTAGATTTTTATCAGAGTCCTTCAATAAATTCTGCCCTTTCAGTGGCCATCTTGGAAATGGCAGGCTTATGTACAATATACTTAAAATAGAGAGACCCATAAACTAGAAAGGGATCAATATGACTTGTCAAAGAGCAATTTGAATTCAATTTCAGAATTGCACAAATAATTTTTTGGCTCAAAACACACAGAAACTACATTTTTTTGTTTTTTCTGTATGAGTAACTTGGTAGAGTGCTGTATATGTGCGCATGCATCCTTATAAGAATCTGAGGCCATTGATTATCTGTTAAATGATTGGCACTTTATATTGAGGCGGGGTTTATGTAATACACCCACCATGTTAAGTGTGACATACACTCAGCTGACTCTACTTAAACGGCTTGAGGCCGGTTCTGGTCCATTACATATGGGATAACTATACAAGAACTGAATGGATCGGTGAAAATAATTTAAAATGTAGATACTTTGACAAAATATCTTCAGTTTCATGTTATAATTTGAGATCTATGGCCTCAGATGTCGCTGGCTTGTTGTGGATTGTTTTTGGAATATTGATGGAATCGAAAATGGAGACTTGCTACTTGGAACAGAGGATTCTGGGACGGTCGAGCCGGCCCCTTTAAATTCAAAAAGGTCTGTCAATATTTATACAGTGAAAGTTACACGTATTCAGAGTTGGGATATGCAGCTGGGTGCTGCATGTACAGTATTTCACACCTACAACGTTGCCAGATTTTTCCAGCGCACAAGTGTTTCAAGACGGGGTTTAGACACAAGCACTTGCCGTTAGAGCTTTAGTCCAGAGCTGTGCCTGAGTTCTGAATACTGAGATCTTTATTCATGCATTAACTTGACTCCGAAATGCCCCTCAGTCCACTTCTGGCATATCAGTAAAAATTGTGCTGTTTCTCTTTCAGGTTAAAGTGTGTATGTGCAGTTGAGGCGCAGCAGGAGTGGCGCTCGGCTCCTGGTCCGTCCTCCAACACCAGTGTGTTGGTCAGTGACCTCCTTTCCTCCACCGAGTACCAGTTCAGCGTGATGGCTCACAACAAGCTGGGCAGCGGCCCATTCAGTGACTTCACCACGGCCCGAACCATGGGTCAGAACCAGCTCTTATAACTTCTATTAATCAGCTCTAGATCTTCTTTCTCTCTGTCCTGAGCCATCTGTCTGTTTTGCATTCTGACTTCCGCCATCTCGACTCAGCAGCTTGCACAAAGTGATTTTTAATTTTTTTTGCTTCCTATCCAGACTCACTTCCTACATCATCCAAGCTGGAGCCGCCCACGCTGCTACTCTTCAACCAGAGCTCTGAGGGTGTTTATCTACGGTGGGCGGTGCCATCACCTCAGCAGCTACCTATCGACAGTTTTGTCCTCCAGTCACGGCTTGAGGAGGGGGCGTGGTCTACTTTGGACGAGGACATAAGTGCGAATAAGAGTGAAATGCTTGTTCAGGGATTACAAAAGGTATTTTTTTCCTTTTCGTTTTAGCTCTGAACAAAGCAGTTTGTCTTTTAGTTCCTTAGTTCTGTGAGATGAAATGCAAAAATATCAAACCTCATCTTTTCCTCAACTGACTCCGCCCCCTGTGTTTCAGTAATTGCCTTTCAAGCAAAAATTGGAAGTGGAGCTAATTTCCATACCTGAAGTTCAAATAAAACATTTGCTTGGAATGAAGAAACAAAGCAAATCTATTGCACAGCAGTATCAGCATTGTTACTTGTAGTTTTTCGAGGTGTTTTTAAGCTTAAATGATTCCTATGTTGCTGAAACCGCATTTAATGTCCCCATGAAATTGGTTTGAGAGCTGTGCATGTTGACATATTTCCAGTCAAGCATACTGAAATGCTTGACGAATTTACACAACCGCCAACAGAATTGGAGATATGCCACCCCGTGCCGAATATAGATAGACTTATGTAGCGAACTACCTAACCAGGACTCCTAACCAGGAGTTCTGCAATACAGTTTTTTCATAAGGACAGATTATGATGGAGAGCCGCAGAGTCATCACTGGGAGACATCTGATGCGTCTGAGCGGTAGATAATATGATCTTACTGACGGTGTATAAAGGCAGAATTGCGGTCTCCATCAGTCTCAGATACTGGCGACATTCCGGCATTAAACGGCCCCATGTTGGTAAAAGACCGCCAAAAATTCACATAACCCGCAACTCACACAAACTCCACCCTTTTCCAAACATAACTCAAACTAATTATCCTCCACCAAGTGACCGTTGGAAAAGGAAAGGCATGCAGCCAAAAACCTGCCAATGAAACATGTTTACTCTTAATGAGCTGCTCCTGGAGAGCAAGAAACGCCCCTTGGGGGTGGGGCATGTACATTTTAGAGGGGAAAACACCAAATTTGACACCCCTTTAAACATTACAAACTGCACATTAAAGCCACAATTACATTTCACTTTTGAGTGCAATAACACCGATTTTAAACCGCTCCATTCTGAGACTGTGAAATTTGCATTCCATGATATTTCAATAAATGTCACTCTAATGCCTTTTCTTTCTTCTTTCTCTTTTTGACATTGTGCAGAACTGCAACTATGAGCTAAGACTCCTGTCTCGCCATGGAGAGCAGCTGAGCATGCCCAGTCACTCGATCAATGTCTCCACTCTGGGTCAGTGCCTAAGCCATGCTCCATTTTCCTTCCTACTGCTCTGCTTATTCAATTTAGGCCCATATCTGTTTGGATTATCCTCGTAAATCATCCATTGTTCTGTTTTTGAGCAGTGCGATGGAATTTTTAAAAAAATCCTTTTTTTTTGCAGTCGTGGACACACATCCTCCAAGTTCTCGCCTGCCAGGGACGGATCCCCAGCCACTATGGGCTGGAGTCGTGATTGGAATGGGTGTCCTGTGCCTTTTCCTTCTGATTGTTTTGGTCACAGTGTGTTTAATTGGCCGTAAAAGAAACCGGCAACACAGGAAGATGATGCAGGGTAAAGAAACTACGCTTTGCTTTTTTGAAGCCATTAAAACAGGAATTGAAGTAATTCCTTCAAAAAAAGTAAAAAAGTTTTCATTTCACCATGTCATGTTATTTCTATTGTCTTTTGCCTTTGATAATTTCAGCTCACCCCCCTGCTCCATCTAGGAAGTAAGTGTATTTTTTCCATCTCTTATCATTTACACCATGGATAGAGACACACAAATCCTGGGACATTGTCCCAGATAAAATATAGACCTGTCAGTTTTTGGCTGAAAATATTAAAAATAACTGAAAGAGTAAATTTGCCTATAAAGTGTCATATCACTTTACAAATAATTTTAGTCATAATAATTATAGTTAGATCATGATTAAAAACACAGTTTGCTTTCCTATGCCTGTCAGCCCAGATGTGTTCAAACAGTTTGAACAGATCAACAGTGAAAAATGTCATGTTTATTAGAACTAAGTCCTAAATAATGTGGAAATAGTGGTGGAGTGAAGTAAAAAATATTACCGACCACAGAATTCTGACCACAGAAATCATATATTACAGCTTTGATAGCCGTTTAATTCAGGTATTCCTGTTGTAATTGCTCATTATTTACA
Source organism: Notoglanidium maculatum (assembly GCA_030068355.1). Lineage (NCBI taxonomy): Eukaryota > Metazoa > Chordata > Actinopteri > Siluriformes > Auchenoglanididae > Notoglanidium > Notoglanidium maculatum. Next base: position 19,961,030 of record JAQQZX010000009.1, read on the forward strand.
TATCTCCCTCAGAGCTGATTCAGCCCCTGATAGCCCCGACAGTGTACTAAAAGAGAAGCTCCTCCCCCTTCGCCCACTCTCCAGTTCATCCTCCTCGTCAGACCAGTCCTCAATGGACAAATCCAACCACAATGATTCCTCTTACGAGAAACAGCACCAGCTCCCACACACCCAAACCCCTTCACAAGGTTCAGTACCTGGGAGTCACCTCCATCGTGCTTCCACTGTGGAGCTCATTCACCGTGGCCCAGATGGTCGATTCATGGTTGAGACTTATGAGGAGCTTAGCACTTCAGATTTTGCTCCATCCAAGCAGGAAATGCCAAGGCAAGGCTTTTCACGTTCATCTGAGCGACCTGGTGATGCCACACTTCGTAAATCACAGTCTTTGCGCTCTTACAGGAGTGAAAGGAGGCATCCTCCTTTTGTCCTTTCTGTGGACATGCCCTCTTGCGGATTGGACATTTCTCCTTCTGGCAGAGCACAAACATTACCCAGATATGGCTGCTACTCTGTGTCACTGGGACAGGAGATATCAAATAGATCAAGTCTGTGCTCTGAGACCAGTGGTTCATTTTTCTACCCACCATCGGACAACTGTCCAACACTAAAGCATGGAGGCACTCACACCAGAGCTAGCACTCTTGTTCTGCAAATGGAGCATGAAAAAGAACAAGGCAACCTTAGCCGCTGTCTTAGGCTGGCCCAAGAGAGAGAAGAGCTGGAGCGAGAGTTGCGTATGTACACTCTGGATCGGAACTTTGAAGTCAAGAGAGGTGGCTCTCTCCGAGTGGAGTGCAAGAGGGAAATTGAGGATAATGGAGAAACAGCCTGGAAAAGCAGAGGATCGAGATCCTTGCATGTTCCACAACTGTCCAACAGAGGGCAGTGTCTATTCAGTAACACTATTACTCCAAGAGTACGAGCTTCCTCTTGTATTCCGTGGGAGGCTGGATATATAATGTCTCCCAGTAATCTTGTGCAAGCACAGAATTGCTACGAAAGGCCTTTTGAATGCCTGAAGGACTCTCATTTAAATCAAATGTCAAACCAAAGGAGGTCTAAAAGTCTTGAGCGAGGGGAGCACCAAAGATCGTGTGTTAAAGATCAGCGGCAAAGGCGAACCATGACCGAAGGTGCCCCTGTCAATTTTGATAATAAACATTTAAATGCAACATTAGAAAGATCTCATTATAGTGTAGAGGGCAGCCTGAAGAATCCTGGAGTCTACAATCACAGTCAACAACATATTTTCCCAAGAATGAGTCACTTGGAAGACATACAGCAAGGAGGGATAGCAGCGGAGAATAGCAGAGGGCAGGTTGGCCGTGCGACTGATTATGTGGAAATGTGTGTGGATGAGCCAGAGATACAGGCTCAGACTCCCATCACAAGGTCTATGCTGCAGTCCATGGATTCTCAGAGACAAAGTTTATATCAGCTGCAGATGGAGGCAAAAAAACAATCAGGATACAAAACCATTCAGAGAGGCTTGAGAAGAGACCTGGAGAGGATGAGTAGTGGGTCAAGCAGAACCCTTCCTTCTAAACATCGACAAAGACCAGCTTTCCAGAATGGTCTTAATGGGGGTTCCCAAGATATAAATCACCACAAAAGTGCTCCTAGTTTGGATGATAAAATATGCAGTAAGCAATTCCTGCCCCCTGATGCATGGATTGACTCGCTAAACATGGGGCAAAATCCCTCCCTGTCTCCTTCTCCAAGTAGAGAGGACACCCGGACGTCACAAAGTCAAGAAACTGAACCATGTGCACCTTCGGAAATTCAGCTTCGAGACTCCCAGCATCAGCAGGCCTCTAATAGTGTCTCTACTGCTGACCAAGACGTTCAGCGCCACAGTCCGCCTTCCATGCCTCTAGAGGATTCCAGATGGCCTCCAATGCAATGCTACTCTCCAGAACCCGAGGGAAGTTGCCGGAGCTATGCCAGCCATAGCAGTGGCAGAGGAAGTCTGGATCAGCCGAGCAGCAGGCAGTCTCTGTCTTTTAGCCCCCCTTTAAACAGCTCCCTGGAGATCCCCGAGGAGAGCGATAGAGATGAGGCTAGCCAGCGCTCACTGCAGGAATGGTGAGAAATACCTGCTTTGAACCAGCTAATTGAATCAAGTGTGTTCAATAAAAGAAACACAATATACTGCATATCAGGGGTCCTTAAATAATGAGATGGAATCCCGCTGATACGAAAGTATATGAACAGAGTGTGGAAAAACTCCTTCTCTTTCAGACTATTAACTTGATTAAAATAAACTGCATGTATTGTTTTAAATGTATTTGTTGTCCAATTGCCAGAGTTTCTTTTTAAATTGTAGCCAGTATTCACATAACATATAGTAGCCGTATCCAAGTCCCACTTGCTAGCTGGTTCTGTCCTGTCACACAACTACTACCAATGGTGTAGACCACAGTTTCCTGACCCTGATCTGGTCCTGTAGAACCCCCTTTCCTGTCCATTCAAATGTTTTCAATGCAAAGTGGGGTTCAGTGACCTCCAGGGCTCTGTCAAGCATAGCCAGTGGGTCTGCAAAATTTTATTACAGTGGTGGAAATCAGAACCCACCATTGCCAAAGATAGTATATTTCATATAGTATAGTTATTAGCCAATTTGGGTGGTCAAGTAAATTACATGGGTTTAATCAGAACCTGAATAACTCAGAAGGAAGTTGCCTATAAATAACATCAACTTCAAGGGTTCCCTGATTGGCTAGTGTCACACTGATTAGCATGAGAGAGAAGAAATCCCTCCCCCCCAGATAGGAACACTTCCATGTCAATGACATTGTCAGATTCCAAATTGCGATCTGATTGCCATCATTGTCAGAGTCTAAATTGTGATGATGCCAGGGTTTTGCCACTCGAGCACAGTTCCTGATCTTCGCAGAGATATTCTGATGTAGGACGCATGCTTTTATAGTTTTGCCTTCAGAATGTGTGTGGAAATGAAAACAAAACAATAAACAATATCTTTAAAAATATATCTCCAGCTCCAGGAGAGATTCTGTTGATGAGAACTATGAGTGGGACTCACACTGCATCTCCATGAACTCTAATGACCTCAAAACATCAATCAGCACAGTCTGCCTGCAGGGGGAGGTCCTGAGCAAGGGAAGACGGAGGAGTTCTGTGAACGACAGCCGGCTGGCCTTAAAGCAGGAAAAGAGAGGTGGGGAAATCTGTTGAAACTTGAAATGTTTTCCTAAGTGTTCTTACAGTTGAAAACATGTTCTGCTTTGTTTTAAGGAATCAGACTTTTGGGAAGGGGGTTCACACCACCCTAAAGCTGATTATTTTCCTCTAACAGCACATCCGTAGAGTGTTTTATTCCTCTTACACCACAGCAAAACCATAAAGTGGAAACGTCTCTGTCAGGAAGATTTCAGACAGCTTCAAATGACAGTTTTACCTCTGACTGCTAAAAAGCGTGCCCACTGGAGACTCCTCCTATAGATGTTAAATAAATGTAAATGTACATCTCCTTATGTAAAACGCCACAATATCAATGATTACACATGTTTTTAAATCTGTTTCTGTGGTGCGTCAGCCTTACAAGGTTCAAGGATATTTTCTTTTTTTTTGTAACACGGGGAAATTTGTAATGCAGCAAGGGTTCAATATCAACATCAACTTCAACAATGAAGCAAAAACTAGTGCAGGGAAATGGAAATTTCATCCCAAGTACAGATATATAGAAGTGCAAATGTGAAGGTGTGTAAATGAGCCATGGTGATGCAAGGAATGCAACCAGAGTACTAAATGCCATTAAGCATATCAATAGCATTCGGGAGCACTTTTATAGCACTTTTAGTCCTCCAAACAGGTGCCCTAAAACCAAAGCCTGAGGGCAACAGTACAAATTCCCTCCAGAGTGGCTGGTCATGGCAATCCAATATAGCATCAGACCTCTTAAGCACCTGCCTGTTATAAATGACCGAAAGCTTGGCCTGATTCCTCCCTGAGATCTTACTGGCCATTTTAACAAGTGACAAATTATGACTTCCACACCAAAAAGTAATACAAAAGGTTGAAACAGATTCAGTAGAACTTCTGTAAAAGAGTCATCATCTCAGTCGAAACATTAAAATAGTTCATTTTCCTGGACCTTTCTAGACGTAGCATGCAATTCCCATTGAATGAGCTGTTACTATAGAAACGACAATTATATTAGAAGAAGAACTTTAATATAAGCTAGCTGACTACGCTTTGAATTAATCAACACCTTATAACCAGTTAGAGTTGAGAATTCAGCTGGGTTTTTTTTCATTAATGTGTGTGTTTGCAGGTCCGTATCGCTCGGTTAGCATTTTGCCCCCTAGCTGTGAAGAGTCTCTCCTGGAGCGAGAAATTCAGCACGGCTCCAAGTGCTACCCCGACCCTGACCCTAATCCTGATGCTGTGCTATTCTGATTCTTAATGGTAAGGACTTATACACTAAGTTCACACTAGCAAGCGACGAAGCGTCAGTCTATTGATTAGTTTCCATGATGCGAAGGAACAATTTTCACCAACAGTGTGACAAGTGTGACATCTGAGGTCAGTTCTATACACGTTAAGTGGATGCGTTAATGCGACAAATCCAAATTGCTGGCTGGAACGATTCCTCTGACTAATCGTATGGTGCGTGTGGTCCAAAATTTCAAAACTGCAATTAGGCTGCACATACGATCTCTCGTTTATAGTGTGTAGAGACGTTAATTAGAAAAATAAAGCTTGGACAGATAATTGTTGGCGTTTCCGTTGAGCACACGTAGCTAGGACGGTTAGCTTGCTTTGCTAATTAAATCTGAAAATGAAGTTAGTATAACGCCGAGCACGTCAAGAACAAGTGATACAAGAGTCTTGTTAGTGTGACTGTAGGGTCGTGTACACTGTCTACTGAATGTGTGTGCTCGTCTGTGCAGATAATAAATAAGAAATGTGAGAATTGTCTTCGCTGCCAAAAGTAATATTGGATTAGACACGTGATTAAGCTGAATTACATTTTCAGACGGAATAACTGTATTTAATATTTTAATACTTCAATATTGAATATTACCCAGAGCTAACCCCAGTGCATACTTTAATACTGTTATCTAACACACTACAATGTTCCCTTTCTGTGTAAAACAGGATCGTTTGCACCAAAGATGGTGGACAAGAGAGAGCAAAGATCTTGTCGTCACACACGAGAGGCTCGATGAAGTTGATGTGAAATCAACGAAGCAAAAAAGAAGCAAGATGCAGAAGTTGATTTTTACCTCGATGGTCAAAGAGTTTCCTCGTCGCAGATAAACAGTAAAAATGTTTAAACGCTTTCCGCTCTGTTTTGTGTGACTTCAACGCCAATTAGGCAGAAATATGCAAATGAAGACAGCCTGATATTTTCCTGGACAAGTCGAGCTGTCATGACATCTCCAGTGATATTAGGATTCAGAATAATTTCACTGTGGAATTGAAGAGAGCGAGCGTGATTGGTTGCACACACCAGACTCAAAGGATGAAGGAAATGAATCCCTCGCTTTATCACTCGTCTGAGATTTCGCCGAGGAGGAAAGTGACTCAAGAACCTGTTCTAAATAAGATGCTCTGCTCCTTTGACACTGTGATTCACACTTCCTGTATCTTTGATCATTGATAAAAAAAAAAAGTTTATACCAAGGATGGGGCGGGTCAAAATCGCGGAAGGTCGCCAGTCCAGATGGTCAGAGTGCGGTATTTGAGTGTTTCAGATGCAGTTTGAAGTAAACTTTTTGCATGGTGGTTAGCTGTGGACATCGATATCGATCCGCACTCAGAGTCAGAGCAGTGGGATTAAAGGCCTGGTCAGTTGTGAGGAAAAGTTATAAAGTGAAAGCTTTCTTTTTGCACTCATTGCCTTTGAGAATACCATGAGAAGATGTGAACTGTGATTGTTGCTCCGAGTGCGTAAGAGGTGAGCCATTATATAACGTGAAGATGGCTTGATGGAAGGCAGAGTTTACTTTTTCCAAAACAGAAAACTTACATGAAGGATTACAGTGAAAAAGATCAAAAACCAAGATCAGACTTAGATCAGTTTACTACACAGACATGAATATATTCACTTTATTTTTCAAACTTACTTCGAAATATTTTAATCCTCACTTATCAAACTGTACATGAATGGATTTAGGTGTAAATTATTCGCAGGGGCATTTACAGAAGAAATGTGATTTCATGAAATGTGTAAGTTCATGTATAAGGAGACTAACGGGGACCTCGACTGATCGACTTCAAAATGTATAATTGTTGACGAGTTGCTGCGATCAAACACTGCTTTCAAGTACACAGCAATTTAATGGACGTTTTATGAAACTCAGTTGCTTGACTTGATAGAAAATATCTTTAAATTAAAACTAACTATTCAATTAAAACAAATGTCACGGGGCCGAGGAGGAGTCAGTGTGGGAGCTGAAGCGCTGCAGTGGCTGAGCTGCGTTACTGGATTTATGTAGAAGATTTGGTGCACTTCACAGTTCTCTTCAACCGTCTAGTCGTCATTTTGTCACGTTCTATGAGGTTTGCCTTTTATGGATTTGTGGGCGTGGCTAAATGTAGAGTAAGTGTGCACTCCATAGTTTACATATGATTGGCGGTTATCCGAAAAGACGCACAGGTACGAAGAATATCAGCGTTATTTGGTGTACGTTTTTAAATCTTGTCGTCATATAGAGTTCCAGTATTTAGTTCCAATATTTAGTTGACCTACAAAAACAAGGCCTGATAAATGAGGCCCGCTGTGTGATGAACCCTGTAAGGACAGCAATTTAAAAAGGAAAGTTAGTGAAAGCACACAGTTTGCCAGACATAATTCTTTTATAAAGACACTGGATGTGGAACAGCCCATTAAATGTCAGCTCAGTTTCCAGGGGAACACACACACACACACACACTCTTCTTTATACTCTGTGAACACGGTCTTAGTTTATAGATCTGCACCAAGAGCAAAGCATGAAATGTCTCATGAGGGACCATCAATATCTCGATTGAAATTAGAGTAGCCACACTAATCACAATCATTTTTATTTAAACTTTCTGAGAAAGAAGCCTGAAAAGAAATAGAGCTGGAAAGTCACAAATATATAGAATATCTGCTCAGTTATAATCGACAGTAATGTATCCCATCGTACAGTGTTTTCCAAAACAATCCTCTGGGATTCCAGATCAAAACATTCAGTTCATCTGAAAGCTAAAAACGAGCAAAACCATGAAAAGATTTGGGGAAAAGTTGTCAAGCCTCGGTAAGTTGCTGAAACAGACTCATCTGGCTTTCAGGGTTTCGTTTAAGAGAGGATTAAGTATAATTACACATTGTAGGATTTCACAGTTGGTAATCTTGTTTGAAAGCTTCTGTCACTGTGAGAAAAAAAAAAAACGAGTTAAAGAGTAAAAAACAACTTGACAGTTTGCGCTTTTTGTAATACCCGTAGCTCATGCTGTTATGCAGAAGTGAAAATTAGGATTAAAGAAAAGCTTGAAGACAATCAAGAACGAAAGGATCGTCAAAAAGACATCTTCAGCCTAGTCATTATTCTATCCTGGTTCATCACTTTTTTTATACTTGTGTTTTTTTTATAAACTTAAACCCGCCACCGCTATCACTCCCACAGACCTTGTTAGCAATTTTTAGCACTGTTACAGACAAAAAAAACAAGAGGAAATAAATAAAAGAGAATGAACAAATGGATAAATAAATAAGATTTTAACAATTTGTAACGATAATATCAAGAAATCAAGCAGAATCGAAAACACAAGCTAAACGGACGGATGATGCACGTCGGCTGCTAGCTGTTCATTCACACTTGTCTGGCGGACAGGCAGCTTCTTTATTTCTTCCTATCAACTTTCACACGCCAAACCGTTCATCCGATTTGTTTGTTTAAACATAAACATGCTCCAGGTCGTTTATATTTCTCAGCGGTGCTGAAAGCAACTTGACGCTAATTGTTTTAAAAACTCGGAAAACCTTGTTAATCAGCTTAAATGCTAGACAATCGTTAGAATCAGGATGTGGAAAACCAAAACAGCACAGTGTGGAATAAAGAGCTGTAACTCTAGCATGACACAGCCACTAACAGGTATTTGTACAGAAAAAAACAAACAATGACGACGCTAGCTTTCCGCGGAAACGTTAGCCAAAGACTTCCTGCTTTTTTGTCGATGCCGCAAATACGACGCGTCATCTTTATCACAAGTCCCTTATCGTAAAGAATACAGATACATAAAGTTGTCCTATGTGTTATTCATAAATGGTTTTTTTTTCATTTGTGTTGTGTTATGTTTTTACATAAAGTTTATTCAGTACTCATTGGAGTTTCCTCTTATTCAGTCCTGAGCAGGTGCGATACTCTTTCACGTCCTAAAAAAATCATGTTTTTCCGCACACGAACACTGTGCTTGTTGTGAATTCCTGCAAAATGAATCAGTAATCCCGCTGCCTGATTAACCCGGATCCTCTAATCCTGTCCTTTAATAATTCGCACCTTCAGATCATGAAATGAGAAATGACTTGTAAAATGAGTTTCATTACCTGCTTTACCTACACTGTCGACAGCGTACAATTGTTTTATCCCGTTTCTTTTCTTGGAAAATTAGGCACCTGATGCATTCTCGCTTCAGACCAACTGTGATCAACATTTACGCTAAATCAGGAAAGCTAATGAAGTGTCACATTTCCATCCAGCGTTATTTTCTAGCAGACACTCAGAATTAGTCACGGAGAAGGGAGCAGGTTTAAAACGTGTTTCTCAGTGTTTCATGTTTGTATGTAAAGCACCAAAGCGTGTAAGCCATAAGAAGCCATATTGAGGTGCGTTTCACACCACAGCGCTGTTCGTTGATGAATTGTCTATAACTGCGCTCGTTCTATTGTTTCCATGGGAACAGCTAACCTTAAGTTTTCCAACATCTTCAGGACAGAAGATTTACGTCTCATGCTTCTGACTGTTTATAGGTGCTTTGTGAACGTTCCACACTATTAATTCTAACTATAAATGGATAATAAGTACAGGATATGATGTATAGCTCTTTATTCAGTAAAAATGTATTGTCGTTGGCAAACTGCTGTCATAGAAGAGGAATAAAGCATTCCAGGTTGTGCGGTTGTAGGAAAATAATCAACTTGCAGCTGGTAACAGTAACAGTGTCCAATCCAGTGGAACAAGAATAAATCGATTTCTTCGTAGCTTATCCTGCAACGCTACAACCCATGCTTTAATCCACTACGACCAATCCGAGTGTGAAGGAAGGACACATACATTTGTTATGCTCTATTTTGCTAACGATATTTTTATACACTACTGTCGATGTGATTGTGTTGAAAGCTCGGTTCACGTGAGCTTCGTTGTTATTTTTTTTATTTTACGTTTCTTTGCCACCAGGCAATGTAAATATTCTTATATGTAAATGTTTATATAAATGATCCACTACCATATGCTGATCCAAATTTTAGAGTATTTTTCTAGAGTAGTTATTTTCTTGTTTCTCTGTAAAAATCCTGGGTTCATCAGTAAATAAGTGTATACACAGTTACAGAGCTGCAGTATCTCCAGCTGTTTAAACCAAACGTTGTTACAGCTTTTATCATCAAGGTCACATTGGATATTTCTGTATAATGAGTTTATACATGAGAAATAAATGATTACTAGTAGATGGCGTGTGTGTGTCATCTTGGTGGGACAAAATATCAGACCGTTTTGAAAAGCGCAAAAGGTTTCCTGAGGTTGTGGTTTAGTAAGATTTAAGTGTAGCAATGTATTCATTATCTGCATTAATAATTAAAATAAGTGGTAGGTCCTCATAAGGACAGTATGACAGATATGTGTGTGTGTGCGTGTGTGTGTGTGTGTGTGTGTGTGTGTGTGTGAGTTTACTGAGGAGTTCTTCCTTCATTCCAGACGATTAAATTAAAAAATCCAGTAACAGCTCATTAGACCTTCTAATGGCAGAAGCCTACACACACACACACAAACACACACAAATACACACACAAACACACACACACACACACACACACAAACACACACACACACACACACTAAGATGTGCTATATCTATACGCACACACACACACACACACACTCCTCCATCCACTAAGTTGTGCTATATCTCTACATGCACACACACACACACACACACACACACACACACACACTCCTCCATCCACTAATATGTGCTATATAAAATGTAGCATAGTTCAATATTTCATATTTAAATAATGCAGATAAAAGTACAATAATTCAACTTATACTCAGAGAAGTATGGTCCAGACCATCTGATACTGGGCTTGATATGTGTATGATGCAATTTTGATTCTTAAGGCAATGTTTTGTTTTTTGATAATACCCCAAAATCTGCTACAATACAATTTGATTTAATTGCCTCTCTGATTTGTAACCAACTTTGTTTAGAATCTCCAACAAAAGACGATGAGATTGAGAAGAAATATTTTGAGTTACAGCCAGGTCACCTTGTTAGACTATTTACATGTTACATTATTTTCTATTAATAATAACCGATTTATGTTTGTTGTTTCAATTTCATAAAGCAGATGCTAAGGTCTGCCCAGTCACTAGAGCTTAACCTGAACAGCTGAGAGACAGTTATATAGTGCTCTCCACCATCACCACCATTATCACCACCACTATCACCACCATCACCATTATCACCACCATCACCACCATTATCACCACCATTATTACCATTATCACAACCATTATCACCACCATCATCCCCAACATCATCCCCACCATCACCACCATTATCACCACCATTATTACCACCATCACCACCATTATCACCACCATTATTACCACTATCACCACCATTATCACCACCATTATCACCACCATCATCCCCAACATCACCACCATTATCACCACCATCACCACAGCCACCACCATTATCACCTCCACCATCCCCACCATAATCACCACCATTATCACCA
>JAQQZX010000009.1:20045360-20068845 GCA_030068355.1 Notoglanidium maculatum
CCCAAGATGCTGGGATTGGCTCCAGCTTCCCTGCGACCCAGACGGATAAAGCGCTATAGATAATGGATGGATGGATTGTTAAATGTTGCTGCGAGCTTCTCTTCTGTCTTGGAAGACGTATATTTGAAGATTTGTTCATCTCATTTTTGACACAGATTGCACCTGTGCACCTGATCATTCATGCAATTATCCGATTAGCCAATCATGTGGCAGCAGCGCAGTGCGGACAGTCATGCATATACAGGTGATGAGCTTTACTTAATGCTCTCATCAAACATCAGAAGTGTGAAAAACATCTCTGTGTTCTCAGAGGCGTGATTGTTGGTAATGGTTTGTGTATTTCAGAAACTGTTTGGATTTTTACATTTCTCGTATCTGGAGTTTATACAGAATGGTGTAGGTGGAAAAAACCTTTTAAACACCCAGTTCTGCAGGCAAAATTGCCTTGGTGATGAGCGAGGCTAGATGCGAACGGCCAGACTGGCTGAAGCTGACAGGAAGTTCAGCTCAAACAATCGCTCTAAACAACCGTGGTGAAAAGAAAAGCATCTCAGGAGCATCTTTTGCTATCCACTTGAACATACTTATTTAAACATCATTAGACCTTCATAGAACGTTCTAGAGTGCACTCTGAAGTCCGGCTCCTTCATCAATCAAAGAAACAGAAGGTCCGTCATGTCCGACACAAACCATTCAGGATTATTATGACAGCATTTCAGCAAGAATTATTCAAACTCTTCTGGATGCAAAGAGGGGCTTTACGGACCCCTTGAGACGGCTTCAATTCTTGAAATTTAAAAGAAAATGCCGTGTCCTTCAAGTTGAGCTTATTAAAGAAGAAATCGTTGTCCATTGGCATTGAGTGTTCCTGCATGCTGTTTGAGCAGCAAGTAACCCGAATGATTGGGGGAAAAAAAACAAGCCTGGCATTTTCTCAGCATGCAGAATCTCTGATTTGACTTTAGTTGATGGTGAGTCATCGACTTGTAGCATGAACATAAAAAACAAGAAATATAAAACCACTTCCTAGGATCCGAGAACAGAAAGCAGGCAGCATATGGTCATTTTTTTATTCACTCTGAGTACATGAGTCTTATCTTACTAAAGGCAGCCATCACACATAACTCTGTGTACCCAACATTACTATTCGGCAGAATGACTAAATCGTGAATTTACTCTGGCCGCCTGGCTAGAAGTTGAGTTGGATGCATCACAGATGAGTTGCACGTCTTTGCATTGAAAATATTTTTAAATATTTACCTGATGTTTTCTTGGATGTTCTCCGTACTGCATTGTTAAGTGCAGTGGTTTGCTTCAAATGCTGGCGAATTACACTTTAACATTCACTTGCTTATTGTGTTACTGAATCATTTCAGTATGAAGTTTCAATGTTTAATGGTTGCATGCAAATGTTTCGAGCATTCGCAACTTTCAAACAAGTTATTAGGAACCGCGACGTGAAGTGGGAATCCATGACAAGATGTCTAATTCAGGGGCAAAACGGGTAGCGTGAAGCTTAACATGTGAACCATAAACACTTTGAATTGTTGTATTTATAGCCATGAACTGACCATTAATGGTTAAGCACGATGGTGAACGATTCAGTCGTGTTAGTCCCTTACAGTATCAAGAACGAGCTAAGCAACAAATTTAACATGTTAGTGAATTTTAGTTGGTGAATTACAGGTTTCGCTTGAGTGGCTCGATTGCAGCTTGAAAGCGATTCGACTCTGATTCAACTCACTTGCAGGGAATGAACCTAATATGCCACGTGATTTAGATTGCAACATTTTTATTATTTTATTTCATTTTTATGTGTAGATTATTGAGCTGCTAAAATGAGCCATGAGGTGCAACCTAAGCGACAGGCGACGGAGCTGTAACACTGCTGAATGCCAGATAGTGGTGCTGGATACAAGCTCAGTCCTTTAACTAAACAAATGACAAAGAAAAAAAAAATCCAAACAAAAGTCATACATAGAGTATGAAAGCATGGGAAATGCAGAACTGCACACAACAGGCTATATGGTACAGCATCTAAACAATAAAAACTGAGACTGTGTTCCAAACCACATGCACACTAAAATAAATAAATAAATAAATTCATTCATTCATTCATAAATAAAGCACACGCGTGTCATTACATTTATGTCCAAAAGGGGGCCGATGGCAGTAAATCATAAAACCTGGCTATTGCTATTAGCGAATGCTAGCTAGCGACCTTGCTAATGAATCACGCATTACATTACATTAGCGAGCTTGTTAGCAAGGGAACAAATTAAAATAGACCAAAATATGCAATCTATTATTTTACATTTATATTCAGACTGGAATCAAAGCCACTTCTGTTGTCCGCCATGTTTTTTGGGAAGCTGGAAATCACAGTGTTGCATCATGGGATGCTGTAGCTGAGGAAGAGAGCTCTGGAAAATTTTTTTTATCAAAGTAGTGTACGATCCAGGTAACTGCAAAATGTTTCTTTTTCTTGTACTGAATACTACTTTCTACTTTTCTATCAAACAAGTATCTGAGTAGTACCCAGTACTTTTTTTTGAAGAAGTTCAATAGGAGCACTAATCAAGGGGAAACACACAACATGTGAGTGCAATCAGAAGGGCACGTGACATGGCCATGTGATCTGTGGTAGGCTGATGGGGCTAATGGGTAGATCAGACGAGTCCAGGGTAAAAGTCATGCTTGAAAGCAGTGCTTATGTGACTCAGAAATGCTGTTCTGGATGGATTGCCAAAAAAAAAGAGAGAGAGAGAGAGAGAGAGAGAGAATGAATGAAAGCATTTCATGAGGACATTTCCGCTAGACATTTTTGGTTCTTTTAATTACATGCAATATGAAACCAACTCAAACTAAATAAACAAACAAACCAGAAATATAAATTTCACTCTGATTTTGCTACTAGGTGAGAAAGCTTCCTAAATCATCGCTAAGATTTGAACTTTTCAGGGAAATTCTGAACATTCGTACGGATTAATCGTGGAAATTAAAGACCTCTTTCCCGTTTCCTTCCTCACTTCACTTGCCACTGAGCTATTATCCAATCACCTTACGTCGTAACACTCCTGTGAAAAAGTGTAGTTGATTAGCGATGGCTTTTCAGCTCATTATCTCAGTTAGTCATTCTGTTTTTCACCTTTTCCTCTCACGCACCTGTTCTCTTTCTCTTCATCTTTCTTTCTTCATTACAGTTACCAGGTTTGTCATACTTCTGTGTTCACGGTCCCGTCTTGCTAAAAATAAATCAAATTTCTTTCTCTCATTACTGCACAGAAATCTTCCTTTGGTCTTCAGAGCCTTGGGAAGAAAAAAAATGAAGAGTGCTCAATTCACCCAAAGAGAAAGAAATCTTTCTTTTTTTTTTTTTTCTTTTTTTTTCTTACATGCTCCCAGACATGAGGCATTATTGAAAGTGTTTCTTCATCCATTTAATACATCCTGGTTTTTGTTCCAACCCTGTACTTTACCTGTCTAACTGTCGGTGCAAAATAAACTTCTTCCAGATCCACAGCCTTTACACTCTTTGCACTTGGACAGGATGGCGTCGTTACCTTTAACACACTTCTGAAAAATGCTGTATATCTCATTTTAATTCAGCACGGCACATGATGATGCTGCAGTATTTAATCCCTACTGAGCTTAAATATGCTGTACTGCTCTAAAACCCAACACTTAAATATGCTGTTCTTCTCTTTACCACACAAATGAGTCACAAATGAGATACTGGGCTTTTTTTTAAAAAAAGTCTTTTATCCCCAATTATTTAAAAGCGCTGTTTAACTTGCTAAAGATGCTGTTTCTGTCTTTAATACTGGCTAAATTAAAACATTGTATCTTAACTCCAAGAATTTCCACGTAAAGATCTTATTCCTTTCCTTAATCACAAAACATACACTATTAAGTTATCGTTTGCTTTCAGCCCCTAGATAATTTCAATATGGTGGACATTTTACCCAACATCAATCAAATACAAAAGATTTGTTCCTCTCGATTTTATTCCTTATTTGTTTGTTTGTTGTTTTCACTCTCAGCACCACTTGCCCTGAAAGTTCGGCTCACTTGGTGACCTGTGAATTGATCCTGTGACCAATCTCTCGTCCTTTTGACGTCTGTTCCACCAAACTGTGGTGTGGTCTGCATCGTGAGGAAGCTATCTGCACATGCCAAGCAATGTATTTGATTCAACTTATCACTTATCCTTTGAAATGGGTTGTTATAGGCGGCAAACTAGACAGAATACTTAAAAAAAAAAAAAAAAAAAAAAAAGAGACTTTCAGAGGACTGGCGCTCTGTAATTAGCTCACATTTGTGGTGCGAGTGCTTGCATCGAGACATCAGCGCACAGCCTGCACGGCTAAAAATCTGCTTATATGGAATGACGACATGCCGCGCATCCACAAAGCACTTGATTGTTGCTATTAAAGATATATAATTTAAATAAGAAACAGCAAATGGATGAACATGTTTTCAAATCTGTATGCATGAATGGAGTTGCACATTGAAGAAATGATCCATTTTTGTTCATCAGACAGTAAATGGGATACTAATTGCAGGTGGGAACTTACGTGAGCAGGAAACTGAAGAAACGCCTGACCACACCGGCTGTAGGATTGCTCAGAGGAATCATTCATTTGACACAGAAAAGCAATCACGCAGAAGGAAAAAAAATATGACCTACAAAACACAATGCTTTACATTTGTCACAATCATTTGCGCTGATTGTTTTTCACTTTGTTGCAGAGCAACAAAGGCTGTGCATTTCAGTGTCATGCACTGTCATCATGTCACAAATGAAATCTTTTGTATGTCAGACAGTAAAACGGACGTCACTGCAACCAGGAACTGATGTTGTGCAGGATCTGAAGAGACAGAAATCAGACCTTTAGGCGTGATAGGACTGGTCAGAGAAATCACTCGAGACAGTTATTCGGATCTGTTACTTTCTGAATCATACATAATTTGCATACAACAGAGAAAATCTCAATTTAAATGTAGCCTGTTGTGCTTTTGCTGAAATCATGATTAAATCTTGCGTGAGAACGTAGAACATAAACGGCTGCCTGTCTCATTGCAACTCGCTCCTATGAACATCTAAAACTGGGTTAATGTGCTCTGCATTTCTTTCATTATTATTGCATCAGTGGAATTATTTCCACCACATCTCCACTTAAACATCCGCTGTCCCTAATGACGCTGGTTCTATCACTAATACTGACATTAATTAAATTTCACATGCAATTCTTCCCAGCCGAGCAGTGTGCCTAGAGATACCTCGTATCTCAGAAGCAGTCTCACCAGCGATGGTCTGGCCTTTGAAACTTGCAAATCTCCTGTTAAATTGTAACCTTATGCATTCCAGCAGAGCAGACCAAAGCCGTCACAGGTCAGTAATGAAAGGACACGCTGGCAGAAACGACAGCTCAGATAAAGAGTGTGTGGCTGAGGGAGACTGACCCGTGTGATGAGGCTGGAGTTGAGCAACGTCTCTGCCTGCCAATTAGACCATTTTTGCTGGTTTTTATGCATGAAAGCTAGACATCACGCAGCAGTGGATCGAAAAGCATATGTTTAAAATGGTATTTAGTTTGCAAACAAAATTAAAACAGGGAAACAAATATTTTTAAAAAGCATGTTTGTTTTTTCACATTATGTAACCTTTTTATATTTATAGAAAACAAAATGTTTCATCGCTATTATCCCAGCGGTCACGTTTTTAACTGCACACGTTTACAGCTCCTGGGATGATTACATGAGAATGAAACAAAACCTATGAAACAAAAATCTACAAAAGACTCTTTTAAGATTATATTCATCAAATATGGATTCTGTAGCTGGTTCGGTATTGTAACAGGTTCTACTTACTTCATTAGTAGTGAAGCCTATGATAGTTTTGTCTATTTCTTGTTAAAATGTGAATTATCTTAAGTAATATTTCATCATATTATTTTAAAAAATAGCTCTTAGCATTAATAATGGAGTACATATGGCTCAGCTGGCTGTTAGTGTATGTGCTCCATTATTTCCTGAGGCACTAAGGATTAGTGTGTGTAAAAACTAATTTATTTTTGTATTTAACTCTGGAAGGCCATAATAAAAGTGAAGAAAAGTTTAGACAGCGATTACGTCTATGTATTTGTTTTTCACCTGTACTCACTTCCTCTCAACCGTGTTACTACAGGGTCTGTGTACTTTGCCTCTGCTCCCCTACAAAATCAGCTGCACGTTGCACAGTCAGAGAAATATGAAGGGGATCTTAATAAAAGCCACGGTTTCTTTAGTGACCACTGCAGTTCTCCATCCAAGAACTTACTGCAGATCACAACGAAATAGTTCAATTAGTACCAATAATCCTGGAAAAGCACTGACCTGGGCTATGGCGACATGCACACAAGGTGCATGAAAGGTTTGTGCGGCTTTTTACACAATGCTTTTGAACATCCCCATGAACATCATCTCTCCTTAACATAAGGGAACTGATCAGCTGCACAATATGCTAGAGAATTCTTGATACTTGCAGCAGGCAGAGAGTGGAAAAAGCTGCATTCAGAAGGGACTCTGATCTGACATACTCACTTAATTGATCTGTCACTATAGTCATACCTCTCGGGAGAATCTCATCACCCAGGCCATTGATCTGGATAAATTACTCAAGGAGAGAACATGGACATCGTTATTACCTGTACCACCAAGTTGAAGAGCCCACGCAACTTGCTAACACCAGACTCACCTGAGCAGAATGCAAATGTAGGAGGGAAAGGAGATTGTGTTTGAACAATATTTGACACTCTTCTGAACTACATCTCTGAGATATCAGACATGTTCCTTCAGCCCTCATCGGTGCAGGACTGGCAAAGAGTTTCATCAACCAGGAACTGGCCGAGAATCTCAACAACTTCGGTCACCTCTACAAGTTCATGCCCTGGATGGACAACTAGTCAGAAATGGTCCTATCACTCAATGCACTCCTTCGGTGATTCTAGAGACAAGTGCTTTGCATTCTGTAACTATATCCGTCTTAGTTACCATTTAACCCAAGTTCCCCATTGGCTTCTGTGGTTACAGCAACGATGAAATCCCCTAATCTCCAGGACTGAGAGGGAGATTTTATCATGGTCACCACAGTGCATTACAGTGCGTGTTCTCACTATGCTTGCATGGGTTTGCTCCGGTTTCCTCCCACAGTCCAAAGACGTGCGGATTAGGTCAACTGGCTACTCCAAATTGCCTATAGGTGTGAATGTGAGTTTGAATGGTTGTCTGTCTCTGTGTTAGTTTTGCAGTGGATTGGTGACCTTTCCAGGGTGCACCCTGCCTCTCGTCCGAAGTCAGCCGGGATTGGTTCCAGCTTCACCATGGCTCATAATGAATAAGCAGCATAGAATATTGATGGATGGTGGATGGATGGATTTAGCACCGCCTAAAGCCACTATGCACTGTGTCTTGCCATATGGACTGGTTAATGCCCTTCTGTTTTTCAGGCATTCACAAACAATGTGCTCAGAAAATGAGTAATGAAAACACACAGTTAGAAAAAATTTGAGCTGGGCTGAACAAATCACTTGAGCTGGTTTTTCAGGTGTAAATATATTAATATTTTGTAAAATGAAATGGACACACATTTTTAGGTCAGCATGACATGACATGAAGAGCAAATGGAAATGCTCCTTTTTTTTCAAATAAAGTGAAAAACATTGCAAGGGGAGCATATTGCAGGAGGAGAAAACCCAGCTTTAATCACATAACATCACTCAATGAGAACATTCATTATTGTGTTTTGTCGAAAATATCATTTCTATTTTGTGCAACTGCAATGGAAACCTGGCTAAAGACATGTTAGGAAAGTTATTATTTTTAACCTATTGTTATTGCATATATAGATGACATTTGATATACTTTCCATCCTACGAGATCCAGGTTTGTCAAGTCAAAATCGGAAATAGCAGAACTAATCTCCACCACAATAACATTTTTCTCAAGAAAACTCTCTTATGCTGAATGAATTGATGATTTTGACAATAGAGAACTTTTAGCAGTCAGACTAGCCCTTGAAGAATGATGCCACTAGCTTCGTTGTATTCACAGACCATCATAATCTGAAGTATCTGAAAACAGCCAAGCAACTCAACCCCAGACAGGCTTGATAGACCACTTTCTTCTCCTGTTTCAACATCAAAATTTCATACAGACAGGGATCCAAAAACACTAAAGGAGACACAATCTCCCACATGCGCTGTGCACCACCCAAGGAAGAGACTACAAAAGCCATACCCCCAGAGTCATGTTTTGTTGGAGCCATTACTTGGGACATTGACCAAGAAATCAGTTGAGTTAATGAGAACAATCCCAGTTCTCAGAATTGTCCTGATAGGAAGAGCTATGTTCCACCACTCCTTCAAGTTAAACTAATCAACTGGGCCCATTCCTGATCTGTAACAGAGCACCCAGGAACAAATAATGTGTATCAGTTGATGAACACTAAGTATTGGTCCCACCATGATCACAGACATCCAGAAGTTTGTAAAGTACTGTTCCAATCGTGCCCAAGCCAAAGTTCCCAGAGTCCGATCTGCCGGGAAGCTTCATCATCTGCCCATTCCACAGCAACCATGGACTCGTCTTCTGGACCGATCTTCTGCTTCTCAGAACCATATCACTGTACTGGTTATAATACACCTGATCCCACTGTCTGGCTTATCTATTCCTTTCCAACCTGCTGAACTTTTATTCCACTATGTTTTGGTGTCCCTGACCACAGAGTATGTGACAATGGTGGCGAATTCATTTCACAAGTGTGGTGATCTTTCATTGAGAAACTGGAAGTTTTTGTGAGCTTAACATCTGGAGACCATCCTTAGGCCAAAAGAATGTGCAAACCAAGAGCTTGGATATTTTCTCAGGGCTTACCGTGTTGATGTTCAGGAAAACTGGGCACATTTTATACCATGGGCCAAATTTTGCACAAAATTTCCTGTATCAGAGGAGGTGAGGAGGTCTGATGAGCAAGTAGTTTTTCAACACAAAACTTATTTTTGGTTAAGTTATTTTCTAGATCATTACTTTTAGTTTTACTCAAGTGAATTATTAATACAGTAGCAGTACTTTTACGCAAGTGTTTTATTTACTCTTTCCACCATTGGTTAAGTATTAATATAAGCAATTTTGGCACTAAACTAAAAGTTGTGCACACAAATTACCGCAAATCTTTTGCTACATGAAAGCGATATAACTAAAGAGATTAATTTTTTATATAATGATGAGGCTATGCATGTTTCACACTACAGTTGGTTGCGCTTTGAGGGTTCAGGTAATAAGTAAGGAATAAAGCACAATACATCATGCTGTAATAGGAAAATCAATGATGATGAATTGAAAAAGCAATTTTTTATTAATTAAAAGTTATACATGATCATTTTTATCGTTTAGAATTACATTTAATGTTGCGGAACGTCTAAGAAACAGGATACGCCAAAGCAACTATAAAATAACTAATCATACAACGAAAAAAATCATGTTGTGTTTCTCAGAAAACAGAAGTACAAAGTTCTTTCCTGTTGCTGGAAACTTACTGACCTTTGCAACGTGTGGACACCTGAGACTCCTTCCATAAATATTAAATAGCCAGAAAACTTCACCTCATCCACAATTCTATATTTATCTTTGTTAAATGACAACACATTTTTAAAAATAGGTTTATTATTAGACTTAATTATATAGAGTGTCCTCCATACAAACTCCTGTGCAAGTTAATTCTATACAAATGATAAAATATTAGACTGAGTGCATTAATAGAAACCTGCGATTTTCAGCACTACTGTCAGTGCTGGTGTAAAACAAACTAATTTTCTGCCATGTTGACATTCCATGCAACATCATGCGTATTTTTTTTCCCCATCATAATCATTTGACATATCTGTATGGTCAAAGAATGTCAATGTAGGTCAGAGAAGCTGACAAATAAAACAATAAGTATGAGAGGAGTTACAATAATTGCCTCACCATAACCATCTTCCTGCCAGAGAGAAAAGAGAGTTTAATTCCAGTCTTTTACCATGAGCACCTGATTATTGCAGTTTGACTAGCTGGAAATGTGTGGAGTGAGACAATCTCCAAGTTTAATGGCATACAGATTCGAGGCATTCCATGAGGAAATACTCAAATGCCAGTCATTCTGTTGGCAGAGCTATACAACAGAACCACCGCCACCCAGCTGACAGCCTGATTACTGCTGTGGCTTTCTTCTAAAAATGAAATAACCTAAGGACTGTAGTGGGGAACACAGAGAAGCAAAAGGAAAACAGTTCACAGCCTTCTCCTGTACTGAGAGCTGATCTGACTCATCCATCTTTTCATTATAAAAGTTAAACAAACTGCTGCTGCTGAAAGGCTTGGATGAAGCATGTCAATGGAGAGTTCAATCAAAAGCTCAAAAAAAGCCCAGGAGATGGATGAGAAAAGACCGTGTGGGACATAAAAGTCTTTTATTTGGTTGTGTGTGTGTTTACATCGGTAGTAGTTTCTTTGTGATAAAATTAAATGATAGCCTATTTTATAATTGACACATTGTGGTTTGAGGGTATAAAAAGGAGTTGTAAAAAATGAGATATGCTTGTTTTTTGTTTTTCTTTTGTAACTGGACCATTTGATGACTTCAAGTCAAGTCAAGTAAGTGAAGTCAGGTCAGAATAAGCCAGGTTAGAACAAGTCAAGCCTTTATAGGCCAGGACAAGTCAAGTAAAGTCATTGCAAATGGAATCAGTTCAGGTCAGGATACGTCAAGTCACGTCAAGTCAAGTCAAGTCAACTGAGGTAAGGTCAGGGCAGGGCAGACCAAGCCAAGTCAAGTCAAGTGAAAGTCAGTTTTAGACATGTCGAGCTAGTCATGTCAGGTCAGGGCAGTACAGGCCAGTCCAAGTCAAGTCAGATCAGGTCAGGTCAGGTCAGAGCAAATAAAGTCAATTCAAGTCAAGATAGATTAAGGCAAGTCAAATCAGCTCAAGGCAAAGATAACACAAGTCAGGAAAGGTCAAGTCATCTCAAGTCAAGTGAATTGAGGTCAGGTCAGGGCAGGACAGGTCACATCAGGTCAGGGCAGGTCAATAATGGCAAGTCAGACCAATTCAAATCAAATGAAAGTCAAGTTAAGACAAGTTAGGCAAAGTCAGACAAAGTCAGGTCAGACAAGGACAAGCCAAGTCATGTAATGTCACATCATGCCATGCCACGTCACAAAATGTCATGTCACATGACATCAAGTTAAGTCAGACTGGGTTAAAAGAAGCCAGGTTAATTTCAGTCAGCTTTATTCTCATTCCACTCATGACAGACACACTTGAAAATAAGGTTTCAAATTAATATACTCAAGTAATGATTAACTAATGGTTAGGATGACCCCTGTGCGAGGAACCCCAGAGATGGGTGAAGTGTTTCCTGAAGGGGAGGGCAGTGTGATGGTTGACAACGAGCATTTCTCTTAAGGAATTGGGAAGGGGGTTTGCTCATTGCACAGCATTGTCCCCATTGGCTACCGGAATCCAGCTAATTTGGTGGCATGTTAATTAATGTATGAACTGTGAATTAGCATTCTCTAATTGATGATCCAGCAAGTGTGAAGTAATCACATAAAGTCACAGTGACTTCAACATTAGTTCATGAACAACAGGAACTCATGATACACTTTTCATTAATTTATGCATTAAATCTTCCTGAGTCATGCATTAGTTAAGCATTACTTAAGTAGGATTTGTACTCTTATTATAAAGTGTTAGCAGAATTAAATATACAGAGTGGATTCCATTTGATGCTTTTTTAAGTCGCCCAAGCCTTCTGCAAATAGCACAAAAATGCAATGTTAAATTATGTTTAATGTCCCATCTGAGATATTATATCAGTTGACAGTACTTAATTAATATCAAAAATTTTGCTATAATAAGAAAATGTCTGTAAAAGGTAATAGCAATGCTCCAGTGACATTTATGGCATCTCTCTAAGTGTAGTGTAGCTCTCCAGACATGAGAAAGGAGAGAAATTACATCCTACGATCTCAGTGTTCTGTTTATCTGCATATTCCTGCTTTCATTTATTAAAATGCACTGGATCTCCTGCTCTGCTGGGGGCGAGACAATAACTAATGTAAAATTAATTTACCTGTATAGTTTCCTTTTTTTTCTGTGCTCACATCCCTGAACAAAGTTTGCACTCAGTCAATAATTTAAAAGGTCTCATTTGTTATATTAATAAAGGATGTTCATTAATCCAGCAGGGCTACATCCATCCCCCTGTGTCTCCTGTCTCGGCTAGGTTCTCCTTCGTGGATAAGAAAGGAGGTGGACTCTGGCCCTGTATTGATTACCTGGGATTAAATCAGATCTCAGTCAAATATCCCTATCCTCTGCTGCTGGTGCTTTCAACCATGGAACAGGTTTGTAGTGCCAAGATCTTGACCTCTGTAGTGCCTACAACGTTGTGTGCATCCGTGAAAGTGCCGAGTGGAAGACTGCTTTTAGCAACTCTAGTGGTCGCTGCAAGAATTGCATCATGGCTTATGGTCTGGCCTATGCTCCAAACATATCCCAACCAACGCCTTATAGATGATGTCCTGCGAGATATGTTGGGGAGTTATGTCATCGCCCACATAAACGACATCCTGATATAATCACCAACATGAAGATCAATGTGTGTCAGGAGGGTTCTAGCATGCCTGAGAGAGAACCAGCTCTACGTGAAGGCTGAGAAGTGTGTGGTCCATGTCACTAAAATCTCCTGTGATACATCATCATGGCTGTTGGGGTCTCCATGGATGAGGAGAAGGTCACCACCTGGCCTAGACTCCCGACTATTCAGGAGCTGCCGAGGTTTTTGGGGTTTGCAAATTTTTACTGGCGCTTCATCCAGGGATTCAGCTAAATAGCGGCTCGACATGTCACATCATCTCCGCCTCGGGCTCTGAGGTCCACGGACTCCATGGACTGCGCTGCTCAGCAGCCTCCAAACATGGCCGCCCATCACTCTTCTGCACTTCCCCGGTCCCCTGATTCCCACAGTCCCCTGATTAATTGTTAAGTTTGTACTCAAAGCCACACTATTTAAGTTCCCTTGTTTCCTGAGTTCATTGCGAAGTGCTGTATTGTGTTTTCACGTGCGCACCAAGCCTTTTGTCTTTGCTATTGTCTCTCTGGGCTCTGACCATTGTCTTCGGACTTTGACCTTGATTACCGCCAAGCCTCTGATTACTCGGTTTGCCAAATATCATGCCTGTTTTTGACTTTGCCTATGGATCTAGGTTTTTGGACTGCGTTTGCCTGCCTACTTTAATAAAGCTCCAGCCTTTACCTGTCTGCTTACCTAGAGAGTGTTAAAAGAAAATTAATATTCAAGAAGGACAAATATTTACCAAAGAACTGGTTTAGGATTATTGTGTCGGTGTAAAGAGAGAAGGCTGAGACAGAGACAGGATCAAGTTTTGATATTAAATCCGAAGGCTGTCGTCTACTACATGGCCTCAGTCACACAAATATGATATTCTGTTCTTTCTGGAACCTGCATATCTGAAACAACTCTGTAATGAAATATCATCTCAGTTTTAATGGTCTGAAGATCAGCCTTGAAGGCACTTTTAGGTGCTGTTAGAAGCAAATCTTCTCTCAGGAATTAGTAATTAAAATTGTAGAGCAGTCATGAGTTTTAGAAGAGTATTATGTCATTTATGTGTAGTGGATATTTTATTGATGTACTGTACACAGAAAGGGAAAAGAACTCCAAGGTTATTCACTCTGAATGCACTGAAATATGAATGCCTTCGTGTGTCAGGTTTCTGAGCCTCACTTCATTATTGCCATTGATTTCATAATGTCTTCATGCCCCGTTTGTTGCTGCAGCAGCTGGTGTGTAACCAAGCAACCTGATCTGTCACTTTCATAATTTCCTATCAGTTTCTAGTGAGTGAGGCACACACACGCCACTGGAGACCGATGAGTGACAGGTCTGTGGCACTATATGATTTTCCTTCTCTCTTATTCCATTTGGCTGTCATGTCATTTCAAGAACGTATCGGTGGATCCATTGGAAAGGCAATCCATTGGATTTTGTAAGATTTAATGCACGTTATCCTGTACAGTATTGCGATCTGCTGTGTTTTGCATACTAGATGCAAGACTGTGAATGCAAGACCTTTTTTTCTGGACTGTGTGTAAAATTATAATTTGACATAATCTGATATCATCTAAACCATTATTGTATAGTGTAGCTTTTTTTTGCCAATTTTGAAAAATGAATTACAGTCCTAGTCATGATTTAATCCAGTTATACAGAATGAACATTATTATACATCACTGTTGAATTATTTATTCCGATTGGTCAGAAGGTGTTGATTAATTTTCTGTAACAGCAGTAGCTCACATATTTTTAAGAATGCGTTCATTCTGCGTAAGTTATCATTTCTTTAACTGTATTACACAGAGGCACAATAGATTATAGTGACATTGATGGAAAAAGTCTCCAGTGTCATCACTTTGTAACATTCAAAGGTAAAGCTGTAACTTTACAGTCTGATATGTTCAGGACTGAGGAGTTTACACTTTGTGATTTCTAGGTAAGTGTGTTTTTTCTATATTAAAGGTCCTCTATATAGGATTCAGGGGGATCTATTAGAAGAAATGGAATATAATATTCATAAGTATGTCCTCATTAGTGTATAATTAGCTGTAACTACGAATCGTTGTGTTTGCGTAAGTTTAGAACGAGCTCTTTATATCTACACAGGGAGCGGGTCCACCTCTACGGAGCCGCCATGTTGCGCCGCTACAGTAGCCCAGAATGGACAAAACTCATTTTTACACATGACTCATTTATGTTCACGTGAATGCTTTCCACATTTAATTCAGTTATTAATTCACATGTGATTTTTACACAGTTCGTTTTTCACATGCGATTTTTTCCCAAGTCATTTATTTTCACATGATTTTTACATATGAATCATTTATTTTGCATTTTTTTTCAAATGATATTTCATATTGTCCCCTGATATAAATAAATAAATGAATTAAATAACTTTACATGCAGCAGTTATCTTTACATGCAATTTAGTTTTGTCACACATTTCATGAGATTTCATAGAGCCGGGTCCCAAAACATTTGGAAATGATCAAAGTCATTGTAATTTTAGTTCTCGCCCACAGTATCCTGGAGTTGAAATGAAAAAATACATAAAGTCCAGAGGGGATTTACATCCAAATCAGACACACACACACACACACACACACACACACACACACACACACACACACACCCCTATTTGGACAAGTAATAAAAAAAAACCAATCATAACTTGTCATTTCTAATACCTGGTAACAAATCCTTACATACAGAAGCAGAAAGCAAAAATAACAATAACTTTGTCCAAATATTTATAGACCTGACTGTATGTGCTCTTTTGTTTATGATTATTTTTCAGGTGCTCTTTTTTTTTCTACTGAGCTGAATGTGCAATTTTCATTGCACTTGTAATTGTGAATTTCATTCAATTACATGTTCAAGCATATAATATAGAAGCGTATGATCGTGTGTAATGTGTATGTGATGTTTCTCTAATGGAAGGCCTTGCAGAAGGTTATTTTCTTTCCTGAGTACTTCATTTAACACGGTGTTTGTGTATCTGCATACTTAAAAGTCCCCATGTTCACCGATTAAACAAACAGAATTGACTTCCCGCTATCACCTCGTACCCTCCGGCTCAGGATTTATTCGGGGATTATGAAAACACGGGTTGCTGCAGATTATCATCTCATGCCAGACCATCAGGTACATTTAGATAGACTGGAATAAACAGCTCATGCATATGCAGCATATTTAAACACTTAATGTTGTACTCCAGTTATTTACTCGAGAAAAAGTGCAATTATTATAAATCACAATTAAATACATCACTCTGGTTAAAGCTGAAGTATGACTTTGAACTCTTCACTCAAGTTACAGAAGTATAACTATTCATTTTTTTCTATAAGAAAAAAATAGAAGAAATGATCTGCCTCAATTACAAATCATAATGTTTTTAATTCCTCAATTAACCAAGGAACCAAAATAACGTGAAAATAAAAGAATAATGTGTACATATCATGAAAAATAAATATATGGGAATAAAAATATTGTGAGAAAAATCAATACAAATTAATATAAATAAATGTGTATTGCATTTAATGTGTAAAAGTCACATGTGAATATAAATAAAGCATGTATCAAAATCAACTTACGGTTCAAGGGAAAAAATTTTCACATATGAAAATTAATTATTTAAGTGTAAATATTCCACATGAGTCATATGTTAAAAATCATGAGAAAATAAATGAATCAAATGCAAAAATCACATGTGGAAGCATGCCGGGGAAGCGCAGTGCTGCCGCCTCTCCTCGTGCCTGTGTGGGTTTCATCCGTGTGCTCCGGTTTCCTCCCACAGTCCAGAGACATTCAGATTGGATCAACTGGCTGCTCTAAATTGCCCACAGGTGTGAATGTGAGTGTGAATGGTTGTCTGTCTCTGTGTTAGGTTGGTGACCTGTCCAGCGTGTACCCCGACTCTGACGCTTTCCCTCTGACCCACAATGGAGAAGAGACATAGAAAATGGATGGATGGCCATCAGCCATAACATTAAAGCAGTGACATGTAAAGTGAATAACTTTGGTTATTTCATTAAAATGGGATATGTCAAGTGAACAATCAGTTCTCAAAGTTGATGCTCTGGAAGGAGGACAATTGAGCAAGCATAAGGATCTGACTGACTTTGACAAGGACCAACTTGTGATGGCAAGACGACTTGGTCAGAGCATCTCCAAAACAGCAGGTCTTGTGGGGTGTTCCTTCATGACAAGGTAATGAGCTCGCGAGGCTCACTGATGAACATGGGAAGCGAAGGCTAGCACATCTGGTCCGATCTCACAGAAGTTGCCGAAAAAGTAAATGCAGGCGGTGATAGAAAGCTGTCAGAACACACAGAAACCGTTCTGACTCGTGAGCATCAGAACTGGACCATGGAGCAATGGAAGAAGGTGGCCTGGTCTGATGAACCACGTTTTCTTTACATCATGTGGATGGCCGTGTGCACCTGTGTCACTTACCTGCGGAAGAGATGGTGAGAAGAAGGCAAGCCAGCAGAGGCAGTGTGATGCTCTGGACAATGTTCTGCTGGGAGACCTTGGCTCCTGCATTCATGTGGATGTTCATGTCTGACATGTACCATCTACCTGAACATTGATGCAGACCAAGTACACCCCTTCATGGCGACGGTACTCCCTAATGGCCTCTTTCGGCTGGATAATGCGTCCTGCCGCACTGCACACATTGTTCAGGAATGGTTTGAGGATCATGAAGAAGAGTTCAAGGTGTTGACTCGGGCCTCCAAATTCCCCAGATCTCAATCCGATCGAGTCGGACAAACGAGTCTGATTCAAATCACAATTAACAGGACTTAAAGGATCTGCTGCTAACGTCTTGGTGGCTAACAGCACACCTCCAGAGGTCTTGTGGAGTCCTTGGAGACCTACACAATATTAATCAGCTGGTTTTAATCTTGAACACTGTAAATGACTCATGTCTAAATTGCATGTGAAAAGAAACGACTCATAAAATATATAGGTATGTTTTTAAATCACGTGAAAATAAATACATTACATCGCTCCTGCTACCTCACAGCATGTTGAACAAGAAAGCAGGCTTACTCATCCTGTACTAATCCCCATGTCTTGGGTTTTATTTGCTGTAAGCTGACGACCTCATTTTTAGAAACATTCACATAATGAGTCATTTGCATAAGGGCGTGCATGACTCCGGCACAGAGGGAGAGACAAAAAAGAAACACGTTAATGAAGGAACATGGGCTTTCCTTACAAGACGCTTCATTTTCGATATCATGTGGAAATTATAAGCGTGATTCCAGCCTGCAGAACATCCGAAGCTCGGCTCATTACATGACATGGCAATCTCGCGGTGGATAATGTTTGTGTCATCATCCTGAGTAGGAACATCTGCATCTACGGTTATTATCACCATCCAAATCACTGTAAAAGGAACTGAGAAAATCTCAGTCCATTTTTTTCATGTGCTCCATAATGGAGAGAGATTTGCTGTTGATGCCTTAAGCCTTTTTCTTTTTTTTTCCTCTCTTTTTTTCTCCAACACCAAGCAAATGATAGCTTTGGTATAGGATCTAATTTGTGATTTCCACTCTCTGGGTCTTTGCATAATTGCACAGCACCGGTGTAAATTGGTGTGATACGGCAAACAGACATCGAGCTGTTGCGCATTTGAAGTACTTACAGAGGAGAAACGAGTGTCAAAGGGTGAAAGGGGGCAAGATGTACAATTCGTACAGTTCAGATTGAGGTCAATGTGTTTATGCAGAGTTTCAGTGTCATGGTGAGTGAGAGGAAAAGAAGAGCGGAGGAAAAGAAAGCATTCAAGCAAGTGGAATCTCTTTTTTTCTTGTTTATAAATCACTAAATGGCCTTGATGTGTTAGAAATAACACTGATTGCTGACAGGCATCTCAGATCAGTGAGGTCTGGTCAGATAATGATGCCCAGAGTTATTACCCAAAGCCTGGACATGAAAACAAACCCTGATATTCACAGGCCACTTCATCATTCTCTTTCCTTTCTTAATTACATTATCTTTTTTTTTTCTCCAAAGAATTTTCCCATATATTCATTTATTTTTTACATGCTTTTTTTTTTTTTTACACACATGATTCATTTAGTTTCACATTATAATTATTATTATTTATTCACTAAATTCACATATGAGTTTTTACAAATCATTTATTTATTTTTACATCTAATATTTTCCTTTATGATTCATTTACTTTCATATGTGATTTTTCTTTTTTTTTTTTTTTTTTTACAAATGATTAATGCACTCCCGTATGCCGGGTTGTTTTTTCCTACAAATGTGTCATTTACTTTGACATGAGATTTTTTAACAGATGATTTCTGTATTTTGACATTTAAACAAATGATTGATTTAATTCCATATAAGACTGTATTATTATTATTATTATTATTATTATTATTATTATTATTATTATTAATGATAAATTATTATTCATTTATCTCCACATGGGAAGTTTTACAGGATGTTTTCCAAATGTGATTGTTTTTTTCCTTTCTTACAAATGATTTACGACTTTTTTCCCTGTTCATGCATGTTCACATCTGGCTTTTTTACACAATGCATTAATTCTCGCATGAATTTTTATGTGATTTGTGTCTTACATGTGAAACGTGTGCTTTCAATTATTTTCACAAGTGATCTTTTTCATCCTTCATTATTCATGGGATTTTATTTGTTTGAATTTTACATGTTGATTTCTTAGATATGATGTTATTCACATGTCACGTATGTCTGCTTGAGTCCACATCAGAATCTCTCCCCGCCTGCCTGATAGGATTTTCTGGTTATCACCGCTGACAGCTCAGCTTTAATTAATTTCATTTCCTTTTTATTCTTTTATAAAGCACTCTGAATAATTGTGTGTATGAAGCTGTGCTATATGAATAAATATGCAACAAATATGTCTTTGCCTTGCAAATAGGTTTTAAATGGAAAAGTGGTGATAGAGTCTAAATAACTTAAACTTTCACATTGTGTGCTAAATGAGCCGAGACGAAGCCATTATGGACAACAAAAGCATTTCCATAAGCATTGCTAAAATGCTTTAAAAGTATCTTAACTAGGGACTGCGCATTATAACCAAAAGTGGAAGAACACTGAGGGTTAGCTGCGACAGTTCCAAACAGTTCCAAACAGTTCTAAGACCCAACACCAGACATGCCAATTACCAGAGTACTGATTAATCACTCACATGTTTTCTGTCAGCTATAATCTGGCTTCGGTACTTAAACAAGCACTCAGTCAGTGTCTAACTTGCAAAGTCTTGCCAGCTCTTTCATGTAATTTGAAGCCTTTAAGCACTGTTCAACCTTTTTGAATTCCTTTGTTACAGAGTTTAGTATTGGAACAGAATTTTTTTTTAAATTTTATTTGCTCTAGTCTCAATAAATTTGAGTTTGGGATTGGAAGATGAACACGGGACGTTATATCGGAATTTCATATTTCATTTCCTGATATTTATATCTAGCTGTATTACGCAAATTAGAAAACGACACCTTTTATTTGAACCTACCGGTTTTCAAGTGATCAGAAATACTGGAACATGTGACTTTCATGTTGCCCATGTGTGCTCCAATCTTCATAAGCTGTAGTATTAGGGGAGGGGTTATGCTAATTAGGTGGCTCAAGGGCATCATCATCTGGATGACTGGAGGAGGCTCTGGTCTACAGTTTGCTCCACATGTTGTCCAGTCTCTCCTGTGAAAAGCAACCCTAAAGCATGATGCTACCACCACCGTGCTTTACCGTATGCTGTTACCTGGGTGTTGGGATGTCCATTATACTTTGGCTTGGTCTAAACAATTATGCTTTACCTTTACACCACTTTTACACACTTTTAGTCTCATCAGACCACAAAAAGCACTCAGAAGTTCCCATAATTGGACTTTCTCGTAAGGGGTCTTTTCAGGCGTGTCTTTCTTCTGACCAACGTCACACTGAGCTCTGGAGTCTTAGACACTTCTCTGATGATTGCCTCAGCACTCCTGATCTTTGCACTGCTTGGTTGTGCCATATTTTTTCCACTTTGCTGTAATGGATTTCACAGTGCCTCGAAGAAGGTTCCAAGCTTGCCGATGGTGTAATAACCGTCTCCAGCTTTTTTTCCTCCTAAAAGCTGCATCTCGAAGCTTCACAGGCAGTTGCATGAGCTTCATGACAGCAGCACTGATTCTGATCCGTCGTTTCACATGTGAAACCTCCCAAAGTCAGAGATATTTATTGTACAAGCTTACCATTGGAGACAAGTGTATATTTAGCACAAGCGCTCTGAAATTAAATCCTAATATAATTCTAATAAACTTACATCTGTGGTTGCAATTCAGCAGAAAGAGAAATGTCCTGAGTTTTTTTTTTTTTTTTTAATTGTTTTGAATTTCACACAAATGCTAAAAGACGTGTAATGTACAAGCGTGAGAGTGAGTTGACATGTTCGGGTCAGTGTTCCCTTGAGATATCCTTCACCTGCGTGTAAATCCGTGCCCGCAGCCAAGCACTAATTTATGTAATATCTTGAGGCCAATATCAAAATAAAATTCTATAACATTTTTGCAAGATCTCGCACAGCTTTTCATTTAGATTAGTGTAGTGAAATCGCAACAGTGCGCTCCATGGGAGAGGTTCAAAGAATTTTATTTTGATATTGGCCTCAAATATAGTGATGTTAGATCAGTGCTTGGCAGTAGGCATGGTTTGCACATAAGTAGGAAAAAATAAAGAGAATAATTAGTGCACGCATCACATGTTTGGCAAACTGACCTGGAAGTACAATGACCTAAACAAAAACTTTGCGAGATCTTTGTGAGAGCTAGATCTTTTTTCCCTCCGCGTCCCTTCTCGGGTTCTGTAGGAAGTACAGCTTGGCTCTAAGAAAAAGGAAAAGATTTCCTCGGTAGGCCGAAGGCCTCCGTAACTTCCTGTTTGGTTCTACTTGCTTCTATGACTTGACATTTCTTCACATATTCACACACTATGGTCAGGAATGATGTTCTTTATCCAAATGCTCGTACAAAAGAATGGCAAGAGCTAGAAAAGATGAAGTAAATGTCAGTATATTTATGTCATCTTTACTATATTTTTAAGTGAAAGGAGCCACACCAGCTTGCTGCTGAAGAGCAGTTATTTCCAGAGCACAGGCCAGGACAATTCATCATTTGAGACTGCAAATGCATCACATGACATGACGAATAGAAAAATGACATCCTCTTTCCCTGGCATTTACATATATGAGTGATGGAGCACACAGCTTGACACTCATAAAATCAAATTTAAATTTCATTTGAGTGAGCTCATATTGCAGCTCGGGCCCAAATCCATCTCATGTCTGTAATTCATGTAGATGTGTGATTCATTCACTATCACATGCTGGGTACGAATTTATTATTTGTAAATTGTTCAGAGTAACATTTGCACAAGGAATGTGGCGTTCAAGACAATCCAGTTAAGTTGGAAAAATTTTCACGCCCTATATTTTTACCCTGAGTGTTTGTAAATTGCGAATAAGGACACTCCATGTCTCGACTGATCGACTCCGAATCGTATAATTGTCTGAGTTATTACGGTTCTATGTATGAAATTTAGTTGCAACTCATCTGTTGACTTGAAAGAACGTGATGAAGCTATAAATTAAGAATAACTACAATAAACTAATGCTAGCTAGCTAATTAGCACAAAAGTAATGCCATTCTCTGGCTGATCTGCATTACTTAAAGATTTAGTGCATGCTGCAGTTTCATTTAGTCCTTATTTAGTTGTTTTCAGCTCTTTTCATGTTGTATGGAGTTTTAGGGTTTTTTGTGACAATGTAAATCAGCTGTGCAGTGAGCGATCTTGGTAAATTAAAGCTGATTGGTATGTATTTATCAATAGCTACACTCGAGGCCGATAAAAATCTTTAGTTAATCAGAATTTGTTGCAGACATTATTGCAGTATGGATGGCAAATGGAAGACTGAATTTATATAATGTGGAGAGAGCAAGCTGGCTAAAGTAAATTTTCAGTTTCTGAAAACTCTTGTGGGGTTTGAAATATCCATTTATCATTTTATTTGCTATTCTACTTGAAAAGAAATTCATTCATTTGAAACATTAACCACACAGTATGAAGGACATTGCTTACAGCATTAATCTTTTCAGAGCATAAAAGTGTAAAGCACAAAAAAACCCATATTAGTATGTTTCTATTTAACAAAGTTTAAAATCTGAAGGCATGTGTGTTTTAATGCTGAATATTACCTCGATGTGAATTCTATCTGTTTTCTTTCATAGTATTGGCATCTAAACCTGATGTCCTGTGATGAGTAAAAGGCAAGTCTCTATGAGAGTGAATCAGAATGGACAAATGTTTGGTTTGTCCTGTCCTTCCTCCTCAGCTGCCCATTTACCAGATTTCTGAAACTGAATTAAGTGATATGGCATGTTTAATTTGACTCCAAATCCACACTAGCTAAATCCTCAGATCTCCAGATTCATCCTGGAGAAGCTTGCATGGCTGAATGTGGCAGCTAAAGACGTTGCAGGCAGAGACTTAGTGGTTACGTTTCCACCCAAATGTTCCACAGGAATGCCAGTTATTTTCATTTATTTATTGCCAGTTATTTCATAATTTATGCACAAAATCTATTTCCAATACTCTCTATCACATCTTCCCATTATGGATACAGCAACTTTGTGCATTTCAGCCAGGCATGAGGTTTAATCTTCAATAGGTGCCAATATGGCTAACACACAAGCTAACACACTAGCAGCCAGAGAGAGAGAGAGAGAGAGAGAGAGAGAGAGAGAGAGAGAGAGAGAGAGAGAGAGAGAGAGAGAGAGAGAGA
>JAQQZX010000009.1:20076727-20087614 GCA_030068355.1 Notoglanidium maculatum
ATCCACTTAAACTTAAAAAGGGTTAGGTAGAGTAAAAAATATTCGAAAAAACTACCTTATTTTGTTACTATGGCTGACGCTACTGACAAGTAAGTCGAAGTACAAGTAGTCTTCAATAAGTCTACTGAAGATAAAGTATGCACTGAAAAATTACTGGAGTTGCGACTAACTCACTCAAAAACACAAGCACACTACTGCACTTACAAGTAAAAAAGAATAACACAATCATTAATACCATGATTTTTGTTATCAAAGTTTATTTTATTCACAGAGTGTACTAAATCAGCCATCGACTTTGACGAGTTCATGCTAGCAATTTGTCAATTTGACGAAAAACAGTTAAAAATGGGCTGTGACACTGGAAGATCATATATTTTCTTATGAATGCAATTCACTTTAGACTTAATGACGTTATGTATGCTAATATCAACACAAAATTTTAAATATTCCCGAATAAAACTTACCGCTGTAGCAAGACAAAATGTCGTCGCAAATTCTGGAAAGCTCTTCTTCACCGGAAATAAGGGTGTGGTCAATTGAACACTTAAAGTGTGTAAAATTGAATAACGACCGAAATCCACACCAACACTTTCAGGCACTTACCCTGCAGGTGTCCGATTTGATACATTAAGTGATAAAATAACTCTGACCTGTGTTGATTTCAGCTAACACTGAAAAATGAACAAGGGCAGGTTTGCTGTGTAGACACCGCGTCCTCCAGGCTAAAGAGGAGAGGGCACATCTGGCTTGTTATCAGCGCACAGTTCAAAAGTCAGCATCTGTGATGGTATGGGGGGCATTAATGCACATGGCATGGGCAGCTTGCACATCTGGGAAGACACCATTAACGCTGAATGATGTATACAGGCTTTGAAGCAACATATGCAACTATTAAGACAACGTCTGTTCCAGGGAAAGCTTTTCTTATTTCAGTAAAACAATGCCAAACTGCATTCTGCATGTATTTGTATTACAGCAGCGCGGCTCAGTGGTAGAAGAGTCCGGGTGTTAAACTGGCCTGCCTGCAGTCCAAGACCTGTCACACAATGAAAACATTTGGCACAGATGACCTTGCCCTCTTTTCACTGGTAACTTTGTGCTTTTTCCGTACCCATGACTAAACATCATTCTGTAAATGAATTAGCAGGTGTAACTAGGTGTAGAGCAAAAGCCTCATGTATTTTAGCTAAAGGTGTTAACACAGTCTGCTGCCACCGTCAGGTGAAAGGACAAACTGCAACATGTTGGTCTGCGGGCCTCCGATCATACATTCTAACAGAGAAGCTAACATCCGTCTGCAGGCCACATTTTCCCTGAGGATGGACTTTACAGCCCCCGGGTATACAGCACAGTGTTTACTTGTTATTATTATTATTATTAGTAGTAGTAGTAGTAGTAGAAAATCATCCCTAATATAGTGTTTTTACACAATTACAACACAGAACTGAAACTACTTCCCATCCTGGCCTTTCCATTCACCTCATATAAAACTCAGAATAAGGAGACACTTATTATGAGTCAAAAGTAATGAGCCAAAAGTCATGGTAGATGAGGGGTTCGGAGTGTCTTTTTGTAGGGAGCTCAATTTGTTGGTTAACTCATTAACAGCGGCCTCATTGCCACCAACTCGATATGCAAGATGGGCTTCATTAAAATCAGACACCTGTAGAGCTGACATTGCGTGTTCAAAAACTGGCAGTAATTATTTGCACTTGAATTTTTTTTTAGATGCCTTAAACAGTGTGCTCAGTAAACGGCATTCAGAGAAGCGTAAAATCTTTTGCAAATTTTTAAAATTCTTTAACTCTGCAGCCACCACCTCAGTTCCTTTAATGATTAGAGCTTCCTGGCAGGACTTTTAACAAGGCTGAACTGAAATGACTGATTTTTTTCAGCCCGTAAAACTTTTCTCAACTCTATATTAATGTACTTCGTGTAGTGCGGTTAGAGATCGGCTCAGGCTCTGGTCTTTTTTTTCTGGAAGGTGATGTGATATGCAAATATATGCAAACTTTTCTTTTAGGGACATTTTTGAAGCTCTATTTTGTCTTTGATGTATCTTTGATGTTGTAGAACTTTCATGAGATAAGTTCACACTTACATTATAGCAGCTATAAACATTCGTCCTGAAGACTTTCCCATGACTGGTAACAAGGCACAAGGCTCTGGCACTGGTGACTCCTTACATAAAAGAAAAAAGGTCACCTTACGGAGTTGCGGAGTTGTATGTTCTTACAATTCAGTTCAATTTTATTCGTATAACGCTTTTAACAATGGACATTGCCACAAAGCAGCTTTACAGAAATATAAAAGTTCTTAACTTATAAATGTATCCCTAATGAGCAAGCCAGGAGAAATCTTGAGAGGAACCAGACTCAAAAAGGAACCCATCCTCATCTGGGTGACACCAGATAGTGCGATTAAAAACTACTTGCTTCTATAGCCATGTGTTCTGTGGTCCAAAGGTACAATTGTGTAGAGAGAAAATTCACTATACATGAAATCTGGGCCTGTTTTGTTGTTTTGTTATCAACAGTTCACTGTTGGAGACTTCTGTTGGTGTTGGTGGTAATTGAAGTCCTAAAGTAATCATGGCAATTGTAGGCCGAAGCCATTGTAGCAAAACTGTTTCTATGAACAGCATTCCAGAGCCAGCTTCAATGCTTGTAAGTGTATGTTCAGGCTGTTCTTATGGGGTCATCCTTAGCAGGAGCGATTGCATACCAAGTGGTGAAAACACCAACTGGACACAGGACGTCATGGTGGATCAGGTAGGACCGGAGAGCAGAAGAGGTTAGAATCACTGGTATCTCGGAATTAGCGTATACACTTTCATCTCACTTCTGAGCAAAAACCTCACTGAGAATTCGCTCTTTGTGCATTTCTACAGAGTTGGCATGGACGTGTCCTTGTCTTTGGGTTATGACTTCGTTCAGCTTGCAAATTTCATAAAAATTCAAGGCAGCCAGAGATAACAATGGATGTTTTCAATCTGTGTTCTCGTTTTCTCTCAGAGCATTTGACACGTCAGTCAGTGAAAAGGCATGAATAGCGAGAAAACGAAGGCTGTTTACCTTGCTGGTTCCAAAGAAGTGCACCAACTGTCACTGTCACAGCCACTGAATACGTAGACAATAAACAGAGTCAGTCTCCAGGCATGAGAAACAGTTAATGCGTAGGCAGGAAAGGCACATGCAAGAGCTCAATCTTGTATGAATGTATTAATAATTAACCTTTTAGGACAGGATTGAGAATGCTTGAAGATTGACAGTGAACCCAAATAAAATCAAACTGCATGATGTTAACCTTATCTGAGATTTATGTTGATTCTTTTCACTTTTTATGTCTCAATGATCATGTAAGACATTGTACACATACAGTATGAGTGACAGAGTACAGTGGAATGGTACACAAACGCTTATTTAGAGCTAATAAGCTGCATGATGTGCTGCACGCTCCATGGAAAGCTAGCGCTCACTTCTCATGTTCAAACGCACGTTGTATTATTTGTAATCTTTTTGTCTCCTGTTACTTAATTCCTTTTCCTTTTTTTAAAGCTCGACAATATCACTTTCTTTTTCTAAGAACGCTCACAAAAGACCTATTTTGCAGAGCAACCTGTTGTCCATCATCTAAACATAGGGTTGACTTGCTTTTTTTCTCTAAAATGTAATATCTACAAGGTTGTTTTAGCCGAATATTGATTTAAAACACACGGTGGTATTGATTAAATGTTAGCAGTTCATACACCGCAAAGGAAAACTGTGTAAGATCAATAGTTATAAAGGTACGAGTTAAATCAACAACAACAGGGCTAAAGTAACTCCTACAGATACAATTGATTTTAAATTTGTTTTGCTGTGGGTTTTTTCACTTCCTAATGGCTTTATTATTTGCATATGTCCCTGAAAGTCAGGAAGACTGTGTTTTAGGTCTTAAAATATTTCTATTCAACAATATTAACTTTTTTAGTTCAGAAATTAATCATACCATATCTGCTGCTCACACTGTTTGAATGATGTGTCTGCAATGATTCAATGGAAACTGTTGTTATTATAATTGTTAGCTACACTGATCAGCCAGAACAATAAAACTACCTGCCTAATATTGTGTAGGTGTCCTTGTGCTGCCGAAACAGCTCTGACTCATCGAGGCATCGACTCCAGAAGACCTCTGAAGGTGTGCTGTGGTATCTGACACCAAGACATTAGCAGCAGATCCTTTAAGTCCTGTAAATTGCGAGGTGGAACCTCCATGGATGAGACGTATTTGTCCAGCACATCCCTCAGATTCTAAATTGGATTGAGATCTGGGGAACTCGGAGGCCGAGTCAACACCTTGAACTCTTTTTCATGTTCCTCAAACCATTCCTGAACAATATTTGTGGCAGGACGCAATATCCTGCTGAAAGAGACCACTTCCCACTGCCATTAGGGAATACCGTTGCCATGAAGGGGTGTAACAATGTTTAGGTAGGTGGTACGTGTCAAAGTAACATCCAGATGAATGCCAGGACCCAAGATGCATCAATAAGCCTTGGGTGCCCATGGCCTTGTTGCTGGTTCACCGGTTGTCCTTCCTTCCTTCCAACTACTTTTGGTAGGTATTAACCCCAGCATACTGGGGACACCCACAAGACCTTCTGTTTTGGAGATGCTCTGACCCAGTCGTCTAGCCATCACAATTTGGCCCTTGTCAAAGTCACTTAGATCCTTACGCTTGTCCATTTTCGCCTGCTTCCAATACATCAACTTTAAGAACTGACTATTAACTTGCTGCCTAATATATCCCACCCCTTGAGGTGCCGTTGTAACCAGGTAATCAATGTCAGATGAGGGGAAGGGGTATAGCTCCCAGGGGTGTCACTTACTCGACCTTCACAATCACAAGTGTCACTAGTAGTTCGTCTTTGTGGGTGGGTAGCTACCGCTACTGTCGTCGCTTCAGGATGTGGCCTGTCCGGTGTCTTTTTTTTAAGTTCAGAAAAAAATGGTAGAAATGGTCGTAGCTACTGTATATACAGCTTCTAAATATTACCAGTTAACACAAATTGAATACAGCACTAATGAGTGTAGAAGAAAGTGTAGGTTGTTTGATTTAGATGTTACATGCTATGCTTGATACTTGCTTTGTTGACAGATTAGCAAAGCATGCTAACTGTACTAGCTATGTACACTCACCAGAGGTACCAGCAAACTCTGCTACTTCTTACCAAGGTTTTTTTTTCTTTCTAACGCGGAAGAGTATGTTTATTAGGATAAAATGAAATTGCAGATATGGACGTTTTTCATCCATTCTTGCACATCAAACTGTAAATGAGAACTAATTGCAGCTTGTCATTTGACACTTGATGCTTTCAATGAGCATGCAGGTGATCAGTAGGAGGTTAAAGTCAAGGTGGTTCTCTTAAAATCCTGAGGTATAATCACTAGATCAGAATCTTTAGCTGGATTTCCTGAGACATACAAAAAACACCTCATTAAAACATTTATCATTCTACTTTGGCGGAAAAGAAACTACACTAACAGATGTTCTGCGGAGCTCAACAAACCACTCGAAGATGTGTTGTGAAGTTCAAAGCTTTCATGGACTCACACATACATACACACGCTCAAACACTCATTAAACTGCTAATTGTGCCCTTGACAAAAATATAATTCAATTACCCGAAATAGAAGGGAGGGATTAGAGTTGGTCACTTATCTCAGCGCTGCTTTCTTGCCTGGTTTAGGAAACACTGTGCTAATTGGCCGCGTGTGTATTGGTGCCAGTGTGATGGTTAAGCCCTACATTTAGTGCCTGGAATTAAAAATGAGCCTCCTTGTCATGATGAAACAGTTGGGGCTTTTCTTTCTAGGAAAACAAACAGGCACATTCATTAGGAGGCAGAACATCTTGACGGGAGCCTCCTAGTGGAGCGAAAGTGTGGGATGCTTGAAGGAAAGTGATTTTCTTTGCACAGGTGAATTTTTCATAGAAGCTATTTATTCATAAACCTTCAATATACTTAGACTCTTTTACAGGCAGGGTTTGCTTTGTGTAAAACCAGTGAAAGGAGTCGTACAAGTTTTACATTACTGCGCTTGGCACTTTTAAGCTTAAATTAAAGGCAGTAGAGCTGACTTGAAAGCTTCGTGTTTAGGATTTACATTTTCTCATCCATTCCTCTCTCTGTCCTTCATTTGTTTTTCAGTCTCACTGAACAATGCTGAAGAAAGTGGTTTGCTTTTTGAGCTCAGTGTTGCATCTAAGGTTGAGGTTTGGCTGGGGTTAGAGCTAAGGTTGGGATTTGCCTTGGGATAGGACTGAGGTGGGGTTTGCCTCAGATCGAGGATTAGCTGGGGTTATTACTCATTAGTTGGGGTAATGCATGTGTTACGGCTGGCTTGGAGTAGAACTGGACTAGGTCTGGAGTTTGCCTCATGTTAGAACTGGACTAGATTTGGAGTTTGCCTCATGTTAGACCTGGACTAGGTCTGGAGTTTGCCTCATGTTAGAACTGGACTAGGTTTGGGGTTTGCCTCATGTTAGAACTGGACTAGGTTTGGGGTTTGCCTCATGTTAGAACTGGACTAAGTCTGGAGTTTGCCTCATGTAAGAACTGGACTAGGTTTGGGGTTTGTCTTGTCTTAGGGCTGTGGTTTGCCTCAGGATAGGACTTTAGGGTAGGATAGGATGTTTGGGCTGTGTTTGGGGTTTGTTTGCTAGGGTTGATGTTTGGACTAGGCTAGGTTTAGGAGTGGCAAACAGTTTGGTTTTAATTGAAGGTTAGGTGTGTGTTTGGTTCGACTATTGTTTGCCCTGAAGAATATTTTAGTGATTTTTAGTTTTTTTCCTCAGGTTAAGGTTACAATTAGTGGGATTGGGCTTGTTTAGGTTTATTGTTGAGCTATACCTTGGGGCTAGGATAAAGGTTAACTTAGGCTTTGAAAAAGTTAGGCTCAGAATAGGACTTGATTAGGATTAGATTTAGATTGGGTCTAAAGTTAAGCTATAGTTTGGGTTACGCTTGGTTTAGAGCTTGCCTCGGATTAAGGATGGCATTAGTTTCTCATCATGCTTATAATCACAAAATACAACCACATCACTCTGATTTCTTTTAATGAATGTACATATTCCTTATACGATCAGACTGTAATATACAGTTCACTGAAACACAAAATAGCATCCCATTTAGTAAAGTAGTAGTTAATGGGGAAGTCTGACCTGAATGCTGAGATAAATCAGATAAACTCTGAAAACTCAAAGAACCCAATGACCCAGATTCAGTGGTGCTAAAAAAGAAGCCAGTTTGGAACTGCATAGAAGCTTCAGGACAACATTTAGGACTGTGTTAATAATGTTTTTGGAGTTTCTGATGGTGCCAGACATGAGACACTGAACAGTCTGGGGCTGAAGGCTGTTTGTCTGTCGCTGGATAATGAAAAGATGATCGAGGCCATGAACTAAGAGCGAGTGCAGGTCGTATCCTCCTCTTTATACATGCATGAGGTGGCATCTGTGTCTGTCTCATGGTCAAAAGCCGATGCAGATGGCAGTCTGGTCCCAAAATCCGTTTATAGGCTGTTTTGAAAATGCAGTGGAGATCCATTAAGGTAGAAAGAAAGCATTTTTACCATTTTCAACCTCAACTGCAGTGCTGTTATCATCTCACTTAGATAATGAGAGGGTGTTGCAGTGGCATTAAAGTCCACTTTAAAAAGCATGTTTTCAACTCCTACATCTTTGGTCGAGTCAAGCGTGTGGTTTGATTCTTCAGAGAGTCATTGCTATAGCTGGGGGGTTGGGTGCTGCCGACATATCGGGCCAAATATCCAGTAAAGGAGCAGCATTACCCAGAATGCCTCTCCATCTCGACCTGGACATCATCCAGATTGACCATCATCTGAACACCAGCCCATTTACAGAATGGGCTCGGAGTCAAATTAACAGTGGAGGTTATAGAGAAGGCACATCAGTCAAAATTATCTCAACACTTTTGTCCATTTTTCATACCTAAGTTTAACAGTCGATGAAAGTGCCCCTATTTCACATAGTGTGGTGTTTTTATGTCATTTTCTCATCACAGTCAGGGCGACTGTTCTGCTTTTAAGCGAGTCAGTTAACAGAATAAAAATCAGTAAATGTCAATATTTCTTTTTCTTTGTAATTGTGATGATTTTTTTTGCAACAATAAGCACAACAAACAGAACGATAAGCAAAAATGAAACGATAAACACAACAAACCGAACAATGAACACAACAAATGGAACAGTAAGCAAAAAATGAAGCAAACAAATATGAGTCAAAAAACAAAACAGTAAGCAAAAATGAAACAAAAACAACAAATGGAACAATAAACACAAGAAAAGGAACAATGACTATAACAAGGGGATTAATAAGCAACAGGCAGAACAATAAACACTATAAACAAAGCAATAAACATAAATGGAACATTAAACAACGAACAAAATTAAAAATAAATATACAAAAATAAATTTGATGAATAGAACAAAACACAACAAACATGATAAACATCATGGCAAACATGAACCATTAACAATAAATGTAGCTAATAACAAAAATTCCAAACTAAATAATGCATGCAACAAACAAAACATAAACCAATCAGAAGAATAAACACAACAAAGAGAAAGAAAAGCTACAAAACCGTAAATACAACCAAGCAATAAACACAACACGCAGAACAATAAACACAACAAATGAAACAAATAGAACTGTAAACATAATAAACCATGGCAAACAAAAACAACAAACTAACAATAAACAAAATCAGAACAATAAACCATTATATTATACATGATTCTTTTCACGTGTGATTATTTGCATGAGTCCATGTGATTTTTAACACGTGATTTGTTTATTTTCACATAAACGTTTCCAACAATAACACTGAACAATGAACACTGCAAACAGAACAACAATCAGACCGATCAATGCAACAACAACACAACAAACAGAGAGAAAACGGTACAAATGAAACGATAAACAACAAACGTAACAAAGAGCATATTTTTTAACCGTGATTTTATTATACGTTTTGTTTATTTTTCCAATAAATAGAACAATAAACACAACAAATATAATGATAAACACAAACAGACCAACAAACACAACAAAAATGCAACAAACTGAACAGTAAACACATC
Organism: Notoglanidium maculatum; assembly: GCA_030068355.1. Classification (NCBI taxonomy): domain Eukaryota; kingdom Metazoa; phylum Chordata; class Actinopteri; order Siluriformes; family Auchenoglanididae; genus Notoglanidium; species Notoglanidium maculatum. The sequence goes on from JAQQZX010000009.1 coordinate 20,085,877, forward strand.
CGTCAGAACAACAGACACAACAAACCAAACCATAAACACAACAGAACAAAAAACAGAACAAAACCATAAACAACAACAAACAGAATAATAAACATCGCTAAATAATTTACATGGATGAATCTGATTGGCTGTAAGAGAGGACCGGTAACAAAACACGACTAGTCACTGACTTTTCCGAGTTACCGGTTAACTAGTAAACATCCAGTTGTTTCACCTGTAACCTGTTCAGGTTAATAATAAACGTCATCCTTGTCAAAGTGATTCGTATATGAACCACACACGTGATTTTTAGACATTTTACATTATTTTATGTTTGACACGCTTTTACATGTGGACTTATTTTTTATGATTAACTTATTTTCACTTTTTTTTTACACAGTTCATTTTTATTGCTTTTTTTTGCACAGTTCATTTACTTTTTTTTTAATGATTTTTACAAAACCTAATTATAATCTCAATTTTGTTCCCACTTTTTATTTCAAACTAATGTTTTACACATTACTCATTTCTCATGATCATACACATGATCACTTTTACATTATTGTTTTTTTTTACATGATTCACTTTTCAGATGTGAATCATTCATTTATTTACCCATTCATTTATTTTCATGTGATTTTTTACACATTTTGAAAAGGCATTTTTAAATATGATTCATTGATTTCCATGTGATTCCTTTTCTCTTACTTAGTCATTCATAATTGCATAATATGTACACGTGATTTATTTATTAGACAACTGTTTTGTCTTTTTATGTGCAATCGTTTCACGATTCATTTATTTTCACATGTGAATTTTACACAATTCACTTGGCATTTGTGATTTTGGTAAACATGATTATTTTCACACATTTTTTTGTGGTTTTGTTTACCGTATATTATTCACATGACGTCACACGAGTTCACACGTCACGTCACATCAGGAAATAACGTTAAAAAGCAGTTTGACATGTTTTCCATGCGATCACATATTACTCACAAAATCATGTGTGAACCTCTAACCTCAAAAAACCTCAAAAAGGAGAAAGAATGAGAACACACACACACACACACACACACACACACACACACACACACACACACACACAGACGTAGCAGCCAAAAATATAAGTGGGAACACAGAGAAACCCATCAGTGGAGGTCTGACACAGAAGGAGTGGGCTGTGAAAAAGAGCCTCTCTGAAACAAACACACACACACACGCACACACACACACACACACGCACACACACACACACAAACAGTAACCACCTACACATCCTTCCTCCACAACTACCATCATAAAAAGAGGCCATGGCCAAACAATCCTGCTCAAAAAAAGCAGGAGACAAAAAAAAGAGAGAGAGAAAATGAGAGCGAGTCGACGAAAATCCGTCATCGGACATGTTTTTTGACACCTCAGAGACTCCGAGCTCAGTTCTTCTAGCGGTACGTTCTGGGAACAAACAGTGATTTCCAGACAATGAGCCTGATTAGCTTCAGGCTTTAGATTTGAGGCATGTCTAAGATTTGAGTCTCAGCTTGAATGATCAGATGCACTCCATCTCTATCTTTTATCACTGATGAAGAGGTTCCTCTCTCTCTCTCTCTCTCTCTCTCTTTCTCTCTCTCTCTTTCTTCCTCGCTCTCTCTTCCTCTCTCTCTCCCTCTCTCTCTCTTCCTCTCTCTCCCTCTCTTTCTCTCTCTCTCTCTCTCTATCTTCCTCTCTATCTCTCTCTCTCTCTCTCTTTCTTACTCTC
>JAQQZX010000009.1:20097147-20107231 GCA_030068355.1 Notoglanidium maculatum
AGTAGCATTTCCACACTGACTTTTTCTGTAGCTTTCGGTGAGTGAAAATAACATTCTGGAGCATTGTAATTGTAATTGCTCAGAAAGTGTTGAATAATTCAGTTGGTGTTGATTGAACTAGTGTGAGGAGAAGCAAACCGGATGGTTCACATCCCGATTCAAATAGCCCCTGCACCAATTCCTAGCTTCTACCTGTATTTTGAAAGGCTCTTCAAAATTAGGAGCTGCAAGTAAGCAACTCAACAAGGTCTGATGAAAGCAGACTGACAATGAACTGGCCAAACAAACTTTTCATTAACAGGTCAGTCAATGAAGCCACCATTGTAGAAAAGTTACAACACAAACTACGAGAGTAGCCTACCAACATGAAAAATCTCATTAATTCTTTTCTTATTTGTTGGCACTGGATAATTGTTATCAGTCTCCACTTTAACTCAAACAGGCCTTGCCTCCCCTTGGCCATGACAGGTGATTGCTGCTTTGGCAAACTCACACTATGATAAGTGGCGTGGTAGGTCGGCTTCAACAAGACAATCAAGCAGGGCCTCAAGATGCTGGAAGTGATCAGACCAGGTACTGCTGTTACTTATATGCTGAAATGTAGCAGGGGCATTACATAAGCGAAAAGGCATAACAATCCCTCAGGTGTAATCTCTTTGGCCCTTGCTGATAATGGTACTAGCCAGTAACCATTCAAAAGATCCAAATTGGTCACAAATGTGGTGCTTCCCACCTGATCAATGCAGCCCTTCATAACAAGGCACTGGATAACAATCAAGCATCGTAACAGAAATGAATTTTCTATAATCTGTTCCTGAAACCCATCAGGTTTCATTACCAACAAGCTAGAAAAGAGCACCCAGTCTGAAAATATTGGTTCTGCTAGACCATTGTCTAACATGTAGAGGACAACCTTGTCTATCTGTTTGCGTTCCTCCCCAGAAACATGATGGGTTATTTAATAGGTTAAGCATAGCTTACGTCTGCGTCATGTTCAATAAAATGGGTGTGTGATGGTATGATTAAAAACAGAGAATGATGGGAATTCATCAGCTCAACTAAATCTGAACATGGAGTGTTCAAGTGTCTTAATTGATATTCTAAACCTTTCAAACAGGAAGGATTATCTGATCTCCCTGTAAGAGCAGGAACTGATGAAACTTTAAAATAGGACACTACATCACTTTCAGCAGTTGTGGTAGCCATTACAATCTTTCTATAAGACGAATCCACTACTGAATCATGGTCAACATTTCTTCCCAAAAAATGCAAGTGAGGAGGAAGGCCAGGTTAAAAAGGTTTATAATCACACCATTGTATGTTCCCTGGTCTATCAGGTGTATGGATCAAATAATCATGCTTAGACACCCAGCGCTTTACAAAATAAGGCCCGCTAAACTTGGCTTGGGACTTAGCTTTTTCATCTTTTCTTCTGTGGTTCTTAAAAGCAACTGCGCAGATGATGCAAACAACTGAAAATCATTAATACATTTTAGAACAATGGCTGGATCTTCATCAGGGGCCCATTGGTCCCTGAACACAGCTTATGGACCACAAACTGTGTCCAAAACCAGTTCATTCGGCATAAACCCGTGCTATCTTGAACCAGCTCACGTACAGCAAACAATAGCCACAGCAATCCCACTTCCCAAATGTGAGAGCTCAGTGTAGTAAGAGTGCAACATTGACTTAAGAGCCTGGTGGAAGCACTCCAGAGCTCCATGAGACTGTGGGTGATAAGCTCTAGCAATGTTATGCTTGACCTGAAGCTGCCTCACAGCTTGAATAAATGTGCCTGAAATGAAATTACTCCCTGATCAGGTTGTATTACCTTAGAAAGGCAGATAGGTAGATGTAATGGAGGTTAAAGCTTTCAGAGCAGATTTGGTCTTAATAGAGCTCAAAGGAAAATCAGCTGAATAACAGATACTTCTACACATAAGTCACAAAATACTGACTACCAGATGTATTTTTCAGTAAAGGCCAACACAGTCAGTTATAAGATACAAAAAAGGTTTTCCTTCATTAGAATAGAATACAAAGATGTTGGATTAATCTTTTGATTGGGTTTTGTAGTCAGCTGAAATGCTGGTCATAGGTTTTCCTTTCCCCTAGCTAACCAGCAATCCCATCATGAGAAATAATTAACACCAGTTCCCTAAATCTGGAGGGCACAATAACCTATCAATACGGGCCCATTTTCTCCATAACAAACCCTCTTGGATGTAGTAGCCACATCAATTTTCCTCAACATTGTCAAGGTTTCACTGTAGGATCTACACTTTTCTCTCTTATCAGGTCTTCCTTAGAGGCTGATGGTAAAAGGATGAGGAACGGCTCATTCAAATCCTTCTCAAAGTTAAAATCCACCAAGGAAGATGAGCTCTGGCTTAGCTTTGCTCGTTGTCCCGAGTGACAGCACATGCAGGGAAAATATTATGGATTTTCTTTACTCTTTCATGTGACTGAGTTGTGCACAAAGGAGATAAAGTAGGCACCAATGGTTGGGAAATATTTCTCCAAACTCTGCCACCTGCTAAATCATTTGGTTACATGATACCTGTATATCAGTACCATCCACAGGCAAAGATGAACGAACAGCCACAGGAACCTGCCCACGCATCAGAAGATATGAAAAAATGGTGTAAGGGTACCTTTAATGGAACTGTCCCAATGCCAATAGCCTGTATTGATGTACCTGTGTGTATTTGGTCAGAAAAGTAAAATGCCCATTAAATTAAAACTTTGAGAAGTTCCTGTGAAGTGTTGGTTGTGCAGTATGAATGACCGACAGCAAATCTTTTTACTACTGAAGCCACCAAACCAGTTCATTTTACATAAACAGTAGCATCAGAAGATTTTGGTCATACTTTACTATTTTAATTGGACACATTCCTTTCCAATGACCGCTATACTGACAAATGGCTATCTGGACTCTATCTAGATTAAATTTACCCGTAACATTCCTCAGATTGGTCGGAGAAGATTCCTGAGAAATATCAAACATTCATGAATTCAATTTAAACATTTTCCCTTCGTGCACCACCGTAATGTCGGTAAGCTGTTAACCCACGCGAATGACTCACAAGGTACTTGTCGGATAAAAGTGAAGCTGCTGATGAAGTGTTAACTTCATGTTCGCCAATATAAGCAGCAATGTGGTCCGGCACTGAACATTTAATCTGCTCTAGAACAATCAGGTTGCACAAATCTTCATAAGTGGTTATATCAGAGGCAGAGCATCAGCGAGCAAAATGAGCTGAAAAATCAGAAGCTAATTCTACGTATTCTGACTCTGCCCTAAACTTCTTAAACTTAAAAAGTACAGCAGCTTTAACTAAAGCATAATGAAAACTTTCACTAGGACTGAGGGCGTTATAAGCTACTTCCTCTGAAAACACACTAACATTGTTTTACCTGCATCAGGCCATCCTCTTACCGCTTCAACACGTTCAAATGGTACCAAAATGTATCTGGTCATTTTCATTGCATTTTGGCTGTAAATGTAAATTTCCAAAATCAGTCACTTTCCAAACAGATTGACTGGGCATGCCTATACCTACAAGAGACTCGGTAGCCTTTCCCGCTCTTATGAACGCCAATCTCTAGTTCCATTTCCTCCCCCCTTGTCACTGCACTTGCTCTGCCTTCATTGTGTCACGGTCTATCTGTAATTGTAACGTCTCATGTTTTGCGGTTTCTTTTCCCACATCATACTGCATACTGTTAAAGAGCCAAGTTCCCAGGTTTAAATGGTAAGCTTAGCAGGAAAAACCAGAGCTGCCTCTGACGGTTAGAAATAGCTAGGTCTTCTACTTACTCTTTTTAGTTAATTTTTTCCCCCCCATCCCAAACATAGTGCCAACTCAAAGTATTATGCAAAGGCCACTGCAAAAATACACCTACCATTGGATTATGTTTTTTTCTCCATAATAAACTGAGAACCCACAAACTCAATCAATAAAAATGTTGTGCACCAATCATTAACAATATGGCTAATCAACCATGTGTTATTGCCAGAAGGTGTCCCCTTCTAACCTACCAAACCAGAACTAACTAATTCAACCCTAGTGTGTACTTATGCTTGGCAGGGCATATATTCCCAACCAACGCAATGAAAATGCACCTGAGACGATTGTTCTAGCCTCATGGACAACACACAGAAATGACAAAAGAGCCCTTTAAACAATCAAGCAAGGAAAAGAAACACCAATACCTCCTACTGAGGAATTAATACTACAACATAACTGGGGAAAATAAATAAATAGTCCAATTAAACAGGAGAGGTGACAAAGGTACTGAACCAGACCTATTCATAAAGTATATGAGAAACACTTACCATGCACCATTAGTTTTCACCAAGACAGCACAGATCCATTACAAGGCCTACTATTCCACAGTCAACATACAGATTACCAACACTACAGAACCTCCTCAGTGCAGGCCTCCAAAGACATGTGGCCTATACAGGCGGAGTACAGCCGTTCAACAACAAACAGCTGAGCCATTAGTCAATTTTGGTTCAAAAGAAAAATGTACAAGACCCCAATTATTACAGCCTGCAATAAAGAAAGGAGCACCACATAGCAGTTGAAATCTAAGCTGGTATTTTATTTACAACCAGGATACCAAGGTTTGATTGGATAGTCAGTGGGTCAGTGTGATGCAGACGCTGGATGGAGGGAAATTCTAAAAAACAAACAGACAGACAGATAAACATACAAAGTAATAGCAAACCAAGACAAAATTATTGCAGATGAAGGCGCCACATATAAACCACCTAGACAGCAACTTCCCAGGAAAAACAGAGCGTGTGAGCCTGGAGCAGGCTTTATAGCCTTCCCTATAACGTCAACCAATTAGTCTTCAGGGGCGGGACATAACAGGCCAGCAGGTAGGCAGGCTGCATTGCTAGAGAGAGAGAGAGAGAGAGAGAGAGAGAGAGATGTTTTCATTGCAGTTTTGTGCAAAATAGAAGTGATATTTAATAAATTTTAAGAAAACACAATTGCAAATGATCTGTTTCCACGGAGTGATGTTATGCGAATTCACTTGGTTTTCTCCTCTCACTGAAGCTCTTACAGATCACTCTTTTTTCAGAAAAGTAACATTTCCATTTGCTCTTCATGTCATATCATGTGACTTAAATTGAAAGAAAGTGTTTCCATTAAAATTTTGTGAAATATCTGAAAATGTGAGCGTTAAGAACACTTTTTGAAATTCACCCGTTTCCATTACTCATTTGTTAGTTTGCAATTTCACATTGTGCATTAAACAGGTGAATGAAAACACAATTACAAAGAAAGAGAGAAAGAGAGAGAGAAAATAGGCAAACAGTAATCCTACAGAGGACAGACGGCCGTCGCACGTGCTGAACAGAACATCATCAGTATTTATGTTAGGCAAGCTTCATTTAGCTAATCAGCGTTAACTTTTTCTCACCCAACTATAAAAATAGATACTCTGTAGTATAAAGCCCAGTGTCCTGAAGTGGGAGGCTGTGCTCTTGTTTACTTTAGGAGGATTCATGAGGTTAAAGTTCATCTAGTTGAAAATTAAAATCGGTGGACATATCGGATACGATATGAACTGCTACCAGAAGTGACTTTTGTTTGACTTTTTTGATTTGGCAGATTTTATTACAATAGTTTAAAAGTAATGTTATACAAATAGTTACTACAGTAGTAGTTAAACTAATAACTTTGCGCACATGAAAATGCAGACTCCGGGATCGATAAAGGTAGACCTCATTAATCAACCTGAGGCTCGACACTTTGTCTTTTCGACGTTGTGTATACTGCAATTTTATTCTTCATGCATATAATCCTTGGCAGGATGACTCAAGCCCACTGTGGATATCTTTATTTAAACATTGGCACACTTCTCCCTGCTTTCCCCCAGTGGAGGCGAGGTCGTGATTCGTTTTGTTCATAAATCTCAAGTTCAAATCTTTGATTTTAAAGTGTCAAATAAAAAAAAACAATTTGGACTCGAGTCTGAAGTCATCGAATTCGTGACTCAAGTTCCCACCTCCGCCGTTTATTCACTCAGCTGGGGTTATACAGGCAGGGTGGTGTATCTTCTACCAACATATCTGCTATTCCTGCTTTTTATGCCAGGACCATAAATATATATAATCCAAACGCCATACTACAATCTCTCTCTTTCTTTTTGTTGTACAGCTCTAAACGGCAGGTTTGCATTAATGTGCTCGTTCTTATACGTTATTGTTTCTATAGTAACAGCTCATTCACAGGGACTTGTTCAGCTTGCATCTACATAAACAACTTAAAAAATGTACACTTGTTAAGACGGTGACGTTTTCTGCAAGGAGATGCTTATTTAACTTGTATGGAAGGAGTCTCCAGTGTCAGCGCTTTGTCAGTCAGAAGTAAAGCTGGAACTATGTTTTCCGACATCTTCAGGACAGAGGAGTTTACGCTTCTGGGTAGTAGGACAAGCATGTTAAAGTAACTTGAAACGGAGAAAAATACGACCTCATACTAATGTAAGGAAGAAAACGCTCAGGATGTGGTGTTGTAGTACAACAGTGAACTTTGGTGGTAGCAGTAAATCTATGTAGCAGCACAGACTGTTTTATAACTTTCTTAAAATGAACGAGTTTGACTGAAATTTTTGTCTGAAATCCTATCTGAGAAGCTAGTCAGCTGGATAATGTTTCCAGAGAAAAAATTGCTAAATGGAAATATCTGAAGATACATTGCTCTCTCTGCGCCTACAATTATTCAACCCCCTTTGCAAATTAGGTTGGCAAATCAGAGCGGAATCCTGAAACGTCTGTGGCTTATTTATATGCTTTTGAGCATATTGGCGCTGACTTTTCTTGTGCTTTTGGGTCAGTAGTGGTGCATGTCTTGGAGTCTAGCCGGTGTTCCTTTAACTTTGAACTTGCGAACTTGCAAGCATACCTCAATGTCCACCAAGGCTTGGTTTCAGCAAAGGTTCTGGAAGATTCTAGAGAGGCCATCACTGTCGCCTGACTTGAACCCCATAGAAGATCTCTGGTTGGATTTGAAGAAGGTGGTTGCAACCTGCAAACTCAAGAATATTAGTGATCTGGAGGCCATTGCCCATAAGGAATGGGCAAGGGTTCCTCGGGAACGCTGCCAGAAGCTGGTGTCAGGCTATGCATCACGTTTGCAGCAGGTCATAACAGCTCTACTAAGTACTAAAAATGCTTGTCATGAAGGGGTTGAATAATTTTGAGTGGCATTTTGTGTTGAATAAGGAGAAAGCACTTGTATCTTTGTACAAATTTAATTTGTACAAAATCTTTTCAGATTATGGATGAGAATTTGACATTGGAAATTTTTAACCACGAAATATTTTTCATTCAGGTGAATTTCTTGAAAAAAAAAACAAAACAAAAAAAAAATACTAAAACTTATTTTTTACCTACAGCTAAGAAAGAACAGCATGAACCCTCACAATACACCTCCACAGCGAAACCTTCAAGCCTCATCCTAAAGAATAAGCGTCGGCCCTGTGAAACAAATTGTTAAGTTTTCAGAGTGTTGTGCTCGCTCTCTCTCTCTCTCTCTCTCTCTCTCGCTCTCTCTCTCTCTCTCGCTCTCTCTCATCACAGGGTCAGGTTTCTTTTGTCCTTGTGTCTGAGATGAGCTGGTCAGACTTTTCAAATCCTTCAGAATGCCTTTCGTTTTAATCCTACAGCACCACAACGCATGACAGAGTGCTTATTTAACCAAATCTCTACATCAAGAGTTCAAAAAGCCTTGAAAAGGAATGTCGAGATTCAGCTGTCAGTGTTGGATGCTGGAGATTAAACAACAAAGTGAACCTTAACATCGGATTGAAGAATTATTTCTCTAGGGGACTTTTAGCTTGAGCTAAAGACATGTTTTCTGAAAAATTGAAAGGAAAACATGATGTCAGAACAGAAGACATTAAGATCGTATCCACATACTATCACTACCATCACTTACATGATAGCTTTAGTCCCATTAGGTTCCATTTGGGCTGGAAAATGGCTCGGATTTTTTTCTGTAATGTGCATGTTTTTCTCTGTATAATGGTAGGCACTGAGGAGCGAGATGAGGAACCCTTTCCTACCATTCAAGACAAAAAAAACCTTTCATTTTAGCAGGGAGAGAAAAGTGCATTGAAATGGAATAAAAAACCAAGACAATGACCTTCTTACCTTCTTATAAATAAGGGTTTCTTGAAAGTTCTTTGGATGGGTTCTACTTAAAGGCTTTTGGGAATCAGGACGTTTTCCACATAAGGCAAGCTGACCCTATATTAAAAAAAAAAAAACACTACTGTGGGGTAATAATGGGCCTAAAAATTACAGTTGCCTCATTTATTAAACATTATAAAGTTTTGTCTCTTCAGATGCAACATGATAGGCCACAACAAACTAAAAATTCAAATCAAATTTACAAATGTTTGCTAATTATCTATGTACTCATGTCCATATGTTGATAAACCCCAATCATCTGTAAATGACAAAGCGTGTTCATGGTACAGTGGCCACGCCCATAAAACTCCATAAAATCAGAGCTGATAATGATAAAAATGACAATGGAATGGTGGAAGGCAATACATTTATTCTCCACCAAGTGATAGGAAAATGTGACACACATCTACTACTGTAAAACAAGACACACCCCAGTGGGTGGGGCATTCAGCACTGTGCAAGAGTCTTGTAATATATAACATTTATATCATGAATTCTGCATTACTGAGTCAGTACGAAAACATTTTAGATTTCCAAACATCACTTTTCATGACAGTAAAACATCTTTTGTATGACAGTAAAGAAAGCAACGTATTATGTAATAGATCAATTTTCAAAAAAAAAAAAAAAAACCATAATGAAGGCTGAGTTTTGCTGCAATAAGAAGAATCAAGTGCGTCAAAGTCTCCAGCAGAGCTGAGGCAGATTCTCCAAGATGCTCAGCAAAATTACAGCTCATTTCCTTATAGAACTGAACACACTGTACCTGGGACTACTGTTTGAGAAAAAGAAAATAAGCAAAGGGTCGTCACACCAGATATCGTCTTTGTTTATTCATTACTGTTTATTGGAAGTTGTAGTATTTTTCTTTTAAGTAGAAAGATTTAATACCATTATTTTTGAAGTCATCGTTACTTTCCTAAAAAAGTAGGGTGACTCAAGCGCTAGATATGTTCTAGAAAACTTTTAATTGGGCTAGACACAAGACTGGTACACAATGAGTCATCAAAATGTTTTTTTTATTGTTTTCCTCATGTGATGAAATATTGTATATAAATTACTTTGTTATTGTTTTTACAGTGATATCGGTGTCCATAATTCAATTCAATTCAATTCAATGCAGCTTTACAGAAATATATAAATTCCAGTTATACATTTTAAACACGTGTATTTATAAATTCATGCCTAATGAGCAAGCCTGTGGTGACCATGACAAGGAAAAAGGAAAGCCATCCTCATCTGGATAGTGCAATTTTAAGTAACGTGCTTCTATAACTGTGTGCTACATGGTCAAAAATGCAGTTGTGTAGCCAAGAAATTCACTCTCGTCTCAATATGAAGTTGTTAAGGTTATCAGCTGTTCACTGATGGAAACTGTTTGTGCCAGTTGCAGTCCTAAAGTAATCATGGCAATTGTAGGTGTAAGCCATCATAGCAAAGCTGTTTGTATCAACTGCAGTCCAAAGCCAGCTTCACGGTTTCTAAGTGTATCTTTAGGCTGTCCATATGGGGCAATCCTCAGCAGGAGCGAACAAACTGATGAGAACGCCAATCAGATGTAGGGCATCAGGATGGATCAGGCAGGATCACTGGTATCACACACACAGAGAGAGAGAGAGAGAGACAGAGAGAGAGAGAGAGAGAGAGAGAGACAAGCAGAGAGAGAGAGAGACAGACAGAGAGAGAGAGAGAGAGATACACAGAGAGAGAGACAGAGAGAGAGAGAGAGAGAGAGAGAGACAAGCAGAGAGAGAGAGAGACAGACAGAGAGAGAGAGAGAGAGATACACAGAGAGAGAGACAGAGAGAGAGAGAGAGAGAGAGAGAGACAAGCAGAGAGAGAGAGAGACAGACAGAGAGAGAGAGA
>JAQQZX010000009.1:20107331-20124514 GCA_030068355.1 Notoglanidium maculatum
ATATGTGTGTATATATATATGTCTGTATATATGTGTATATATATGTATGTATGTATGTATGTATGTATATATATATATATATGTGTATATATATATATATATATATATATATATGTATATATATATATATATATATGTATATATATATATATATATATACAGACATATACACACACCAGGATTGGACATCTTTGTTGTATGTTTTGAAACAGAGCATTGCTTTCAGACTTCTAAAAGTTTAATACTGGGTCGTCTAATAACATCCAGTACCGCGGACATTTTAAAAAAGGGAATGCTTATTGTGAAGATCCTGCAGAATATTGCTTCATAACATCAGGAGAACTTCTACAAGCTCCAGTAACATCCAGACTTTCTTCTTGCTGATCTTCCTTTATATGAGATATCAAATGTGCGCTGCTTCCCGCTTGGTTCACAACCTCCCTGTTCTCTCATGTAGCCTCCCCACTGGGATCACTCCACTGGCTTCCTGTTGCAGCACAAATAAAAAGCCTTTGCATTCTGGGCATTCAAATAGATCAATGGAAGTCTACACATCCTGGTTCACAACTACCCATGAGTCATAAACTCACATCTTCAGCTGGCGCACACTTGGATGTCTGGACATGCTCGTAGCAAAGAGTTGTGGCTGCTTCGACATCCTTGCTCGTCCTTGTCAGTGGTGGAAGATCTCGATTCTTTCTGCAAAGTCAGACAGAATGACTCCACAACACTAGGTGGAGTTACTGTTACCACGCTGAAGTTGATTCTTAGCCTATAACAGCCAATTTTATAACGTTGTAGTGTTTTATTCCATCTATACTGCAGCAATTTGAAAAATATGTATGAAACATGAAATTAATAAGACAAAAATGCAGTTTATGTTACCAAGAAACTGCAATGCACCGAATGTTATCGTTGACTGTTGCAATGCACTGACATTGGAAACTCCTTCCGTAAAATGTAAAAAACACACATCTCGCCATGCAAGTCCGTGTGAATGAGCTGTTACTACAGAATTGAAAACAATAAAGCATGCTCATTCATATAAACCTATGATTTTCAACTGTCAGAGATGCTCTTGTGGAAAATTAATCAACACCTTCGAAATCGGAGCATGAGAAAGTTTGTGTTTATCACATATTGTTGTAGAACTTGCTGAAGGTTGGCCATAGATGTTAATTAAGGAACACTCGAGTATATTTCAGAATGAAATGGGATTAAGATAAAACTCTTTTTTTTTTTTTTTTTTTTTTTTTTTTTTTTTTTTCAGGAATTCCAAATCATTGCAGATCAGCAAAATGGCTGTTTGCTGGAATTTAATTTTCAGGGCTGACTGACAGGCTTTGACTTTGAAAGGTCACATGTCAGGTTGCTCAGAGCGTATATCCTCAGCATGACTCCAGCTGACACACGCCTGTTATTCCCATGTAGGACTGATGGCAGTTTGTAGCTCAGCAGGAACTCGCCAGAGCCCTGATACCGATCGAGTCTGCGAAGATTTCAATTTGGTTTTCTCGCTTTTGATTCTCCTTCTTTCCATTCTCTCTCCCGTCACTCGATTCCTATCAAACTTATTGCGCATGGCGTGCTGAGAAGAAGCAGAAGAAGAAGAAGGGCACAGTAATGTTCGCTTGATCAATACGTACAAGACAGCGACGGCAGAATGCAATTACCGTCTCCCTCGCTTTCTCGCTGGGCTCCGGAGGGGACTGTAAATACACTCCCACTCCCGCTGCCAAGCTGTGTTACCCCCATGGCGCTTTTGTGAGGACCAAATGTCTCCAAAATGATAGACAAATGTTTTTTTGTTTTTTTTATCTCATAAAAATGGAGCTTTTTAATGGAGATGGATTGAATGGCTGAGATTTTGAGACTGAGTGGTTTTTTTTCCAATTCTAATTAGCAAGAGCATCATTAAAGGAATATTGTCCTGTTCAGCCCTTTATTTTTTTTATGTTTGGAATTTGTCAGATGCTTTTATCCAATGTAAAAATGAAGAAGCATAAAAACAAAGCGTAATACTGTTCAAGCAGCTGGCCCAGGTCTTTGTAAATCAATTATCAAGTTATCTGTACCGGACTGTGTGACAATGTGTGGTTTTCTTCTTTCTGTTTCAAAGATATTGTTTGACAACGAGGCTGTAAATTCAACCTGACTCAAGAGCTTACACTCACTGACCACTTAATAAGGAACATCTATAGGCTACCCCTTATCCATGCAATTATCCAATCAGCCACTGCGGCAGCATTAAATCATGCGGATGCACGTCAAGAGCTTCAGTTAATATTCACATCGAACAACAGAATACGGAAAAACGTGACTTTATAGTAACTTTGACCTTGGCAGGGTTGTTGGTGGTTTGAATATTTCAGAAACTGATGATCTCCTGGGATATTCCCATTCTCACACTTGCGCAGAATGGTGCGAAAAACAATAAACATGTTCTGAGAGCAAGAACACCTTGTTAACGAGAGAGGTCCGTTTGAGGTGACAGGAAAAGTATGGTAACTCAAAAATGCACTCTTTATGAGTAGAAGAGCATCTTTAGTCCATTGAGCCATGAGGAAGACGGACAACAACAGAATCAATTCAACATGTTAACAGTACAAAGAAAGGATTACTAGCTAAGTTCAAAATTTGTTTGAACTAGATTTTACTCCTCACCTGTTACATCTCGGGTATATCAGCTATACGGCTTACATGTATACCACACGTGACATATTGCAAAACATATCAGAAATTCTAATTTAACACTGTTCCCAGAGGTTAAACTGAGATCGAGGCGGTGTTGGAGATTATATTGTTATCATGTTATTATATAGTCTTCATTATATCTGTTTCTGTCCCCAGGGCTTAATTTAACAAACCACAATTGCGTGGGCAAAGCTTCCAGCCTGAAACACATTATCTATGTTCATATTGAAATATTTCTGTGATTCTGGTGCCAATTTGTCGATTAGATGTTGTTTTCTTCTTATTCCTGTGAGAAGTTAGCGGTTATCTGTTGCTCTGATGTCACAGGGGAACATTGATTGAACATTTAATGATCAAGGGGAGGGTGGAGAGTATCTGGGAGCGCACTGTGAGCTTGATTTATCACATCAAATAATAAAATTGGGCCCCGTGAAGGCTGGACAGGACCAGAGGTCAGCGTCGTTTCCAGTACATATAAAGCCAGAGTTTCACTCCTTCCATCCAATTCGACCCCTGTGTGACAGCGGCTAAGCTAGAACATTTCAGTAACCTGTTTAGGAATGGTGATTAGAGAAGAATCAGTTCCAGGCCATTGGGTTTAGGTGCAAAGGAGTCAGTTTATTATAGCGAAATGTGGCTTTTTGTAAGCACTAACATTTTTAAGGCATTTAATCTCAGGGAAAAGGAATGACATGTCACTTGGCTCCTTGTGAATGTTGCTCCAAAGCAAGCAGTGAAAAAGCTAACACAGCCAACCAAGGAGCAAACTGACCTTGAGTCGGTGTTTGGCTGATATCATTTTCTTCATTGGGCAACAATTTCTAGCAGCCATCTTTAAATCCATGTTGTCAATGCTGGACCAGTGTCAGCCATCCAGTTGGTTAAAGACTGGATGCTAATGTCATTTTGTCCATTGGGCCACCAGGCCAACAAACCTTCAGGCATGTTGCCAACACTGGGACAACTTTATTATTCAGTTGTCCATTGGGCAGTGTGTGCCAAATGCAATGCAATATCATAAGTCATGACCAAGGAGTGAATAGCGCTCTGAAGTCGTCTATCGTCTGTTGAGTGTATTATGTTGGGCGATAGAAGCATCGACGGCAGGCGTATAGCCGAACCCCAGCCTGCTTGTGATTCATCAGTGTTCGCCAGGATAAGGATTCCCCTGAACAGCTCGTCCTGTGGTGCCGCAAACTCTGTCATGAAAGGGTGCAATCGATCATGTGGGTTGCAGTGCACCATCCAACCTTGCTTGATTAGTATCTTTCTGTAGAGTGGCTGCTGCCATGCCTAGAATAGAGGCCACGGTGTGCCATCGCAATCTCCAAAAGTGCTCATCATATGAAAGATAGCACAGCAACTAATGCAGCATTAGAGACTTTTTTTCCTCAGACCACGCATGGGAAAGGTCACCATGGTGCACATGCACTTCTGATGTACGGACATTATCCGCTCCATACTCCGCCCTTTCCCTCTCCCAGTCAATATATATCACAGTAGCAGTGTTTTTCTACGTTGTACCCAAACCATGTGCGCTTACACTTTGCTTCTGCCTTTGTTTTTGCAATAATTTATTAGATTTAATTCTGATTATTTGCTATAAAGCAAGATCTTTGCAGCGGCAGAATATTTTTAAGATATAAAATCGTTGTCGTTGTCTGTCCTGCCCTCTGTTCCTCCCCTGAGCATGGGGCAGCTTGAATCCTGTCCTAATGGGCCTCTATTAGTGCTGGCTGCAGTTCCTAATTTTGACCACTAGTTGAAATAATAACTCTCAGTGAGGGTTAATTGGGGCAGTGACCAGTGATTACACACCTAGAAAGGAGAGCCAATCAATAGAACATCGGCTTATATCTGTCAAATTATAGCATTTTTTTCAAATCAAAAGAGATAATTATTATTACAATGGAGTTTAAAATCTGTAGAGCTGTGCATGTGAACTTTATGAAGTTATTATTTGTTGACAGCAGAATTTATTTTAAGTATTGCATCATACATCATTGTGTGTCTTGGTTAGAAGATCTCGGCATGCACAAGTCACTATGTCTGTTAGGGGTGGAATACATCCACCTACACCCAGCTGCCTCCGTCTACTGAACTGTAGCTGTCTGAAAACAAACCAGGAGCTAATTCTTTTCCAAAAAGCTTCCCTGCTTGTGGCAAGCTTGTACAGTTATCTAATTACGAGTAAAGCCCAGCGCTGCACTGAAAGTGCTGTGCAATTTGTTCTTTTTGCATCACAAACATTTAAGTTTTGAAATGTGCCACCTTTAAATGGATGGAGTTTGGAGGGAAAAAAAATAAAAATGGCTGCAGCAGATAAATACTTGCTGTTGAAAGCTTTGCTATTTCAATGCCTCGTCATTCAGGTGAGCTTCTTGACAGTTTATTTTCTGGCTCAGTGAAATCTTGTGAAATAACCGTTACTTCCATCTCAGTGTGTCTTTGAACGTGCAGGTGGGAAGCTGTAACTAACAATTAACCCACCAAGGACACCTCCTGCTACTGCAGCTCGGGGATTAGTAGATATCCCGAAATCCAGACACTGTAAATCGTCACCTAGCATCTAAGACAAAAAATCAACACAATTGATGTATATAAGCAGAGCATCATGACCAGACAGTATTGATTAATTTCCTATAACAGCAGCTCTGATGGTTGTCCAGCCGTAAGTCACAGTTATATTTTTAATCCTATTATTACTGTTTCTACAGTAACGGCTCAATCATATGGACTCGTACTGCGGAAGCTGTGCATGCAAACAGATTAAAAAAACCTGTTTCTTCATTGATGCACTGAAGCTTATATAAGGAGGACTCTATCTAACACGTAGGGCGGAGTCTCCAGTGTCCGAGCGTTCAGGACAGACGAGTTTTGCAGTAAAACAACAAGCTTTTTATCAGCTTCATGATGATAACTGCTCTAATGTAAGTGAAAACCGGGACTAACTTGTTTAGGATGTTCCACAACATCAAGACGCAGAATCATTTCTTAATGAATGGAAAATTGTTAATGAAGGCGAATTGTTTTGCTACAAAAGGAATAAAACACTACCTACTAGGATGTTAACAGCAAATAATCAGCTTTCGAGTGCTTACAGTAACAAGACAAGGTGATCATTTAAATTACTTCAAGAAACCTAAGCTTCGTAACGAGATCTGCACGTGATTTCATTTGTTTGTCATATAAGAGCGTGAAAATTAGCCTTTGAGGGGAAAAAGCGCAACTGACACGTGCTCAGATTTCGGAAATATCATCGCTCTGATCATCTGTGTGAAAGGATACGAGGCTGTCGACTGCGATGACACAAATGCTGTATTCGACTAGAGGTTGCAATTTATTCGTAATTTCTGATCCAAGCCAAAGTCGCAATTCCTACTCGAGAATTCGGGACGGTCTCCCCAACTCCGAGTTCAGCAAGTGACGTCGAATCAAAATGGCTGCTTACAGCATCAACAGTGAACAAACGCAGCAATCACAGAACATTCAACTAACGTTAGCTTATGGTTCTCCTACGGATAGTTATACAAGAACCTTCTCCCAACGTTTAGAGGACAGTTTATTATGCATCACGACGTTCCCCAAACGTTCTCTTATGGCTGCATTGTGCTTTTCAAACAACATTCCTAATCGGTTGTGTTTTGGTATTTATTCACACAACCATAAACGTGTTATACTGTATATCTGAGTTTTAGCTTACATACAGACATATTAACATGTTAAATCTGTATATAATATTGTAATGAATGTGCGGTTTGCTGCTTTGACGAGGTAAATCTACAATACGCATCACATCACATATCACCAGGCTTTAAATAACAGCAGATGAACATGGATCATTCGTGGATTTTTGCCAAATTTTTAGCATAAGTTTGAAAATGACATCATTACAAGCCCAAAGCTCCGACTTCCTACTTGAGTCGAATACAGCAATAATCTGAGCAAAAGATAAACTCTATAATTTCCTATCTGTGTGTGTGTGTGTGATTATCTGTTCAGCACTTGTGTCAGTGCGTTCCTTTCCTCTTTCCTTCTTCTTCTTCTTCTTCTTTTCTTTTTAAGAAAACAGCTATTCAATAACTCTGGCTATTGTGTATCAGGGTAATGACCTATCAATCAGTCCAACATCTTGGCTAGTCACTGCGTACTGGATTTGTCCTGCTGTGAGTAATGCTCAGAGTTCTGTATGAAGCAGGGGCAAATAAAAAGAAGTAAAAAAATCCTCTTCTCCTGACTGCTAGTGTAAGATCCAAAACCTGTTCTTTCTGTCGTTATGCTGCACACACACGCGCACAAATCCAACATGATAACGCTAATCGTTAGAACTGCAATATAAAAAAAAGCTGATTTATTACCCAAATCAAAATTTCAATCATCCGCATATCGACCGGGTTCCTTTGCTCATTCGGCGCTGCTTTAGCCTATGTAAATAAATAAACTCCTTCCTTTCCAAGACAGATTGAATAACAGATTGAGGCTCAAATCAGCTAATATGCTGCTCATGGTGCAAAAGGGCTCCTAGCAACCTTTTCCCAGCCAAAAATCCCCCACAATTTCTCTTACTCAGCGATGGCTGTAAACAAAAAGGCAGTTATCGTCGTCGTTATTGATATTCCTGGGTGAGGAATCAATTCAACACACAACACGGTGGCGTGCTCGGAGAAGAAACCAGAGCAGAGCGATGCATCATAATAAGATTTCTCTATATTAAAGATCATAACATGACTTATTAAAACCGCAGTGACCGACTGCTAAGGTGAGGCGATTAAAGATCAGCCTGCGTTACCTGAACTGCACGCCATACAACCACTAACGATTATAAACCTCAAACCAATCGATCCCTATTAAAAACTGTATTTATGTAGAATCCATACCTGAAGTTATAATGAATAATGAATTGCACTTGATGTCAGATCCATATACCCTCATGACATCGTCATATGAGAACAATAAACTACTTCCTGTTTGATAAATTTCCAGAATTATCAGGCGTAAAAAATGCACAAACAGGAGAGGATTATCTCAGACACCAAAGTGCTCTATATTATCAGGAAGGAGAGGTGGGTTTTAAAAAGCTACATTTATTAGTAGTAGTAGAAGAAGTGATGATTTTATTCATTTGCTATTTTTAATATTTATTATTAATTCATTATATTTGTTATTAATTATATTGGATGCATTTCTTATTATTAATTTTTCATTATTTCTTTGTGTATACATTTATTTTATTATTGAATATAGCTGCCAAGGTCTTTCCCAAAAGAATTGACTGAATTGTAATGGAAACTTACATCCCAGGAGAATAAAGTTAAACTTAAAGGTCCCCTATGTAGGATTCAGGGGGCTCTATTAGCAGAAATGGAATATAATATTTATGAGTGTGTCCTCATTAGTGTATAATTACCTGTGACTAAGAATCATTGTGTTTTTGTAATTTCAGAACGAGCGCTTTATATCTACACAGGGAGCGGGTCCACCTCTACGGAGCCGCCATGTTGTGCCGCTACAGAAGCCCAGAACGGACAAACCTCTAGAGAGCACTTTATGCATTTCATGTTTTTACAAGCGGCAGCGTGAATCCGGAAGGAAGATGAAAAAGAGGAAAGGAAGATCGGGAATTTTGAAAAATGGAGGATCGTACGTATTATTTAGCACGGAAAAAGCAAGCGAGTGTGAATGTAAGTACTTGGAAGTACGTTACGGGCTCCTGACGGCCACCGTACGCTCTAATGCACACCTGGAGAGGGAGGGGTAAGAGAGGGGGGTCAGGGGGCGGAATCCTACATAGTGGAGCTTTAATCTTAGACATAAAACTACCCATTTTGTAAAGAAAAATAAATAATTTGTTCAACACCACTGTAATGTTCATAATAACAATGAAATATGATTAATGGTGAATAAGATGATCCTCAAGATATTAAACTAAAATGGATAAGAAAATGGATACAGGCTATTGTACTGATTAACGCTATTTGTTTTGTTTTAAGTGTAGAGTTTGCTCAGGCATCAGGGGAACACTAACATAATGCCTCACTGACAGACTCCAGACAATTACAACGACTCAGAATGTTTAAGTTAGCGGTGTCTGTTGTTGTTGTTTTGTTTTGTTTGCTTGTTTAATTTACTTTAATTTAATATGAAATTAATTTTATTCTTTTTTTGTTATTTAATTCATATGATTATACCGACATGACCATCATTTATTTGCTTGTTTGTTTGTTTATAAAGTCTGGTGATATTGTGACGTTATCATGCGCCACCATGAATGTTACAGTAGATTACAGGTCAGAGATTACTGCTGGGAAATGGCAAACTTTTTCCTTTTATAGCAGAATCTCTCTCTCTCACACACACACACACACATACACACACGCACACACACACACACACACACTTGCACACCGTCCACGCATTCTTGTGCAAGCCATTACACATTATAGACTCCAGAGGATCTGCGACTCTTCATGAACATTAGCTCGGTTTGATTTTGATTTCATGCCGAGCCGCCTTTAGTGTGCGTGTGCGCGTGTGTGAGCGAGAGCGCGCGCGCGCGCGTGTGTGTGTATGTGTGTGTGTGTGTGTGTGTGTGTGTGTGTGTGTGTGCGTGTGCTGCGCTTCATTCGGATGGAGAAGACGAAGTGTGTGAACGCGCGTTTCCTCTCGTCCACGGGGATCTGGGTTTTTTTTCCCCTGATTTTCGCAGCACGCGCAGGACCGCTCAGAATTATTATTATTATTATTAATAATAATAATAATAATAATAATTTAAAAATAATTATTATAATAATAATAATAGGCGCGTGTTCGTTTAGACTGTTTATCCACGCAGTCGTGAACAACTTTTGTTTTCGTCTCGCTGTTTATCGTGTTTCGTTGCCTTCGTATCCGTCGTGTTACTTTCGCGCGCGCACTATGCTGCTCGGCGCTCCGGCGCTCACGTGGCTTCTTTCCGGCGCATTTGGACACAACCGGGGGAGGCGCGCGCACGCTCGGTCAGTCCGTGCGCGCGCTTTTTGGGCACCTTAGGACAGAATTTCTTTATTTATTTGAATTTTTTCCCTGCAAGCATTATTTTGATCTATTCGATGAAGACTTGAGCCTTGAGACTTACGAGTTGAGACGCGCGCGCGTTCCTCCGTCACCGAGAGGAGAGGAGAGGAGAATCCCTCGAGAAACCGGAGGGACACAAAGTGCGCGAGACTGGAAGCGAGACGCAGCAGATATGGGTGAGTTGTGAGTTTAAACCAAAAAGAAAATATATTAATACTAATAATACTACTACTAATAATAATAATGCAGAGCTTCGAGAAATGTTTCATCAGAATCTGCAGTGTTGCATTAAGTTAGCCTAAATCGTGATTTTTGCGCGTGCAGGGGGTTAAAAATTCAACACCCACGATGTTACGGTGTTTAATCAGGCATGCACGAGCCGTAAGTGTAGCACTGTAGGTGTTAATAATCCACTGTAGGAATCTGTGCAACACTGTGAGAGGGTTCAGTCCTGTAGCTGTTCACCATGAACTCAACACTGCAGGAGTTCTTAGAAATGTCTTTCATTGTATTCATGTGTTAATTTTATTAATTTTTTTTATTACGTATGTTTAATTTAATCCTGTAAGTATTCATCCAGATCTGTAACTGAACACGGAGGCTGTCTATCTATCTATCTATCTATCTATCTATCTATCTATCTATCTATTTGGGGAGCATGATTGGAGGAGGAGGAGGAGGGGGGGGGTTGGTAGACTAATCTAAAAAAAAAAAAAAGTGCAAATGTGTTATGTCAGTAATATAAAAGTGCAAAAAAAGCCCTGCTTCACGATGGTGTTTGTTGAACTGTTGCGGTATTTTCCTACTTACTGTCCTGACAACATGGCAGCTGCTCTGAAGCTCAGGTGTGGGTGGCTTTGCTGAGCTTGACTCGGTCGTGCATGAAGGGAATTTGTGGGTTTGTAGCTGCGCTGGACACTGACGGATTTATTTCTACTTATTTATTTATTTAAGTGTTTTTTTTCTTCCGTGTAGGCTGCGTTAGATCCGTAGCATGCCCAGATGAGCAGAGTGTGACACATTCTGATCGTACTGTATGCTGGAATTTGGAGTTAGCCTAATTAAATTAGATGAAAATGGAAATTTATTAAGACCTGTAAAGCATGTAAGCGTGACTGACCACGGAGGCAGCTTTAAGCTCCTCGGTGCTTCAGATCCAATTTCAGCTCACTCTCCTGCTCCGGTCCATCTGTAGCGTGCACCTTCAGGAGCCTCAGGCTTCAGCCTCTAATCCACTCGTCTATTTGAGCAGCAGCAGGAAGTCGGCGCTGAGCCTTTTCCTGTTGATATTTAATGGAGCTGCGCTGAGGCCATCTCTTAGGCTTGTGAGATTGGTGTGCTTTGTCCTGTCGTGACCTCTAACTGAAGCTGATTGATGACAGTATCACCTGTGGCTTTTGCAGAAGGGGGCGTGGCTAGACACACGTAACACCTTCTGAGTACTTGTTACATCACCATACCATAAAAACCCAGAAGCTAGTTACGGGTCGGCCGTAGCTGCTAGTCACTAACATTTAGTCAGGTTTTGCGAATTAATTCCCTGTTAACATGATCAGGGATGTCTAGAAAGCTGAAGTCGGGACTGTAGATAAGTGTAAGTTATTAGCTACGTATAACTAGGCGGATTATAAAATCGTGCGTGTGCTCTGTGTTGAGCAGCAGAGATAGTGGTAAACAAGACACGTTTCATTTGATTAATTTTCAAGCAACAGCATTCACAAATTTATCTGTTTGGTGAGCACAGCCAGTGGAAGACAAAATGCTTGAGGAAAAGATGTTTTATCTTCCCAGACTATTAAGGTTAATACAGGACGACAAAACAGATGAAAGTCTTGAAGCTACAGTCGCCACGGTTTCCGTCAGACATGTAAATCACCTGACTTGAGATCTATGGCGATTGATGTAAACTATCACAAATCGCAATGCTGTCATGAATTGAAAGTGCGTGTGTGTGTGTATGGTCAGGATTTTATATTTTGGTGAGGACAAGGATTGAAATATTTGACAGTTTTGACCTTGTGGGGACGTCTATTCCTTGTGTCCTTATAAGGAAAGGTAGCTTTTTACAAAAACTGCAATCGTTTAAAAAGTTAAAAGAGCCAAAAGGTTTTATTTGGATTGATGAGGTTAAGGTTAGGTTTCGACTTAGCATTAATTAGCTGTATTACTAATTATGTCAATGGAAGGTCATGAACAGTAAGACAAGTGTGTGTGTGTGTGTGTGGGTTGGATGTACACTTTTGCCAGTTATGAGTTAATAAATAATCTACATCCAGAGTCTAAATTCAGTCTTGTTAAAAATAACAACATTTTTATTTCATTTGTTTATTTCAAATGTTTATTTCTTTGTGTTTATTATCAGAGAAAGCTGTTAGATAGAACCTACCTTTTTAAAAGAATCTATTACACATGTAATAGACATGTATCACAAGCCTCTTGTAAAGAATAACAAAAATAGTAATAATCATCATCAGTAACAACGAGAATAATCAACGAGAGCACGGTGTGATTTAGAAACAGCCTGGAGTGTAATATTCCTCCGTCACACTTATGTTACAGCAGTTATGGACAGTCATTCCCTCACCAGCCTCTTTTTTTTCTTTCTTGACGTTAACAAAACAAAACAAAGCAAAACGCTAAAAAGCCCCAAGTCATCTTTTTGCAAAAGTGCTGCCTTAAAAAAGCGCTGACACTGGAGACTCCTTCCATAAATGTTACATAAACATCTCCTTACAAGAGCAAAACTTCAATATTTCAACGACTAGTCACGTTTTTTAATATATTTGTGGCGCTGCATCTGCTGTACGAGGTCCTGTGAATGAGCTGTTACCATAGTAACAATAACATATTAGAACGAGCGCATTAATATAAACGTGCGCTTCTGTCAGAGCTGCTGTTAAAGAAGAGTAATCGACATCTGACCAATCAGAATCCAGAATGCAACAGTGCTGTGGGGTAACTTCATTGGGATGTATACTAATTAGTTAGAAACACACACACACACACACACACACACACACACACAACCTGTGCTGGTATTCCCATCAGGATTGCTGTCAGCGTCCTCATACATCATCGTTAGCGTGCTGTGCTCATGGCAGATGTTAACTCACAGCGTCTCAGACTGGATACAAAACACAACATGTAAATCGTTTAGGTAATTTTGTTGTCATTTTACGTTTCTTTGGATTCGCAGGAAGAGAGGGGAATAAAGAATTAAAAAATAATAATTTCATGCAGTTTTCCAAAAAAAGCAGCTGAGGTTTTTCAGTGTTGTTGTTATTGTTGTTTATTTTATTTTTTTATATTTAAGAGAGAATAAATCCAAGACACTACATGTGAAAGGGGTATTTAAAAAAAAAAAAAAAAAAAAAGTAGATTTCGATCCATAAAGGACCGAAAATGTAATCTTTGAATGATAAGAATTCACATATGAACACGTTTCAGAGAAATACTTTTACAGAAAAGTTAAAGCTGGAGTTGGAATATCATTTCTTTTATCATTTAATTAAGAAAACACCATGTGCTGATATTCAAAGAAAGCCATTTAATCCATTTTCAGAAAAAACTCTATTCTATCTATACAAAAAACCAACAATGATCAACGTTTTGAGAAATTCTTCTGTAAGAAGCTTCGAAATGAAGATCAGAACCGCTCGCGTTTCACAAGAACCGGAAAATACGGGCCCAAGCAGCAGATTAGTGCAGAATCGCTAAACTCATTACAGATATTTCAATACTGGATGTACATTTGAGGTCATTCTCTTATTGAAAGTTCCATGTATAGCCAAATCTTAACCTCCTGGCAGAGGCAAACCAGATCATGGTCCATGTCATTCACGAGCTCTTGGACCTCTAATTGAAATAATCAATGATCCAGCACCATTTTTTGGACGTTTTATCCAGTCCCCTGTTTTTGATTCCACACGAACATCACGCATAATTTCTAATCAGTTCCGGTGCGGCTTGGTGAAGTTCTCAGAGCTAGCTTACTCACAGACATGCCTACTGGTTTTATCTGCACAAGACTGAAGTCTGACACTGACTAGCCTGCTAGCATAATTCATTTGAAATGACTTGACTAGCTCTTAGCATAAAATACTAAACCATGAATTTAAACACTAATATTTAAAAAAAATACAGAGCTGGGGGAGTGGATATTATTCTGAGAAAAAACTTACATTTAAATTTGTAAAAATATGAAAAAAAAACCCTTGAATATCCTCTGAAATTGTAGTAGTTCATTTGTGAGGAGAAAAGTCAGCGATGTCCGCAGCAGGGACGCGCCTTGATCACATTTGTTGTGTTCTACAAGATGTATTTAGCCTGCTAATGCAAACCACGCTGTTAAAAGTAACCCTGCGCACTTATATAAATATATATGATGAAATGTCTGTGGACTGTATTTGAACTTTTTTATGTATCTGGTTGACGTTTAACTGCTCGTGCACCATCTCTTGTGCTGAATGGTCTCGCTAGAGTTAGCATCTCCTAGCTTGTTAGCTAGCATAAATATTACTAAAGATGTGAAGAATGAAGAATTTTTAGCTCTGTTTGGGTTGTTATATTTTTTTTATTTCACACCAACTGAATGAGCAGCAGAGACGACAGATTCACATGAGACACATTTCGCTAAGTATGGAATGGAATTTCAATTAACATCACGATTCACCGTCCAAAGTCGCGAATTCGCTAACAATCAAATGATCGGTGACTTCATGGTCGATCCGGCCTTACAGAGTGAAGCGATGTGGTTCCTTTGTGTCGAATTTTGTTTCTCACAAATTTATGACTCCGAGACTATCAGAGAATATCCAAGTTTTAATTTGAGTCTTGGGAATTCTGAGTTTGTCCTCGGAATATTGCCCCCTCCACCAGTTCCTGTTCAGGGGGAGTAGCTTGCTGTTCGATACACTCTTGCCATCAGTATCCCAAGAAAAAGAAGCCCCCTGAACTAAGCTATTACACCAAAGACATCTGTAAATGAATTAATGCTCTTCCTGACTGAACTGTATTTAAGCCTAATGCAAGTAGCCGTATCTGGCTAGTGCACTTTCCACCAGCCAATCAGAAACAAGTATTTTCTTTGGTACAGACTATTTTCAATTGTAAATGAATCCCTGTGTGAATAGATTTGATTAGTGAAAGGAATAAAAAGCTGCTGCAAATTCAATGTTTTTACTCAGAAAATTAGTTATTATATAAATAATATAGGCTAATTAATTCATTCCATATTACATGGTTTCACCTAATGGAGCTTTTTTTTACACTTCCTGGTTTTTATGCTGGCGCGAGCCTTCTCAGGGAAAATTCCCTTCCACTAAAAATACCAGAGTAATGAATAATAAATAATAGTTCATGTAGTTTGTGGTGTGTTACATGGCTAAATTTGAAAATTTACCACTAGATCATCTTTTTATAGCTTTTCCCCGGATGATGAACAGGGAAAGAATGATGAAAAAAATATATTTTAAATTCTCTCATAGCCAGGGAAAGGGTGATGTGTGTATCGTCTTGCTGCTGCAGACTGCACTCATGTTTGCTGTTACTGTCAGCGCTTTCAGGTCAGCACTTTCCATTTTCTTATGCTGATGGTATCTGAGAGGGCGAGGGTTCGGCGGAAAGCACACGGCCGTGCTGTGGAGTTAATTTGTTATAGACGATATTCCATTTGGCACTATGGATTATGACTACATGGCTAATGCTACGTTCAGCTAAAGCTTCTGTACTCCATCCATGAAAAACCTCTAATTGTAATTCCTACTTGGAACGTTGGGAAAAATGTCTTCATCCCAGAGTACGACATCATGGTGGCATGGCCGCTCACACCGTCAAGCTAGCAAGCCAACATTAGCAATTATGAGTTTATGAAGTATTTCGATTAGCTTAATCAACATGATGAGTCAACACATGAGTTGTAGGTTTTGACAAAATACACAATACATCATATAGTCAAGGTCACTAATCTTAGCTGACTAGCTTATTGCTAACAAAACACATGCTTTCAAGGTGGCAGCCATGTTTATTTTTTCCCACTTTGAAGTGCACATCTACCAGAAGTTAGCATTTTCCAGCAAGTAGTGATCTTTTTACAGAATACTAACATTATTTGCTGAGAGAGTAAAAGAAATATGTATATGGCAAATGTTTAAACCCCAAAAAGTAAATGAATCACTACAAATGTTAGCCAGCTAGCTAACTAGGAATAAAGCTACCTAACGTTAGCTAAAGCAAGCTATCAGTGATGTAGCTGAACTTATCTAACCGCGATTTTATCATTCTGTAAATAAATAGATGCGGTAAAATATAATACATGAACGTCAAGTAACTACAAAGCTAGTTATCATCAGTGTTTCATTAAAGTTAGCATCAATATCATCAATGTTTCATGAAGAAAATCTGATATTATTTATTCAGGTTAACTTATTCCTGAAGTTCAGGAATGAAAATAAGGGGAAAATTCATTACGAATTGTGGAAAACAATTGTTGAAAAGTGGAAAACCTTCATCTACATACATACGTGTTTGCGAAAAGGGTCCAGTGTTGACATTATTGTAACAACAGATAACAAGAATAATATATAATTCCCTCTGAGAGTTTAGTCATTAATCATTTGAATGTTCCAGGAATGAAATGTAATGAAAAGCTGGAAAGGCGAAGTACGCGTCGGGAATGAAAGGGTTAATCAGACTCTGGCCGCGCTTGGCACTCCCGCTGTCGCTGTGTGTGAGAGCCGTCTATTTGCATCCTCATGCAGTCTTCGGACTCTTCAGCGCTTGGTGTTCTGAGCCGTTTTCCACGTTGGCATGAGAGCAGATATCTTTGGATTCTTCATACAGGTATTAATACAGAAATGTTCTACTGGCTAATCTACAGGTTGCCCGCGCACTCTACATGTGTGAGCGGCTCTTATTAGTCAATAAAGTAATTACTATTTAACACCCTGCTTATAAATACATTCCTTAATCATTCAACTCGATTAAGAAGTCAGGTGTGTTGTGAAAGCTCAGGATGAGAAGAAAAACTGTGACTGGACAACTGTCCGATCTCTCCTTCAGTCACTGCACGCATTCTTCAATTCAGTTTTATTTGTATAGAGCGTTTAACAGCCGACATTGGCACAAAGCAGCTTCACAGAAGTATACCAATTCTGAATATTAACTTATGAATCTATAAATGTGTATATATATATATATCCGACAAGAGACGACAAGAGGAAGAACCTTCAGAGGAACCAGTCTCGAAAGGGAACCCATCCTCATCTGGGTGGCGCTGGAGAGTGCGCTTACAGCTAACACACTTCTTTAACAGGGTCAAGATTTGAGTGAAAAACTGTTGGTGGTAATTTGAGTCGTCTGCCATTGTAGCAGAACCGCTCATGTCAACAGCAGTCCAACACCATCTTCACAGTTCTAGGTGCATGTTGAGGCAGTTC
>JAQQZX010000009.1:20130963-20142168 GCA_030068355.1 Notoglanidium maculatum
AGAGAGAGAAGAGAGAGAACGAGAAGATAGAAAGAGGAGAGAGAAGATAGAGAGTGAGAGAGAGGGAAGAGAGAGAGGAAAGAGAGAGAGAGAAGATAGAGAGAGAGAGAGAGAGAGAGAGAATAGAGAGTGAGAGAGAGGGAAGAGAGAGAGAGAGAAGAGAGAGAGAGAGAGAGAGAGAAGAGAGAGAACGAGAAGATAGAAAGAGGAGAGAGAAGATAGAGAGTGAGAGAGAGGGAAGAGAGAGAGAGAGAGAAGAGAGAGAGAAGAGAGAGAGAAGAGTCTTGGCATAACCTCGGACACTCGCCTGTCCTTTTCCTCTCACGTTGCTAATCTGACACACTCATGTCGATTTCTGCTTTACAACATCAGAACGATCCGTTTCTTTCTGTCCTCGAGGCCACCCGGGTTCTCGTGCGGTCATTTCCAGACCGGGCTCCTCCAGCTCGTCCATGGCAGGTCTGCCTCTGAGCGTCACTTCACTCCTGCAGCTGATCCGTGCAGCTGCACGACTTGTTTTCATGCTTCTCGAGTTCTCCCACGCCACCCCTCTGCTGCGCTCCCTCCAAGGCTTCCTGTAGCTGATTCAAAGCGCCGATGCTTGCCTGCTAGGGCTGTCCGATATGAACAGAATCCCATCTCCTGATTTGGGGCATTTCACATCCAGACCAGGATACATATCACGAAATGTCTCATTTTCAGTATAAGATTAAAATCTTGTTCTTTTCTTTCTTTTTATTATTATTCCAGTTTAGATGTGTAATTCTTGCTCCTTCTGATTTCCATTTCTAGTTTCCTTTCTCCTTACTCAGGCCTCTCTGCTGTCTCTTCTGAACGTGTCCTTTTTTTGGTTCAGTATGACATAAGTGTACGCTCTGACCTGAGTAGGATAAGACATCTCAAAAACACACCATATTTATCCTTGTTTCTTTCATACTCGCTGTGCCTTACGCACGAAACCCGTCTCGCTGTGATGAGTCATCTTACTTAAATGTTTTATTTGTTTATCTCTAACCTTGGAAATGTACCAACATATGCATATGTATAAATACCTCTGTAGAAATGATCAGAATCGTCAGAAAAGAGCTGAACAATAATTATAAACCAAATATGAGCGCATATTTGATAAGGTTAATAGGATAATAACGCTGGTAAAAACGGCTAGTTACCGAAACAAAACGTTTTGATCCAAAATAATAATGCAATTAATGAGTGGATGCACAAAATCAAATCAGAATTCATATGTGGTCCTAAATCCGATACGTATCTGATACGTGGCCGTGTGACATGACTGAGACGTGGCTTTTTGCCTGTACGCACGCGCTGAGCGTGTCATCATCAGCGTCAGCAAGTTCAGATTTTAGGGTTAACTTTGCGCTTTAGGGTTTGGTTAAGGGCTTCGGCTAAAATTGAGTTTATAAATTATTCACAGGCAAATCCAAAAACCAGCACTGAACAATGAGGCTTGTAACATGAATCACAGCAGATGTGAATAAAGCGACATGATACACACAGCAGCCTTTTTTCATGCATGTAGATAAAAGCATGCCTTTGTGCCCCTGTTTAATAACAGCGCTCTGTGATACTATTAAACAGACAGTATTGTTTAAATGACATGAATGTGTTTTTTATTAGGTTACTTCTATTTGTAAAATGATGCGGCGTTTTCTTCGCTGGTTCTGTGCACGGTTTGCAGGCTGATCCGTTTTGATTGCCATCGTTAGTTTTGATTGCAGTGGTGGCTCAGTGGTTAAATCTTTGGCTTTCTGAGCAGGAGGTCAGGAGTTCAAGCACCAGCGCTGCCTAACAAGCGAAGCACTGTAAAGTGTACGGTACCTGACAAATAAAGGAGTCTTAAAGTTAGCATGACGTACGTCCTGATCGCTGACGTTTTGTGTCGTCTGTTCGATAGTGTTTACATCGTGTACGGTAGTAGATGTTGGTATTGGAGAGTTTGTCAAGGTGCTAGTAAACAAGCAGACTGACGCGCAGTACTATCCGTGCATTCCTAATCTTTTTTTCTTTGACTGTGTATTCTCTTATTTCCTTCTCGTCCACAAGAATCGGAATTTATTTGTCAGGACAAAATATCCGACATGAAAAATGATCATTTCGCGCACACAGAAAACACGTAAAGTAATTTAAAGCCCCATGTTTATCCAAATAATCACCAGTTCTGCTGGTCAGATTAGTCATGTTTTGTTGGGGTTTTTTGTCGTTGTTTTTCTTGGATTTTTATTTATTTATTTATTTATTTATTTATTTGTTTGCGGTGACATTTTTCATCACTACACCGACGAATTCGTTTCTGAGTCATGCAGCAGAAATGTCAGTGCAATAACCGGCTCGGTCCCTGAGCACGCTTTAAAATGGGGTGAAATCTGAAATACGGTTATAAACGATTTGAGTCGGTCCCTGAGTACGTTTCGAAACACTTTCAGAAGGGTTCTTCTGTTTGGAGCACCGCAAATCTTCAAGGTATTTTTTTATTATTCTTTTTTTTTTTTTTTTTTTTTTTAAGAATCTGCCTGTAGACTCCGTGTCAGTCAGACATCCAGGAAGCCTCGGGGTTTCGGCCTGCTACACTGTTCCCCTGCGACACGGTTGATGCCACTCCATTTGTGTAGCTCTGATCTGACTGAGAGCTCGGTTGAATTAAAAAAACTCTCGTGTCAAGCGAGTGAGGCCGATCTGAATGAAATTACTACCTGATTCCTGTCTGAGGTGCGAGATGGAAGAATAATAATCACGTAAACCTTAGTATCTGATTCATTTCAGTATGCATACGCTCTGTGCGTGCGTGTTTGTGCAGTAAAGCAGTCCTGCAAGAAAACAGCTCATGTAACAGATTTTAATCGATTGAAAGTCATTTTAAAGGTGAGCGGGCATCAAAATGACATTTTGAGACAGATAACGAGCGTGCAGTGAGCTCAATAAAGTTTAATATTTGTTCGAAATTTAGTGAAGGTGCAGAACTTCACTAAAAAAAACCAAACAAACAAAACAAATATGTGTTATTGACTGAGATATATTTGCTAATATAGTTGAAAATGATTACATTCATTATTCTGAAGGAGACTTTGTGGATTTTCTTGCTCCTCAATAATTCTTCCTTTATTTTAAATGTAAAAATAATGACATGTGAAAGTTTTAGCCGAGATCAATTTCTTCCCAACACAGTATTGCAATATAATAATGTAGAGTAGTTATAATAACGGTGATGCTAACACACACCGCCGTACGCACACGCTTGGACGAAGCTTGTCTAGAGTGTTGGGTTTTTCATACATATAAACAGCTAATTGACGAGGCAGATTAAAGATTGAGGACCGATAGACAGCATGCGAGAGCTTTCAGGTATCACAACGCGATCCCGTCGCACTGCACCGTTAATAATAAACAACATCTCCAGCTTAACGCCGGCTTCTATTCATAAGAGATTGCATGCTAGGCCTTCCGGGAGCAAAAACTTTCGCAAACCCAGTCGAGCATGGAGCAGGATCATTTCAGCGCTCCATAAATCCCAGAGGCTGCTGGGAAAAGCTGTTCACTCAGATATTTGTTTACGCTCAGACACAAAACTTTGCAGTTGTCCAGTCATTTTTTTTTCCCCCCGAGCAATTAATCATGACATCTTACTTATAAACAAATCATGCTGTCATATTCAAACAAGTGGCTATTTATTTCATTGTCTCTCGCTTTAATTAACTCCAGTAAAAATCTTTTGCACTGGGGAACAAATCAGAGACGGTGTTTATACACAGTCAGTCCAAATGAGTTCATTCTAAATGGCATAAAGTTCCAATTAACTTCGTTTCAGTTTCAGATTGTAACATTACAACAAGTTTTAGTTATGGAGTGCACTTAATGTATAGTGTTAATGTGCGGGTTACGTGTCATTTGTACCCGAAGTGTGCGTACCTGTTTACTGTCACTGGGCCTCGTTTATCAGTCTGTTAGTGTGCAGACGTTAGCATAAGCTGAACCTAAATAAAACATGCGTATCGTGATAAATGGCAAACACGTTTAATTTACCAGGCACGTGTACAGTGACATCTCTATTGTCATAATTGCATAATTAGTTAAACTAAACATTCATTTCTTTATCATAATTTACAGTTTTGTGTTGGCTCACATTCCTTAATTTTTCATATCCTTTATTTAATGCCGAAAATATAAAACAGACAGTTTCCACAAAACGTTCTCGATATTACTTTGAGTCCCTGAGCTCGTGAACTAGCACGAGGATGTGTTTTCTATAAGTCTGTCTGGATAAGGGCGTCTGCTAAACGCTGTAAACGTAACAAAAACAGTCAACTTAAAGTCCTCGGTACTCAAGAATTTCTTGTGTAATTGTGGATTAACGAGGCCTGGTTTTACAACAAGCAGAGGTTTGTGAGTCGTGTAACAAGTAGCTAATGAAATATCACTTTGGTAAATGATCAGAATAGAAAATCCTTCATATACACGTCAGAGAATAAAGCTGCAGGAAAAGGAGAAAGTCCCCACTGCAGCCTGGAGAAGAGGCGGGGCTACGCACGAAGGGAAGCGTCACGTGTAGCCCCGCCCCTAATGCATAAATCCATAACCTTAACTCCACCCCTAACTCTAGCCATAACCCTTGGGCATGGAAGCGTCACGTGTAGCCCCGCCCCTAATGCATAAATCCATAACCTTAACTCCACCCATAACTCTAGAAATAACCCTTGGGCAGGGCTACAGGTGTAGCCCCGCCCCTTGTGTAGCCCCGCCTCATTCCCCAGGCTGCACCAGGGTTTACACGAAGAAAAAGGATGATTACAAACTGCACTCTTACAAATGAAAATCGTTGTCAATTATCCAGCATGACTGCATTATTAAACATCTGGATGCCTGTTTCACATCTTACCAACACTGCAGTGAGTTATAATATATTTTTTAATATCTTTGTCACAAAAAAATCCTACTATGCATAAGTGTGAAAGATCAGATGAGATTAAAAGATTTAATTTAACCAATTTAATGGCTTGTTAAAGCCACTTATTAAATTGCTCAGAAATTTAATTTGCATTAACGTTCATTCCATTGCATTCCAACTTTATATAAACAGTTGCAACAATTAAACCCCAGTGTTGTTTTTGTACTACATCTGACCTCACTGAATAATGCTGCTTTCGCATTTGTCTGTTGGCTTGAGCAAAACAAAAAAAACAAAGCTCATGTGACTTGCACACTGTAACCATGACAACACTTTTACCAGTCCTAGCTAGTGTCAGCTAACTAACTGGCAGCGCATGCTTTAGAGATTAGATTGCTTATGATCTGTAATGCAGATAAAATAAAGATCTGTTTCACTCTGATGATGAGGACGTTGTTGGGCTTTGCTGTAGCCATGGAAACAGAAAATCAAGAGAAATTGATCTGACCTAACTTCATGCAGCTACAGTTAAAGTCAGACGTCAAGTAACGTACCAAGAACAGACACACTGCTATTTTTAGTTATGGTGGAATATTTATTTCTTTATATCCAGTCATTGGCACCTTTTTGTTTGTCATCCACGTTTGTTTTTCTCATTTGATCCCCATCTTATGACCTGATCAGTCAAGAGATTAGAAGACGTTTGACGTCAGACGGTGCTTTTTTTAAATTTTAAAGGCTTTCAAGAAGTTTAGAAGCTCCACTGTGAGCAAAACAAACCAAACGACTTTCTGAATGTAGCATAATAATCATTTTATAATCCTTCTCAAATCTTGACGTGAAAATGTCTTGCGCACACACAAGCCTGATTTCACACTTGGTGGTGTTTTTTCCCCTCACACTGCAGTGCACATTTTGCATGTGATCCTCGGGGAAGGTGGGTGGACTGCGGTCGCATCCCATGGGATTACGCTGATATTCATTGCTGGTTAGTGGGAGGCGTGTTTGTGGGCAGAGATTGATTTTTGGTGAAATGTGTGTTTTGTGCCGTAACCCGATACACAAGATTGACTTGCTGTGAACTGTTCTTAGTGCTGGATCACTGAGCGTGCCATTAGCTTCCCCTCCGTCTTCCTGAACGTCTGCATGAGTGACTGCAGCTCCGCCCACACCATATACTGTTGGAGTGTGTTCCATCAAACTCGGTGAACTTTCACCATAGTGTAATTTTTACACATTGTCAATCCACATAGATTTCATTCAAACTGGTGGCAAAAAGAAACAGTGTCGATAGAAGCTGTGCCTTACATAAGTTTTCACCCCCCACATTTTGTAGTGTTATAACCTGGAGCTGAAATGGGATTATATATCATGAATCATCACAAGTCACAAGTGGTGGAAGTGACGAGGGCACTAAAACAGTTGTGAACAAGTGAGAGGAGGCCATACACCAAAAGTCAGTGATCAGGTAAAGCAAAAGCAACCAAAAAGATTCACAAAGCTGTTCACAGGACAACCAAATCATGTACACTCCACAGTGCTGAGATTTATGGAAGAGTGCCGAGCTGTACGGAATCCTGTTTGGAGTTTGCTGAAAGGCACATTGGACACTCAAACATCTAGAAAATATCATCTAGCCTGATGAGATCAACATGTAACTGGTTTTGGTTTGACGAAGCCCAACCCTGCTGTTCCGCCTGAGAACACTACCCCAACTGTGAAGCATGGTGGTGGTAGCATCGTATTAAGAGTCACTTCTGGCCTCTTGGCTGCTCTTGGATTTGATTTTTGGTGGACATCATGTTCTGCTCTAGTGCTGTATTCTTTCCATTTTGCTCGATGATCAAAGTTTGAGATTTTTTGTTTGTTTTTCATAACCAAACCCTGATTGATACCATCCCAGAACTTTTGATTTTGTGCCTTGGCTTAATGTTTGTTTAGGTATATTCGCTAACAAACTATGAGTTCTACCAGGAATATTTATAGCAGGTATATTTATATTGATCTAATAAGACACTTTAACTGAACACGTCAACCCAATTCAACTAATTATTATGGTGATTCATCGCAATCGAACTAATGTAGGAGTTTAAGGGGGTGAATACTTTTGCTACATATACCTAAACATAACTCATGCGGGATTGCCACCTCAACTTAAAAGCCACAATAGCGCAGTGAAGGACCTGCTCAGCTCAGTGCCATTATTCGATGTACATCTAAAACGCACCCGAGAGTCATCGTCCTGACTAACAAGAGGGAGACGCAGTGCACGACAAAATGAGAGCTTTATGCTAAAAGCACAATTTACAACAGTGTAAAATAAATGTAGTGTATTAAATATTTAAAGTAAAAGGGCAGAGGCTAAAGTATAGACCGTTATGGTTGTATAGGGAATTGGAGGAAAAGGTTAATTGCAGGTGCCGCAAAGTTCAATTAGGAGTGCACTTAACGTGGATAAATATGGCCCTTTTTAATTATAAAAAATTTCCGTCACACAGTGAATAAAAGCCCTGGCCTGTCTGCTGTGTTTTTGTATAACAGAAGAAGACATGAAGGGAAAAAGAGCCTCTCGAGTGAGAAGAAAAAAGCTATTAGGGAATATTTGACTGGTTAAAAAGGGGGGAAGTGAGGGAGCTGTCTGGCTTTGGCGAGCACAGAGAGGCACTTTGCATCCTGAAAATTGTTCCATTGCCTGCGGAGCTTTTGTACCGAGGCAGCTTGGCAGTTGCTTCGGTGACTGTGATAACACACAAAGCACCAACAGCCATCATCAAATGATCACAACGTCCGTTTGAGTCAGCTCAGCTCAACACAACATCAAAATAAATGTAAAATTATTGTCATTTCGGTGTTTTTATCCGTATAAGTCGTCTCTCATGGCTCATATTGTTTCACTGTGTTAACCGTGTAATAACGATCAAGCCTAAATTCTGCATTGCATTAATGAACATTGATTAGTTAAAACGTACTGAACTTGTTTTGTGGAACTTTCCCAACGTTAAATGTAATAAATAACAGATTAGAAGTGCGTGTCATTTATTATTACATTAAAAATAGTAATGGTTGGCAAACTGATGTGGTATTAAGAGGAATAAACCAGAATGTGCTTCATGGTGGTAGGCTAACAGTACACGTCCAAGTGTACAAGCATTTTGTTACTTACTTATGTTACATTAACGTAGTCAGTGAGACAGTTTGCAGATTTGAGAGAAGATTTCTAACCTTATCCATAGTACATTTTTATTGCCAATACACATATTTAGTAGATAAATGCTAATTGCTGATGATTAGAGAGAATGGATTAGCTGATTAGCAGGACACTGAGATCATAAGGATGGCAGCGATCACTCCGAGCTTTGCTAGCAGCTCCACTGGGAGAACGTTTTAGCCAAAACTGATGACTTTATCATTTCTAACATAGAGTATGCTGACTCTGAGCATTACAGACATGTGCACTGAATCCACCGAATCGTCCTTTACTCTATATGATGATTCAGAGTCATTTCTTCTTTTTTTTTCTTTTTTGGACGTGATCCGACACTGAAACAAATTGCCCACTTTACCCCGATCTCTTTCTGGCATGAATCGCACAGTATGAAGCAAACTGAAGCAGCTATTAGCTTGATTTAATGGCTCAAAAGACACAATAGGTTGATTTATTGTTCGAGCTCGACCAATCACTTTTAATGAAACACAATAAAAATGGTATTTGCAGTATAATTTGATTTCAGGGCATTCATGTTAATTAATTTTGGAGAGTATTAAAGTGCTTTTTAAATCACTTGGCAACCCCCCATTAGGTTTATATACATATTATGTCTTTATGTATTTAATAATGTTTACATTTGATTCATTGATTGCAGTTAAATATTAGACAAACTGGAGACGGTAACAAATGACGTTAAAAAGTCGGCAAGAGCGCAGCACGATTTCAAAATGTTCATGCAGTCAGCCTTGAAGAAAAAACAAATTGATGGTTTTCAGTGAGAGAAAGAGAAAAACACTGCAGCGGTGTTGGAAGAATCGAGTCCACGGGCAGCTTCGTCCTTCAGGGTTCGTCTTGCATAGAGGTTTTATTTAGTGTTCAACAATTCCTGTTGCAGAATTTAATTCTGTGTTTTTAAGTATCTATACTTTGTGACAGCTAAGTTTCACCTAATACTTTTGATTTTTTTTTCCAAATTTTCCACTTTATACTCGTTACATTTCTCTATATTTATTTGAAAAGTTTTACGATCGAAGAGTCAATCTAAATATCTAACTTTAGCGCATGTAATCAGCTATTACAGTACATACACTTTTTCCCAAGACATTTCACCTAGCTTTTATCATCAGACTCATTATCATGCTAGCTAGCAGGTGAGAGATTAGCCATAAAGCCTTAGCTAACACTTCGTATTGTCCTTTGGAAGAGCAGCACTAATTTAGCAGCAGGAAATGAAATCAGTGGGTCAAATTTTAAAATGAAATCCGTTTCTCTTGTGTAGAAGTGAAGTTCTAGCATTTTTGCATTACTGCCAAAAGTGAAAAAGGGAGAAAAGCACTTTTCATTTCATTCCAATTCCACTGAAAAATGTGGCAATGACCTTTACGTTTATTACCTAATGTACTGATGGAAAAACAAGATTACTGCCAAATTTTATTAAATTTCCAAAGGTGATTATCAGAATCATCCATATCAGTCTCTCTCGCTCGTCACCTGAGATAAAAGTCACTCACAACATTTACACACAAGCCTCATGTTCGACTCTTCTCTCCACTCATCTCTGTTCACGCTGTCATAGCTGGGGAAAATAATCACTTACTTATTCATTTACTCATTTCTCTTCTGTTGACTTCATTTCTTCTATTATTATTTTTTATTCATTAGCTCATTTGAATGTTTTAACCCTTCGTCATCCATACGAAATGTGTAAACGCTAGGCATGTAACAATACATCATGCATTGATAAATCGTGGTACAAATTTATGACAGTTTGAATCGATGGAAATAAAAAATGAACCGTGATTAATCTCGTAGTTTTTCCTAGCTTTAGATAGCAGAGGGCTCAGTAGCATTTAATAGCAGGAATACACGTGATATCAGATGATATCAGCTGTAATGCCTCAAAAATACGCGAAAACATTTAAAATGGGAAAGAGCTTTTGTGCAAATGACTTTACAAACAGATTCAAACAGAAATTGGCTTTATCTTTTTACAGACTGCTGAAAGCTAAAGAAAAGCAAATGCAGGTAGTTTTATGTTCGTCTGACTACAGCCTTCACAAATGTTCATAATATTTAAGAAAAGCGTTTTATTAACTTATAAAAAAATATATATTAATATAATAAAATAAAATAAAAAAAAAAAATAATAATAATAAAAAATAAATAATAAAAAATAAAAATATTCTAGTTAATAGGCTGATATATTTTGCTCGAACCTTTACAAATGTATGTAAATAATTGGTGTTGGTTATTAAAAAAATAAAAACAAAAATATATTTTTTAATTTAACAAAAGTTAATAAAGGATAGGAAAATAAATTGTTTTTTTTGTTAATAGAATTTTCTTTTAATTTTCTTTCTTTTTTAGGTATCATGGCAAAATCGCATTGTGAACCCAATATCATGAATCGAATCGAATTGTGAATTGGCTGAATCGTTGCATGCCCAGTAAGCGCCCTTCTTTGTTTTGATGACAATGTGATGGAGCAGGAGCATCGTCGACATTTCCACAGAACCTTACTATAGACTGAATTGATTTTGTTTCCGTATTGGCACCATAACTCTCCAAAAACTTAACCAAATCATGATCAAGTGGGTTTCGAAACGTTTTAGACGTCTTTAGCCAGCCTGACTATTTTTACTGCTGTGTTTTTTTTTAACCTTGCTCCTCACACAGCCTGATCTTTTTGCAACGAAACACCAGGTAGGGTTAGAAATATTTCCATGTCATTTCAATACAACCCGAATTCCAGAAAAGTGGGGACGTTCTTTAAAGTTGAATAAAATGAAAACTAAAAGACTTTCAAATCACAAGTCAATATTTTATTCACAACAGAACACAGATAGCATAACAAATGTTCAAACTGGGAAACTGTACACCTTTATCCACTAAATGAGCACATTTCAAATGTGATGCCTGCTACAGGTCTCAAAAAAGTTGGCACGGGGCAACAAATGGCTGAAAAAGCAATAAAGTTTTAAAAGATTCAGCTGGGAGAACATCTAGCAACTAATGAAGTTAACTGATATCAGGTGTGTAACATGATTAGCTATAAAAGGGATGTGTTAGAGAGGCAGAGTCTCTCAGAAGTAAAGATGGG
>JAQQZX010000009.1:20142647-20152724 GCA_030068355.1 Notoglanidium maculatum
TTATGTTATCTATGTTCTGTTGTGAATAAAATATTGGCTCATGTGATTTGAGAGTCTTTTAGTTTTCATTTTATTCACATTTAAAGAACGTCCCCACTTTTCTGGAATTTGTGTTGTAAAATATTTAAAATGTTTATTACAGTAACAGTGTCAAACCCTGATTTTTTTTTTTTGTCCTTTTGGTCTGTTTTCCAAAATTCAGCTTTGAAAGGTTGCTCCAGGTTTTTCAGGATTGCATTACATCTATTTAGATGATTAATTGCACTTTTAGCCCAGTAAAGAATTTTGGTACTTCATTGCCATCTCTGGTCATGGACTTAGACATAGAGATATCTCTACTTTTTAGACAGCATGGTGTCTTACTTACTGTATTACGTTAACTGGGCTTCTTGTTCATGTTTCATAATTCATGATTCATGATTCATAGTTCATGATGTAGATCGAAAGGTTTGCTCTCAGGAATTAGTGCTGTGGTATTATCTGTTGAGATATGCTATTAACTTTGATCTCATAGACCTTCCTCTTGATTCTGAACTCTTGGACCATGCATAATGCAGAGACCATGTCTGAGACGGTTGTATCAAAACAAAATCTTCACAAGTTTACAAGCTCACATATTCTGCAATGTCTTATTGACCATCATGCATGAGATGTTCCAGTAATGCAGGTGGTGCTAATAAAATCTCATGACAATTTCCATGAGCATTGCCATCCTCAAACTCCTCCATTTGGAATGACTTCACTTTGGAATGTGTCGTTTGTGAAACCTCTGTACAGCACCTGTTTGCCCTTATTATTTTTTCTGGGTTTTTTTTTACTGATGCTGAAAGTTGACTCCACATGAAGAATGCTGATGAATGGAATGATGGATTAATGGTTCTAGCTTTCTAAAGCACACAGAACTTTGCTGAAAGGAAAATCCCATAAAGACAAACTGAAAGACCGTTCCGAACAAGGGGTTGTGAAACGTTTTACCTATAAATGAAATTCAGTGGGCCCTGTCAATACAGATTTATTTTATGAAACTTAAGGCTCATTATTTATGTGTGCACAGTAATATTCTGGATGTTTACTGCAGCAATAGAACTATTTATCCTTGCGCTTTCTACTGATGTTATTTATACACCTAATTATTTTTGACTTATTGAGGTTTGGATTAAAATTATTCATTTCATGCGACAAGATAAAAGGTGATGCAATAACGAAATAAAACTTTTTATAATGGTGGGTTGGGGCAGCCACACCCCTTAGCTATGTGTCACATACCCCAAAGGGTACCACTATGAGAGCCTAATGCAAGAAGAAACCTTTAAAAGATCCTAGGCAACTTAATACACTTCTTATATTAATGAATTTAAGACATACCCTTTAATCTTGTGGAAGGATCTGGTACTGTTTCAAGGTTTATCTTTGCCTGTTTTTTTTCACTACCCTAAATAACCTCTAGCAGCTCGTGTGCTGTATTAGCAATTTTAAAATTTTCTGATGTAGACTAAAATTATGTTTTTTTTTTTTTTTTTCACAGGTCTGTCGAGTTGTGCCAAGAGATTAGCATGCCTCCTCTCTCTCATTGCTTCCTTTCTCCTTCTTCTCTGCTCTGGGGAGAAAACATGTCCCTACAGCTGCCGCTGTGAGGGTAAAATCGTCCATTGTGACTCAGCATCTTTCATCGACGTCCCAGAGAACATTTCAGTAACTTGCCAGGGTTTGTCTCTGCGAAACAATGACTTGCACACAATGCTCCCTTACCAGTTTGCCCACCTGAACCAGCTCCTCTGGCTGTACCTGGACCACAATCAGATCTCATTTGTAGACAGCCGCGCTTTCCAGGGCATACGACGACTAAAGGAGTTGGTCTTGAGCACCAACAGGATCTCACAGCTACACAATGCTACCTTCCATGGCGTGCCAAATCTTCGCAGCCTGGATCTGTCCTATAACAAACTCCAGGAATTGCAGCCAGGTCAGTTTCATGGTCTTCGCAAGCTACAAAATCTGCATCTACGCTCCAATGGGCTCACAACAATTCCTGTCCGGGCTTTTATAGAGTGCAGAAGCTTGGAGTTTCTGGATCTGGGGTACAATCGACTTCGCGTCCTGACGCGCACCACGTTCTTGGGTTTATCTCGGCTGATGGAACTGCACCTGGAGCACAATCAGTTCTCTCGGATCAACTTCTTTCTTTTTCCACGCCTTGCAAACCTCCGTGGGTTGTATCTCCAGTGGAATCGTATCCGAGCAGTTAACCAAGGCCTCCCCTGGATGTGGTATACCCTACAGAAGCTGGACCTATCTGGCAATGAGATCCAGAGTCTGGATCCTGTGGTATTCCAGTGCTTGCCAAATCTTCAGGTTCTTAACTTGGAGTCGAACAAGCTTGCTAATGTGTCCCATGAGACGGTGGCAGCCTGGATTTCCCTCTCAACGATCAGCCTTGCTGGCAATGTCTGGGATTGTGGGCCAGGCATTTGTCCTCTCGTTGCCTGGTTAAAGAATTTTCGTGGAACAAAAGACACAAGTATTATTTGCAGCAGCCCGAAACATCTTCAAGGGGAAAAGGTTATGGAGGCAACAAAAAATTATCTAGATTGTGATGATTTTGAACTCATCCCACAAACACCGTATCCTCACCACAATTGGGAATCAAGTATGGAAACTACCCCTGAGCCAATCTTTCTTTTGACAACTCCCGAACTACCCCTGCCTCCAGCCACCTCTGAACCAGCCATCCCACCATTGTTGGCTCAACCACTTCCTTATCCTACTGTCCCTGAAACTAACCCCAGGGACACCCCTCCGAATACACCACCACCCTCCAACAGCTTGCTAGTTACACCGTCTCCAGAACAAGAGGACTTATCCTTTCATAAGATTGTGGTTGGTGGCGTGGCACTTTTCTTTACAACATCACTCATCTTGATGGTGATATACGTCTCCTGTAGACGGTATCCGGGAGCCACAAGGCTGTTGCAACAGCGCTCCGTGGTTGGACGGAAGCGACGGAAAAAGAGTCCCGAACCAGAACAGAACCTGAGCTCTCAACTGCAGGAATATTACATGAGCTACAACCCTGCTGCCACGCCGGAAGCCATGGATGTACTGGCCAATGGGACTGGTACTTGCACATGTACCATATCCGGCTCCAGGGAATGTGAGGTATGACACTGTCAAGGGCAGCCTAAAATCAAATCAAATCAAAGCAAATGAAACGGCTCTGGACAACAGAGGTAAACTTCTTCATTGTGCACGCCGTTCGTACCCACTTGAGTAAGCATCAGGATAAGCACCCTTGACTCCTTTTAGCCGAATTTATGACTTATTCCTTTTCTGCCTTTAAAACCGGCTTTACACTGTACGATTTCCAGCCTGATGTTACTTTGAAAAAAATAGCTTACCGTGAAAGACTTTTTTGGTCTTGAGTCGAGATTTGTGACCTTGGAATGCAAATGATGATTTCCTGACGTTGTTACCAGTCGTGTTCTGACATTTTGAGAAATTTTTTATCAAAATCTCAGACTAATTAAGTGCGAAATGATGGTATAATATCAATATAATGATAAAATATATATTTATCATTTTTCTAAATACTTATAAACTGATTGTAAGCCATGTTAAAATTGTTCAAATGAAATGTTAAAAAAAACGGGATGTTAGTTCATAACTTAAGTACAAACAAATTCGTTATTGTAGATACTGTAGACATTAAATAAAGTAACAATCATTTTGTTTTTTTGCTAAAAAATTGTTTGTAAACCTAGCTGTGTATATCGTGATATTGTGTACCATAGAACTGCCTTTGAGAACCGCAATGTGTTAA
This sequence comes from Notoglanidium maculatum, assembly GCA_030068355.1. Classification (NCBI taxonomy): domain Eukaryota; kingdom Metazoa; phylum Chordata; class Actinopteri; order Siluriformes; family Auchenoglanididae; genus Notoglanidium; species Notoglanidium maculatum. The sequence continues at coordinate 20,146,465 of JAQQZX010000009.1, forward strand.
TTTTGTCATATCACTCACCCCTTCCTCGGCGTTTGAGTGCTGTGATGTCGCTCATCTAAAAACCACCAATTGGAGGTTGATATAGGACACAAAACTGATGGGAGAGCTACAAATATGCAAAGGGCAAATTAAGAGAAAAAAAAATCTCCTTAATACCTAAGATCGGTTTGATGAATGTATATGATTGATGACCAAAGCAGCGTTGTACATAGTAATTTCCTTTAATCACAGGTCTATCATCAGAGCATCTTAATTGTATAATCTGACATGGTGAAGTCACATTATTGTAAAGTCTGTAATAGAATTTGGAGATCATCTCACAACGTGAAACGTGATAACTTTAAAAGAACGCTGAAATCGCACAGTGTAAACCCGGCTTACGTTTCCAATCGTACAATTTTGCATCTTGCAACAAGACACATTAGAATCACTGAGAATCAGGAGTCAATGGTTACTTAACCGAACTGATTCGATTGCAGCAAAGCTTCACTCACTATTTCTTTTGCACTTCATTATTTTATTCTGTTTGCTCTGCCGCAGCATTCGGATTAGTTATGCAGTATTTTTTCAAAGCAACCCAGAGCTAAGAAATCTGGACGCACTATGAAACATTTATTTAGTGGTGACATGTTATCTTATTGCAGTTGCCATCACTAGCAGTAATGAGTAGCATTAGTGCACATATTAAATACGGTCAGATGAAAGCTTTCTGTTTGCATTTCATGGAAGACTTAATAGTCAAACGTCTTGATGTAAAACTGATTTTGCTTGTTGAGTTACTATGAAGCAGATGTCAAATGATTCATTTTCAGCAAAAGGCACAGAAGGCTCTTGAGATATAGATGAAGATATAGATATGCAAGGCTCATTAGTGAGAACGGAAAATGCTTTCCTCCTACCTAACTCTAATTAGTTGTATTTAATGGAGAAGGTGGACTTTTTGTCTGTCTTTGATCTCGTTTACCTCCTTCTGCAGAACTACACGTTCCAATATTACAAGCTAGGATGCGAATGAAGAGATTGCAGGACTTTTAATGTGGGTTTCGTGGACAATTTGTCTGTTTTTAAGGGGTGTTTGGAAAATATCACAGTATGATAACCAATTTTTTAAATATCCTGGTATTAATCAACCCTTAAAAACAAACACATGAGCTGGTGGTGAAATATTTATTATACAAACGTCTCTTTGCACAACGGTCTGTTTACATAGAAATCAAAAGGGAACAGAAAGATCACATTTCCTAATCGGTCTTCTTTCTGCGGATTAGATTTCGGACATGTGTGTTATGATTTTGGAGCTAATTCTGGGATAAGTGAGCTCTGCATTCATGATGTACACATGAACATCATATTAATTATTATATGCATACGACGTAACGCAAACTGATTGTTTTGACCTTTTTCGTAAGCGGCCTTCGTTATAGTCACGCGACCGTAACCTGAACTCACGGTGTTAAATTCTTTCACCGAATTTACAAAAATTATTTTTGTCATAATTGCATACGTATGTTAATCACTATAAAGTGCAACGCACGTTCCTGGCACAGCTCATTTGCATTTAGTGACGCCCACAAAAGTCCATAAAAGGTCACGTGTACAGACGGCTTGGAGCATGAATTGACCAACCAGGGTAAAGGCTGAAAAGCAGAAGTGGAAGTTATTTTGCCTCACTTCTGTGCCAATAATAATATTTATTAATATATAATATTAATAATTATAACTGAGCACTAAATCTTCCATCAGCTGAGGCGTTTACACACTCCGTTTATACACAGCCATTTACTCGACGTAATTGAATGATTAGTTTTGCTTGTTGTAATTTATGCGTTTGTGTTGGCTTGCCTTGTTTCTTTTTTTATCTGCTTTAATTAATAAACTTATGTACTTTAATTTAAATCATATAAAATGACTGGTTTTCACTAAATATTCTCAACAGTCCACTTACTAACTGACCTAAACTGAACTAGCGTGAAGACATGTTTTTGATAGTCACTCTGGATAAGTGTGTCTTCTAGACGCTGTAAATGTATATTCCCGATATTAAAGTGCACTAACCCGTGCCCGTTATATGAGCTGACGTCAATAAAGTCGAGGTTTACGTTAGTTAGTGTTCTTATGTGTAAATTCACACACACTCAGGGGCGTGAGCAGGATATGAAAGTTTTTGTGAATTTACAGGATTTTCATGAATATTACACACGTACGAACAATTTACAAATAATCTGTTTATAGGCAGCTTGATAAACGAGGCCCGTTTTCAGTATTTCTCAAGGTTGTTGTTATTAGTTGAAGGAGAGAGTGACTGAGGGAAGGCGGTGCGCTGAGCCAAAAGAAAAGGACATGGAAATGCACTTTAAGCCGTATTTTTATTTCACAATTAGTCATACACCATGACTAACCATGAAACCGTGACAACCCTCGTCTCAACCGAAGATTTGGAAAGTTTGTACGCTATATCTGACAACACGGCTCATCATCTTGCCGCCAGAAAATGAAGTCAATTTATGCCAAATATCTCAGTAATTACTACTAGAAAAAAAAAAATCATACGCATCAAGACTTGCATTTTGATGTTCTAAATGACTGAAATTCATTCTACCGTTGAGATTTGGTGGAAAAAAGGAATAATTTATGCTGCAAAACAGGATTCTGCATTTTGAGGCATGAAATCTGTGTATTAAAGCTGACGAAAGCCAAGAATGAAACAGGAAGAGAAACGCGCTTTAACAAGGTAAATGTTTGGGTTGAGTAATGAAGATGACCGGGTCACGTTAATTACCTAATGGATGCGTAAACAACGCGACGCTTTTGTCTGTTATTTCAGCCTGAGCATGAAAAGAGAAATGGAAAATGAGCACTGCACATATTTTCACCGCCTGTTTGATTTTCCAACACATAAACTTTATGACGGTATTTTAAATAATATGTAATACGAATACATATTCATTTCTAGCCTGACCGCCAAATTATCTCCGTGCTGCATGACTAATGCATTTGGATAGCTTTGTCACCTTATGTATCTAATCCAGAGAGATCAACTATGCTTACAGGGAATGTATTGCTTCAGATATAATTACTTCTACCATATGGACATACATATTTAAATAAAAGGCCAGAAACGGATGGCTGATAAGGCAGAGCCTGTAATACCTTCTGTAAATTCCGAAATAAAAGCTGTATAGGAGGGAAATCCAATTATTGAAGGAAATCTGCGACTAGCACCCTGTATATACAGCAACGCTATATGACGAATTTCATAAAATTATACGGGGTGCTTTATTTTTCGAAGCAAAAGGAGTTTTTAATAATAGAAGAACAAGCGTCTGTTATGGTCAGGCTGATGAAAGCGCGGCGTAGCTGGACCCGGCTCCGTGTTTTTCATTCCAACTTTGCCGGTGGCAGGTGTCCCTGTGGAGGCTGGTCAGACACGGGAGAGCGTGGTGGAGTCATGTAGAGCCGGGCTGGAAATATATATAAAAAAAATATAAAAAGACAAAAGAGGTACACAAGATTTGCAGACACATCCTGCGCCAAATTCATCACTGTGCATTAGATGTCTGGTTGCTGATATCTGACACAAACTTACATTTTAAAAAAAAGGCCACTTTTTCATTTCAGAGTAAAAATACAAATAAATAAATAAAAATTCCAACGACAGTTTTAACGCACCTCCTGAAAGCACGACTCGGTGTTCAGACCCCGTCTTACAGTATTATAATTCAAAGTTTGTTTTGTTTTGCTTTTACAAATTCATTGACAGCTCAATGAATTTTTTTATCGTTTCTGTGAAAAGGGCAGATTTGTTTTTGCATTTATTAAAGCTTCTCTTATGGCTTTTCCCATCAAATACATTATTTATGCAACAGTATGAGGGGGGAAAAATAAACAAGTAAACAAACGAACAAACAAAAAGACTCATTTGATACAGTAAAAAAGCTATTTTGGCTTTTGGTTGTTGAAATTCCGACAAATGTTGGATGTTGGACGTCCGACTTGAGTGTGCCGAGAGAAGGTCAGACGTGAGAGCACTTCACTTCAGCGAGCACTGAGACCTGAGACCCGCTCCTGCGATTTCAGTACAAGTCACGGCATCTTACGATGATTTTAATGCATCAGGATTGATGAGTACCAAAAAAACATACTCTGGAACACTGGTATTGATTAATAAGTAATACTAGGCATTAACATTTCACATTTTTATCATGAAGTCTTGCATAAGCTCTTATTCTAGGAGGTTTTTTTTGACTCCTCAGCACTTTTTTTTTTTTTTTGGCATTTTAATTATCCTGTTTTCAAGCCACATGAGTTTTTGTGAAGATTATTGCTCAGCTCCAGCGCCAATGCATAATAATGGCTAATTATGCAAAAGTACATGACATAGCTGAGAAAGAGAGTTCATTATTGCTTATCTGTACTTCGCTGTAGCGACTAAGGCAGCACAAACACAGGAGAGGGGAAAAAACAAAATGCTGTTCGAGTTCCTCATGTTTTGGATTTGTTTAATTTAGCAGTTGATGCTCAGCTAGCTGGGGGCATGGCATGAAGAGACTCGCTCAAGCATGTTTATTGTGATATTTACAGAAAAAATCTAATTCCTTGACAGCATTCCGGGTGAAACTTTGATTTGACTTGCAAGACATTAGCATGTGATTTTTTTTTTTTATTGTCGTTGCTGTTGTTTTTTCTTTACCTATTAATAATCTTGAGAGGAGTTGAAGCCTTTCTCATTATTTATGAAAACAGACACGCATAAGCGGCCAATTAACTCCGTCAGAAACACCTGCGGAGATAAAAACTAGCAGAGCGCCGGCGGTGATGTAAGTGGAGTAGATGCTCGGTGATCTTGATCAGTGACCCTGTTTGTCCTTGTTTAGCCTAACAGCCATTTTCTCAGCATGAAAAATAATATCCTGAGAGCCGAGTCTGTGAAAATTAAATGAAAACCCTTCGCCACGTCATACCAAGGGCTACAGTAGAGCCTGGATTCACAATAAATGTCAAGCAGAGTAGATCTGAGCTTGGACATGAATCTCCAAGAATGTCATCTGTTGCATTCGGCTCGTTTGCTAATTAGGAAGACGTTGACACGACGGTATACCGGATCACTATTAACACATGTTCATAAAATTATCTTATGTTTTTTGTAGCTTTATCTTTGTGAAAATATACCGTATATCCAGATGCTGATCGGAGTCGGCTGTGTGTGCGTTAGCGGCTAAACAACGAGCCACGAAACAGATGTGGACTAATCATAGAAGTAAATTTGAGCTAAATCTGAATATCACCTGGTTCCTTACACCCAAAGCCAAAAGCATGCTGAAACGACTGCTAGTGGCTAAACATGATACAGTATCATACGTTAATCCCTTTAATCCTCAAACAGGAGAAAACGCATAATCAAATTAAAGTGTTCATCTCCTACAGGTTATTATCAACCACAAAATAGCTAATACTTTAAAAATACTGCAAACTCTTCCTCTAAATCGGGAGAGTCTGTTATTCTCTCTCTCTCTCTCTCTCTCTCTCTCTCTCTTTCTCTCTCTCCAGCTCTCTCAACGTTTAGCGGCAGAAACTATACGACTACAGGAAACATAAAGAAAGATAACTGTAGGTTTGGGATGATTGGCGTTAGTATCAGCAATCGCCCACAAATTCCAGCTATCAGGATGGTAATCAAGTTGGATGGTTTAAAGGCGGAGTCATCAATTCTGAAGAACAGCCGAACAAATACACAACTCAAATTCAGTGCTCCTTTAGAAGCTCCGCCCCCAAATTCATGGATGTGCATTGCCAAGGCAACAGCGCTAACAACGATAACCCTATCTCACCCCTCCCCTTCCCCCTGCCCTGTGATTGGCTGGAATACAACCCCTGGAATAGTGTTGTGTGGCTCGGTCCAAGCCACTTTTGCTGATTCGCTGTTTACAGAGCCAGGCCTGTGTACAAGCACCGATCGTTTCCAGCGCACGCACACAACGGACAGCTAGCGGACCGCGAGGAGATATTTGCTGAATGTGACAAACAGTGTATTGAATTAGATGATTGCGCCTTTAATGTTAGAAAACACAAATAAAAATTAATTGTGTTGTATCTCGTTATATGAAATATATATACACCACCAGTCAAAAGTTTGGACACCCCTACTCTTTTTCATGGGTTTTTCTTTATTTTTTTTGCTTTCTGCGTTGTAAAACATTACTGAATACATCAAAACTATGAAGCAACACGTACGGCATATACTGAATTATGTGGTAAACAAA
>JAQQZX010000009.1:20158771-20169736 GCA_030068355.1 Notoglanidium maculatum
GTGTCCTGCACAGAGCCCTGACCTCAACCCCACTGAACACCTTCGGGATGAACTGGAACTGGAGCCTCCTCGACATCAGCACCTGACCTCACTGATGCTCTTGTAGCTGAACGAACACAAATCCCCACAGCCTCGCTCCGACATCTAGTGGGAAGCCGAACAGAAGCATGGAGCGCGTTATAACAGTAAAGAGGAATAAATCTGGAATGGGATGTTTAACGAGAACATATGGGTTTGATGGTCAGCTTTTGGCCATATTGTATATGTATGTTTAATTTTAGCCTACAGTGTAGTCCTATACAGACCCTAAAAAGCAACAAAACATCTTTTTCTTGTATATCTTAGTTTCCCTTCTCCTTCCCATGTCCTGGCTCGGCTGGTTAGCCTGCACGCCTTCAAAGCCATGAGTGATACTGTGGTCAATCAGTGATGATTAAGGGACATGAAAGGATGATGGTATATTGCTCGCAATCTCACAAGCCTAGCTTTATCATCACACATTAACCTCAAAGTGAGCTGTAAATAATTGTCATCGTGCTGTCGTCTTCTGAATTAGCAAAGTCGTGGTGATGCTATTGTCATGTAACTTGCATGACATATGTCTGCAGATGAGCAGTGATGTTAAAAAAACTCTGTAGACGAAATCCAGCTGTGTTTGAATTTGACTGATGGCCTTCAAAAGGAATTTTAAGCACAACGTTGGCAGGATTCTCAACCAGACATCTCCCAACGCTTCACTTTTGACATTTTTCTAAGAATGTGGAAGTGTTTGCTTCCTCATAGTCACTTGCTCCAAACAGCAAACTCCTTTCAAGTGTCACTCTTGCTACATGCAATAAAATATTAATAGCGATCTCTCGGAGTGATGACAACGGAAACCGGCGTGCTTTAGTAAAGCTGCTTTCAGAAAAAACGGCGAGAAACTTTTCCACGCATTCCCCATATGCGGCAGGATTCTGTGTTCAAACACAGCTGCATCTTTATCACTTCATGACAGCAAACCTTCCCAAAGTCTTCTTTCTTCACTTCAACCAGGCGGCATAAACCCATAAGTTATACATTATCAGTTTAGCAGGGCTAAAAAAACACCAACATAAGGTTTCATTTTTTGGCGTCCATATCCGATTATTTGGTGTAAACAATGTGTATTTTTGTGGAACAGCACCAACGAAGAACTGAAGGAACGTAAGACTGGGACTTCCAGCTCGGACTGTAGGTTTGGACTTAATCTTCATTTGCGCTGATATTTTTTAACGCGCATCTGTGACATCATCAGCAGCACTGATTGTGCTTGAAGGCATGAATGAGGCGGTTTATTTTTTCTCCCATCCTTTTGTTCCTAAAATTCCTTTACAGGAGAAACTAAAACTAGTCAGACTGATCACACATCATCCAATTATAATACAGAATACAAAATAAAAGAACACGTGACAGAGTCATAAAAAGATGGTTAAGCGTAAATATAACAACATTAGATAGGTCTATCACAGGATATGGAGTTCACCTGATTTTAAAGTTGATCCTGCGTTCCTAATTGTTGTGTCTGGTGACTATATCAAAGCCATGAGGTCTAGAGCTAGAAAATAGAAATACAGGAACGAGGGAATCAGCTGTTGAAACGCATGATAACATCAATGGGACTTTGTACCTGGAAGGAGCTGTGTGTTTGCGGCTAGCGTTTCATCTTACCTAAGCAGCTATCTATCATATCAGTCAACTAACTAAGATTTTAATAGACTTTTAGGTTTTATAATGCTTAACCTAGCTCGCCTAAACTACAACAGCTAATTCACATTCTTATTTTTTGCCTGTAATGGACACGTTTAGCAAGCTAGCTTTGTTTAGCTAACAAATGGCATCAGTTCAGGCATCACCTCTGCTTTTAGCGCCACGATGACGTCCTGGATGTTGTATTTGTCAAAGATTTTGTCTTGAACGTAATTAAAAAAGTTGTGAGCGTGAAGAGACTTTCGGTTTCCACGAGACGTGCATTTATGTCGAGTCACTGCAGGTTAGAGCAGCGCTTAGCAGCAATTAGCCATAAGGATCCAGTTTAACTGAAATGTGCGCCGTGTCTTTTAGTGCTAATCCATAGTAATGCGTGGATGACATTTCAGCTAATGTCAGTTCAATTCCTTGAATAAAATTCCTCAGATTATAACCAAGTAGCATCAGGGTGCTAGGTTATTCAGGTCTTTTTCCAGGTTACACACATATCGTTACACCAAAGAGGTCAATATCTTCTGGAATGTTATTCCTGGGTAGAGTTTTGGGGTGATGTAAGAAAAGTATCGACCACCAGCAGGGCTGTGATTAATCCTAGGCATTCGTAATAAACCACAGCTGAAGAAAGTGATGGAGATGGGTGGTACGGTTTTAGATCAGTGGGAGCTAATCTGGAGCCAGAGCTAAAGCATGTTGAAATGCTGAAAAATCAAGTGTAGTGCTTTTTGGTTTGAATGAACGAGTTATATCTTGGTGTACAGAGCGAACACAGCATGAAGCCAGTAGAACATTACAAGCTTAAAAAAACTCAGAAATCACAAATGCAGCTGCGGCTGTCTTTAAATGTGTGTGTGTGATAGTTTACATCATTCTTATTATAATTGATAGATGGATCGAGATTAGATTTTACATTTCAGCCTCTCTTTGAATATCGCTAGCAGCCATCAGTGTACATCGTGTCTTGGACGTTGTGCGTCAGATCCAGCCAGAATACGCCTCTCCTGTTAAGTCAGAAATCATTTCCATTCGCTTTGATTCACCTGCCAGAGCCGATCAGATGCAGATTTCACTATTCTCAACGAGACGCTCTGATTCACACATGAAGACTCAAACCTCTATCTAAATCATCATTTTGTACATCAATAACAAAAACTTGTCTATCAGACAACAGAGTGAAGAAAATGAAAAATGCACCAGACGGCAGGACAAAAAAGGATCTTAAGTAAAATTATTAAGATTATTTTTTTTCGTCTAGACACGAGTCGAAAAGCAGAACAAAATGTTTCACCTTCGAGTTAGATTTGTGTTTAAATCTGTTTCACTTGACAAACTGGAAAGCAGTGATGCTGTATTCCCACTTCTGATTAGTCAGAAGGTCACAGGTTTATACGAACATGCTTGTCGTCTAAAAAGTTATTGTTTCTATAGTAACGGCTCATAGAGAGAAACTTGTACAGCTCCATATAACAGAAGAACAAAATGTGTGTGTTCGTGGATATGGTGAAGTTTTCTGTGCAGAGATGATTGCTTAACTTTTACGGAAGGGGTCGTCAGTGTCAGAGGTGAAGCTGGAATGTTCAGGCAGTTTCTGCGTAACAAACCGCGTTTTCGTTTTTTTAACTTCAAGAGAGAACTTAAATGGATTAAAGAACATGATGCGTTCTTTTCCTCTAACATGAGGTGCTTTATTCCATACACAGGAGCGAGATCTTTCCTGCGCTGCCAGTTAAAACCTGGGCCGGAGATGCAGAACGTTCGCTCTTCAATTCCTAGACACACATCTCCCTCGCGTTCAGATTAATGCAATCGTTCACATCTTTAACTCTCAGCATTTCGCAGAAGGGCTAGTGATGAATATTCAACTTCGCTCTTTTCATGTTTTGCGGCTGTGTTTTAATCGAGATAACGCGCATTTAGGGAGTCATTTTAATGCACACGTCATCAGGATAAAATGATGAATCACTGTGGAGAACAGTTCTGAACACGGAGAAAAGTAAAGGTTGCTGAAAAACATCTGTTCCTGTACCTTGTACCTGAGAAAGAAAGACAGACAAAGAGGAAGATATTTTCCTTGCTGTAATTAAGCAGGAATGTCTCAGCGTATCACGAGTGCTGGAGAAAATTCTGGCCCTAAATGGACGGCTACACACACACACACACGCACGTACGCACACAGGAGCAGCCAGTGGGGCTTAATAACCCTGTCCTCGCCGTATGATTTCCCTTCCACTGTCTCCTGCACAAGCAGTCTGATTGAGATGTGTATTAATAGCTGCAGCTGGCACTTTCGTTCCCGAATGGCGGGGAGAAAGGCCCTGATATTCCCCGAAGGGGTTTGTACAAAAAAGAAAGAGATGAGACGAATTTGAAAGGAGAGATTTGACACAGTTTGAATCTGATCGTCTGCTGTGATAAGAGAGAGAAAGAAAAAAGAAGCAGGAGGAAAAACTGAGACCTGGAAAGTGACGCATTTCAGTCAAAGACGTTTTTTCTCTCATCCATTTTCTGATTAAAGGACACGTAATTCATGCTTTCAAACTGAACCTCAAACATAATATGCTTGTGAACTGGGGGTCGTTTTCCGACTTGAGTGCAGGGATTAGAGATCTCGAACGTCAAGATTCAAGACCTTGGAGTTTTTTTTGCGGAATTAAGTGCTGGAGTTTCCTCAAAATACACAAATGTCTGTGTTATCCGTTATTCAGATTCTGAGCTCAAGTCACGACGTACAGGACAATAATGGGCCTAAAACAGAACCCTGTGGGATACCACGTTATCCTGGGCTCTAACAGTAGTGCATCTACAAATCAGAGGTTTATATTAAAGATCGATTCTGGAAAAAGATTACTGATATATTACTAAACGCCTCCCTTCAGAACACCTCCCTCCCTTCCTTCCGATTCATGGATGTGCACTGCCAAGGCAATGACTCTAGCAACGATATCCCGCTTACCCCTACCCCTCCACCTCCCCTGCTCTGTGATTGGCAGGAATACACCCCCTGCTTCTGATTGGCTAGAATAGTGTTGTGTGGCTCGTTCTGAGCCACTTTCTTTGTTTTTTCAGCGCACACACAGAATGCACAGCTAGCGGATCGTGAGGAGATAGTTGCTGAATTTGACAAAGTGTACTGGATTATAATCGATGAGTGCACCTTTAACACGCTAGTTCTAATATGTTGTCGTTTCTATAGTAACAGCTCATTCACAGTGATCTGTATGGCAGATAATATGGTTTATATAATACGTTTTCAGTCAAGAGAATAAGCGGTTATTTAACCTTTAAGGTAGGAGTCTCCAGTATATTTTCTCAATAACATGACAATTTTATTTTGTCTTATTAAGTTTAAGAGAGAGAAAGAAGACATTCTGATGAGGGAACTAGATTGTTTCATAGATCTGTAACTAAATGTAACTAATAGTTTAAATATTACATGCTGGGGTTTCCCCCCCCCCCCCAAAAAAAATAAAAAATTGTAATTGTTGTCAAATTGCTGTGTTATAAGAGGAACAGAACACTTCAGGAAGTTCTGTTGATTCATTTCCTGTGATGGCATGCCCTGTCAGGTTTAATTCCCCACATAGTCAGTAGTGACAAATGCTTTAAAGTACCAAAAAGACATAAAGCCACAAGCTGTACATGCATCCAAACACCAGACTAAATTCATGAATATATAAAATGTGATTTGTTATCGGTCTTCATTCTTCAGGCATAAAGGAAAGTACGTGTTTTAAAGGTCATGGTCTAGATCTGAAATATTCCTGACCTAAGAGTGCTCTTCTAAAAACAAAATGTGCGCAGGTAATTTCAGTAATGCTCTGCCCAAAAAATCAACTTAATCACCTGCACAGTGTGAGTCACAATCTGGAGCACTTTCCCTGCATAGTTATTGGCATATCTTTTCAACTCTGAAATCGATCACCAGTGTTTCAGTGGGCTAAAAACAGAGCAGGCTCGAGACAGTGGGTTGGAAATGAGTATTGGAAGCGAAGCTAGGTGCATTAGCAGGCTAATTCAGTAAGACATCAGATACAAAGCCCAGCTAACTCGACTATCAATTACAGGCGTAAATATCTGCAAACGGGCGTGCTGATTGACAGCGAAAACACAAAAGATCTCTGTTTCCAGCGTGCTCCACTCCGCTAAAGAGATAACGATCTCCTGAGGCTTACAGCTCATTGTACCAAAGTCTGATACAGATACGATAATCTCTGGATCTCTGATGGTTGTGTTAGATGTGTGTCCTTTCACCTGGCCTGCAGTGTAACGTGCGAAGCTTTCGGACTAATCATCATCTTTTCTAATGTTTGCTTCTATAAGATGCAGTAATGAAATAAACAAGAGACTATAAAGGAGGACTAAGAATCATAAGAAGGGAATAAAACACTGTCTTGTGCTGCCATTGGAAAATAATCAATAAAGGGCAGCTGTGATGAAGCTGTTATCACCCGGAAGATGATTATTTTCCTATAACAGCATGGCCCCAAGTGGGGGCTTTTCACCCTCTTGATGTTAATAAGTCAATAAACCACAAAGGACATAAAGTTACAGCTTCATCTCTGAAAGTTTCAAAGCACTGACACTGGAGACTCCTTCCATTAATATTGAACAGAAAACATCACTATATCAATTTTTTACCCGATTTCTGTTGCGCATTTGCTGTACACGTCCCTGTGAATGAGCTGTTTCCATAGGAACGATAACTATAGAAAATTCATCAAGAACTTCTGACCAATCACAAGCCCTGATTTGGTTTATAATTACCAGTGACCGCAGGGTTTCCCAAAAGGTTAAAGTCTTAAGAGATGTTATGCCGAGCTCATAACCCTCTAACTCTCAGGAATACCAAATCCTCACCTCAGCTCTCATTCCCTCTGCAAATGTTTGAATTATTGAAGGCTGGAGCTCAGGAGAGGATGGATATGAAGCCTGCATTTCTTCGCCTACAGGCACTCAAATGCATGTTGCCCATATGGAGGCTGCAGTCAGGTTTCTGAAAGAAAATCCACCTTCCTCTCTTTTTCTTTCCCTCACAAGGGACAACACCTCTTCTTCTTCTTCTTCTTCTTCTTCTGAAGCTCCTCCTGGACTTCTTTTCTCCAAACTTCACCTCCCAGTGTCGGATCAGTTCACAATGCATGGGAGATGTTAGGATAATGGCTTCTTGTGTCTTTACGTTTAAAAGTAAAGAGGAATTTTCTCTTGCATGTTGTTTACAAAGGTTTTGTTCTTTTGCATCGTCACATGGTCAGCTTTTTGGACATGTAAAGCCAGCTCACCTTTCTGGGAGATTATTGAGTGTTTCACCAAACATAGCAAATAAAAATGTTTTGTTATTTGCAACACCATATAAAAGACTTTAGCATTTGCATGCTAGATTTCAAGATTTCTAATGGTGATGCATGTTATTAATTGTGAGAGTGCCAATAATTTTGAAACGAGTGTTTTGTTTAGTAATTTATTCCAGAAAAAAAAATTGCATTACTTTACACATCACCGTCAATATATTTTAGTTCTGTATATCCATTTTTGCTACTTTTAATCGAGGGTGCCAATAATTCTGAAGATGACTGTATGATCCTTTAAGGGACATACAGATAGTTGGACGGATGGATGGATGGATGTTTTGAGAGAGGAAGCAAGAGAGACAGACGGAGAGAAACAAATAACAGGACGGACGGACGGACGGCGACAGCAGAAGAGAGAGAGAGACATATACAGCTAGAACAAACAGAAAGGGAGAGACAGAGAGACACAGTAACTGCTGCAACGTTCATGCCAGATTGAGAGAGAGATGGAGAAAGACAGCAAGAGAAAGAGAGAGAAGAGAGACAGAACAACAGAAAGGGAGATTTAGTGTCGTTTGTTATACAGAGTGAGTCAGAGAGCACTCCTGCTAACACAAAGCTCTCGCTCTATCGCTTTCTCACCCACGCTCTCTTCTTCCATCTTCCTGCCTGGGTTTATTTGTCATCTGTCTCTCTCTATCTGTCTCTGTCTCTCTCTCTCCTTCTCTCTCTATCTATCTGTCTATCGAAAGATAGCTGCAAGGTCACTCTCCCGTCTTGTCAGTCACGGCTCTTATATCGTGCAACATGCTCCGTTTAAATCCGTAGCACTGACATAAAACCTCATTAAACGCTCAGGGATATTTCCAAACATCACTTCCTCCACCTGCGCTGAGACGGGGGAAGAGAGGCCGCTCAGCAGCCCGGCGCCTGTCGTTCGGGAGACACAATGAGATAATTGGCGCCCTGGACAGGAGACACGCTGCGGGGTGGACTTTAGCCTGACACATGTCTCACTCCGGCCTTTGTGCATGCCTGACATGGTGCAAACTAATTGCCCCATGTTTATCTCCAGGCAATTAAACTTCACAGTTATGATCTAATTACTGCCTGTCTTCAATTTCTCATAAGGGCCAGCACTCGTTTTGTGGCTTTTTTAGTTATTATTTTTAACTATTATTATTATTATTATTATTATTCTGCATCCTAGCCTTGTAAACCTTTCATGTCTTCTCAGTGTGCGGTGATAAATGCACGCTGCCAGGAAGTCCAAGTCAACTCATTATTCGGGTCAGCGCTGTTACCCAAGGGTCTCATCTGTTCCCATGCACACCCCAGTTCTCCTGTCCTTCTTGTCACCACCTTGTCTTTTTTTCTAACCTGGTCAAGGTTCACGTGGTAGGACACATCTGATACAGCCATCTGATGAGCTCACATCCAGGTAATCTCAAAACCACATAGTTATAGTAATGTGCAGTGAGAGGCAGGACCTAAGTGTGAAAAACTCAGCGTGGTGTTTATTCAGGGTTAAACAATAATCATCATCGCAATCCAAAGCACTGGTCTAAGCACAAGCAGGCAGCATCTGAAAAGGCAAATCCATAGTAACAAGCTAAAGGATGCAATGAACATCATCGGAAAGCCAGAAACACAGGTTTGGTAATGTACCAGACTTTGCAAAGATGAACACGTACAGAAGGGAAAATATGGAAACACTGAAACAGATGGATACAGACAGATGAAAAACGGGGGTGGAGACAAGAGCAGGATGAGAAAACAATGTCAAAAAGATAACCGTCCAAGCAGCGCACGTCCTGCTTGGAAATGAGAGGATTCATGATGTCATGATCTGATGAACGTACAACCTGTAGTTGTGTTCGTGTGTTATGATACTCGTTTTACACCAAAATTTTAATTGAGGCGCAATCCTGCATACTGCTGGAGGAATTCTGGCCAATCTCTCAAGATTCCATTCACTCCTAAACAAATTTAGACCATTCCCACCCACTCCTGAAGCAATCCTGACCAAACCCACCCACACCTGAGGGAATTCTGACCCATCCCACCCACTCACCAAGCAAGTCTGTCTGATCCCACCAACACTCGAGGGAATTCTAAACAATCCCACCAACACCATAAGGAATTCTTTCTCCCCGCAGTCTTGATGGAATTCGGACAAATCCTGCCTGTTCCAACAGAATGTTTGACCAATCCCACTCACTTCCAAAGAACATCTGATCGGTTTCCGCTAGCCCTGAAGGAATTCTAAACAGTTCCACCCACTCCTGAAAGAATTCTGTCCAATCCTACTCACACCAGAAGGAATTCTGACCAAACCCACACATTCCTGAAGGAACTCGGACCAAACACATCCACTGCAAAGAAATTCCGACCATTTCTGCCTACTCCTGAAGGAATTCTGACCACTCCCACCCACTTCCAAAAAATCTGACTGATCCCTCCTACTCTTGAAGCAATTCTGACCAATCCTGCCTGCTCCAGCAGAACAAGCCACAACCTGGCAACCCACACCCCCCTCCACACACACACATGTACACTTCTGATGGATTTCTGACCAATTCTGCTCACTCCTGAAGAAACGCAGTCCATTTCCAGTTATTATTTTTGTTTGTACCCACCTGCAATATTTTGTAATGAATGCAGTTAGTTCTATTTCTCACATTTTAAACAAATAAGTCATTTTAACCACAGCACCACTAATCAAGATAAAGCAGTTGCAGAAGATCGATGAATGAATGCAGTAAATGTGCCATGCAGTGCTTTGTGAGTAATCCAGCACATCCAGTACACTCCTATATTTATGAATGTGGCTTCTTTCTTTTGTGAGAGTAAAAAGTAACCACCTCCTCCTGCAATATTTTTTGCTGGGCCACAGGGGATCTCAGTCCCAATGCACACCTCTAATTCCCACCTCAGTGCGAACAGGCAGCTGGCAGACTGTCACTTTTTAAGCTTTCTTTTTTTAAGTCCTTTCCAGCAGGTCCATATCACATGCAAACACCTGGCCATAAAACTGGAGTGCGGTAAAAATCCGTAGCTTATCTGAAGGGCAGAGAGTGATGAGTGTTCATGAGTGTTCGTGTTTATATTCCTCACATGTTAGCATCAGCGATCTGAGACTCAGTTCTAGTGTCACATTCATGCTACGTGTCTACAAACAAACCAAAGCTTGTAGCTTGACCTTTTTCACAGCATGAATCCTGAAAGCTCAAAAAAAGAGAAACACAACTTGTATGTATATTTTATGTATATGTATATTTTATATAATACATAATTAAATATAAATATTTTCAACTCAATTCAATTTATTTATGTTGCGCTTTTATATATATTATATTGTTACTTAAATATAAGACATAGCAGTATTACTTTGCACATTTATTGCACTGACTTATTTATTTTTGTCTTTAACCCTGTAGCCTAAAGAGGCTCTGAAGTTTAAAATGTCATTTGTAGCCTGTGTATGAATGCTAATTAAAGTGCATTCTTTTAAACATGTTCTCTGCTAGGGGTGGCACGGTGATACAGTTAGCACCACAGCAGTTAGCCCTGTTGTCTCACAGCAAGAAGGTTCTGGATTCAAACCTCGCGCCCGTTTCGAGCCTGTCCAAGTGGAGTTTGCATGTTCTTCCCGTGCCCGGAGTGTCCTCCCACAGTCCTAGGACATGCAGATGAGGTCAACTGGCTACTCTACATTGTCCATTGGTGTGAATGTGAGTGTGAATGGTTTTTTGTCTCTCTGTGTTAGCAATAGCGTGGCGACCTGTCCAGGGTGTCCCTCGCCTCTCACCCGAAGTCAGCTGGGATTGGCTCCAGCTTTCCCCCAGCTTGGAAAAGACAACTAGTTGACTATTCTGACCAATCCCACTAATTCAAAAAGCAGTTCTGACCAATCCCACCAACACCTGAAGGAATACAGCCCACTCTCACC
>JAQQZX010000009.1:20169836-20185982 GCA_030068355.1 Notoglanidium maculatum
AAAACCTGAAGGTATTCTGACCGATCCCACCCATTAATGAAGCAATTTCCAACCAATCCCACCCACACCTGAAGGAAATTCAACCAATCCCACCAAAAGCTGAAGGAATTCTGACCAATCCCACCCACACCTGAAGGACTTCTGACCAATCCCACCCACACCTGAAGGAATTCTGACCAATCCCACCCATACCTGAAGGAAATTCAACCAATCCCACCCACACCTGAAGGAAATTCAACCAATCCCACCCACACCTGAAGGAATTCTGACCAATCCCACCCACACCTGAAGGAATTCTGACCAATCCCACCCACACCTGAAGGATTTCTTATCAATCTCACCTACACCTTAAGGAATTTTAACCAATCCCACCAAAAGCTGAAGGAATACAGCCCACTCTCACCAAAACCTGAAGGTATTCTGACCGATCCCACCCATTAATGAAGCAATTTCCAACCAATCCCACCCACACCTGAAGGAATTTTAACCAATCCCACCCACACCTGAAGGATTTCTTATCAATCTCACCTACGCTTGAAGGAATTTTAACCAATCCTACCCAATTACAAAGCAATTCTGACAAATCCCACCCATACCTGAAGGACTTCTGACCAATTCCACCCAGTCTTGATGGAATTTTGACCAATCCCACTCACTCCAGAAGGATTTCTGAACAATTCCACTCACACAGGTGGGATTCCACCATCTCTGACCATTTCCACTTTTTTCAATGGAAATTCTGCAAATCCCACCCACTCTTAATAGAAATCTGCTCCAGTACAAAGACTTTTTTAAATGTTCTCTGCTGCACTAAAAATTAACAGCTACGCAACCCCTAGTTACAGCACATTTAAAAAAGAATTATGTTATTAATGCTTGTTCCCAATTTGAAAAAAAAATATCTATGGAGTATGCAAACATGTTGTGAACATTCTATTTAAAGATCATGATAGATACAGCTGCAGAGAAAGTGTTACCAGGCTTCCTTTACCAACTTGCTGTACATTTTCCGAGCGTACAGAAATGCTGAGATTGTCGTTTTCCCTCAGGGTGATATTAGTCAAGCTCCAGCGTAATTAAGGCCCGGATTTCACCACACTTGAGCCATTTGAGCTCTGAGACTATTAAAATAAGGATTTTGCCTAGATTTTTTTTTTCTCATGGGACAAATATTGAAGAAGACTGTACACGAGAGGAAATGCAGAGGACTTCCTGTTTCACCAAATATCTTTAAAGATTAAACTTTGTAAAGGACCATATTGCTCATATTGATCATCACATGGGATTTAATGTTTTCCTATAGTTTGTATATATACAGAAGCAGGAAAATGCTTTAGTTCTAAAGTTTGTACACCCTTCCACTGAAATGATGGAACTGACAATTAAAGTTTCTCTCTTATCAACTGTAAAAAAAAAAAAAAATTGGCCAAAGTCATAAGATGTTCATAGAGTTTATGTTTCTGAATGATATATCAATGTGTATTTCTATTCTCGGTCTTCTGCTGTTTATTTGGGAATGTCTCTGGCAGTTTGTAAATCCACTCACTAAACACTTTGAAATCTTTTTACAGTCTCTGGCTCTGTAAAATTGAATATTTTCTGGATTATGGTGTGTGAGCGCTGCTGTCCTGATTTCACTGACTCGACAACTCGTGCCAATTTTCGGATTTTTTTTGCCTATTTGAACTTTTTATGCTGTAAAATAAGACTTAAAACGTTCCACATGCATTTAATAAGTTATTAGACACCTTTTATTAGACATCAGTTCCACTTAAAAAAACACTTTCATTATAAAGAACACTAACAAAGCAACGAGTAAAGGGTGAGGGTAATTATTTAGTGAATGGGAGAGTTGTTCCATGTTCCATGTGACCAAAAGGGGGTGTGGCTGAGAAGGGGTGTGGCTATTTGAGGGGGTTTGTATCACCTTTATGTTATCCATTCCATCAAGTCTTACTAAACTTAAAGCATTAGAATAAAAGTTCATTTCTTTGTCTTTAAATATTCTGTTTTTGCCATTGACTTCATTTTTAACATGTCATTTACTTCAATAATCAGACTAAAATGGTTAAGCGAAAGAAAAATCTTTCCTTTCTGAGTTATTTAGCCCTCTCAGATGTTATGAGCTGCCTTCAGCTAAATCATTTCCATAAATGCATGTGATTGGATAAACAGCTACAGAAGATCTACTGCAGAAGCCCAGATGATTCATGTTTGGAAAATATGAGCTGCTGAATTTTTTTTATTATTATTATTATTTTGCTGGGTCCACATCTGGGCAGTGGTTCACCAGTTAAACCCTGATATTAAGGCTGTTGAACTCACATCGGGTCTCGACGTGTTTTCTGTGTTGACGTGAGTATGGTATTGCTAAATACAGACTTGGTTGAGGTTGTTTTGTTTGTCTTTTCCTTTCATATGCAGAAAGTTTGACAAGAAGTGACTCCTTCTTCTATGATGGATAGATGCAATGATGCTGCAATGAATCCAGCTAGTTGAAGTAAAAGATTTGATGGGTTTTGGCCTCGATCTTGAATTGGTCTCACTTTCATTTGGAATCATTCCAAACCGCAATGACTCAGTCTTGACTAGATCTTGGCTAGACCTGGTCTTGGGTTTAAAAAACGGTCTTGACTACTGCTCTACTTGCTTTAGAGGGCAAAACATTTACTGAAGATGAACGAATGATGGAGGGGAGCACGTCATGCAGCACCACATGAGCAATCCAGCACATCCAACACGTTCACATGTCAATAAATGTGACCTTTTCCTTTGTCCCGCGAGCTTCATATCAATAAAAACCTCCAAATCCCACAATGAAAGATGTTTTGTGGATGTGATGTGGCCATTTGATGGTTAGAACGTATAACCGTACACTACATAACGTGTTATCAATGCATTTGTAATTCAGGGCGCAGTTTTATACAACGCGTTCCCAAAAAAACATTGTCGGTAGAGACATTCTGAATCTTGCTAGACACCAAAAGAGAACTGGTCCTGATTACACCTGCGATGAAAAGATTTTAGAGTTCCAAGGGAAAAAAAAGGATGACTCTCTATCACTTTCAATAATGTAGAAATCCTGCGCTGAACTCGAGGGTAATTGAGATAGCAATCTATTTTTTTGGACTCATATTCCAAATTGGTATTCAGGAGAGTTTTTATATAATCTATTTAAGATAAAGCGCTCACAATGGCAAGGTCACCGTGTCCGGATCGAACGGCTTCACTCGTTCACCTGCATTTTAATTATTATCTTAAATAGTGATCTCAGACAAGCATGGCGTTGTACTGCGCTTCATCACGGGAGTCCATTTCATGCGTACCATCACCTTCTGTTTTATCAAACTCGACCATGCATGCTTGCACTCTGACACTTTGACACGTAATTAACCTGAATTCATTTCTCCGTTCACTGCCGAATTGTGGTGATGTGGGGAAACATGCAGGGCTCTGTGCTGTGCTAATCATCTTTTATCTTTTTTTTTTTTCCTTCCTAGAATGAATACGTGTGTCCCAGACCGCTGCCTCGAGCCTGGATGGGAGACATTCCCACAATTCACTAACCGGACTTCTATCTTCACTTTATCAACTTCAACAGGGTCCCTGTAAAGAATTTCCATCGCACCGCGTCACACTTCGGCCATTTCCTTTCATTCGGATTGTAGGAGTGTATCAGAGGAGCGAGCAGGCGAGCAAGTTGTCGTTCCCCAGAATCCCTTGCTGTGAAAGCATTTTGTATTATAATGCTCAAGACAGATGTTTGCAACAAGCAAACAAAAACAGTTACTTTTAATCGCCTGTCATTTTTTAGGAGCAGCTTCTCCACTACAGCCTTGTGACATGGACTCGTGAAGGACTGCGTGGACGTGGATGTGGACGTGGAAGGCTTCAGTGGTGCCTTTTGTGCATTTTGTTCTCGTCCATTTTTATCCAGCAGGAATAAAAGATGTGGAATCAAATGATAAACTAACGAGCGAGTGAGGAACAAAGAGATCATTTCCTGGATTTTCATCCATAATCTTCTTCATCTTCATCATTATCGGAGTAAAAAGAAGGGAGTTTATTACATTTTTTCCAGTCAGACTTATTCCATGCTATTTAACAATCTTGTGTATGAGAACGATGACGACTTCGTGATGACCCTCGTACCGGATTTCTCGTTGGTTGAACACGCAGTCTTGTTTACAACCTCAGCATGAACACGGAGGGTCACGAACACTTTCACACTGACTGCAAACCAACGTGTGTGTGTGTGTCTGTGTGTGTGTGTGTGTGTGTGTGTGTGTACATACTTACGGGACAAAGACGTGTGCATGACATTCGGATGTCAACATCGTTGTATGAACTTTAAAGTTGGTTTCTTGGCTTCTTTCCACTGTATAATGTTTCACCCCGCGTTCACACGAGCAAGCGACAAAGCGACATCATTTTCCAAGTTTATTATAAAATTAATTCATTCATTTGTTTATTAAATTAATGCAAATTAAATTACAAAATGGCTCTGTACATACCCCAGACTAACTGTGGAAGACAAAGTTAAATATATATATTTAATTAATTAATTAATTAAACATTAATTAATGTTTTAAACAAATAAATAAAGCTAGTAAAATATATTTTAAATACATACATAAGTAACAGGGTTATTGGCGTTGTCATAATGCGTTGTTGACTTTGATATCAAATCTATATTAAGAAAATTTGGTGTTTGGTTTTTTTTTCCCCTTAACAAAAAAAAATAATATTTTTATATAGTTTTGGTATCATTTTAGTAAAAAACATTTCTACTCTTGCGACAATGCAAAAAATGCAAAACATTTTTTCTTTGAATTTACTTTTTGTATTGTTTTTTCCTTTTTTTGTTGTTTGGTTGTTGTTGCAAAAACTTTCAGTATTATTTTTTGTTCCTTTTTTTTGCCACGTTTTTTAACAATACCTGATACAATAGCAAAAAAATGTAATATTACATTTAAAGAAAAGAAGAAGAATACAATTTAAATGTTTTGGGTTTTTTTTTTCCTAGTGTAGGGATTTTTTCACATTGTAGTACAAAAAATATATTAAAATAAATAATTAAGTAATTTATCAAATAAAAGCAGTATAATTTGGGATTTTGTTTTGTTTATTTATTTTCTTATATATGTTAATTTTTTTCAGAGCTTACACTCTCATATGTCACATGTTCACCTGTAAGATCCGCAAACTCTTACTCAGCAGCCCTTTCGCTGCGCTTCACCACTGGCTCTCCTTAAGTAGCATCGATTCAGGACTTTACTAACTGTTTTTGTTTGGTCGTCCGTCTGAGTCGGATCAGCTGTAGTGCAACGTGACTCGTCTCTAGTATATAACTTTATAAATAATCAGTCTTAGAGTTAGCCTGTTTCAATAAAAATGTAAACGTGTTTCAAAAAATTACACTATTGAATTTTTTGCCACATTGTAGTGAAGATTTGTGATAGTAGCTCAAATTATGAATTCTAAAATTAATAAAGTGGATATAAAAAGTCTACACACCCCTGTTAAAATGGCAGGTTGTTGTGATGTCAAAAATTAAACCATGTGACCATATAACCATAAAGTTAAACCATGTCAGAAGCTTTTCTACCGGTATTGTGAAATCACAATCTATAAATTACAGTAACAAATAAGTAGAATCATTATAGGGAAAAAAATTTACCATATAATAATCTGGTTGCATAAGTGTGCACACCCCAAAACGAATACTTAGTTAAAGCAAGTTAAGGTTTTATCCCATCATTCAGGCTTTTTGGGTAGTCTATCAGTTTGTCACGTCTCAATTTAGCATTAATTTTTCTCTGTAAAAGTATTCTACCTCTGTCAGATCTCCTGCACAGCGCCCTCTTCAGGTCACTCCACAGATTTTCAATTGGATTTAAACCTTGCTCTAGTTCAGGTGAAGCCATTGCTTTGTCGATATGGAGGAGTGCATCAGGTCATTGTCATGCTGAAAAGTGATATTTCTCTTCATTTTAAAGATTTTAGCAGGAGCCTTAAGGTTTTGTGCTAAATGGTATGGTATTTGAAGCTATTCGTCATTCCTGGTTATAGTCAGATCATATTCCCAGCTGAAAAAAATCAGCCTCAATGCACGATGCTGCCGCCACCATGCTTCACTGTGGGGATGGCATACTTTATAGATGTGTAGGTTGGGGTTTTTTTTTTTTTTGAGAGGGGGGGCACCAAATATATCTTTTGGTATAGTAGCTCATCATACCATAGCGCAGTATTCCACATCGGGGGTTTGGGAGATTGGATGCATGTTTTTTTTTTGCAGATTTCAGCTTTGCTAAATAGCCCAAACATATGAAGAATTCAGGACATTATCACGTATAGGGAACAACCACTACTTAGAAATTGCTGCAATTCTTTTAATGTTGCTGTTGGCCTCTGGGCAGCTTCCCTGACCAGGTTTCTCCTGACCTTCTCATCGACTTTGGAGGGACGTCCTGTTCTTAGTAAGCTCACTGTCCTGTCATACAGATATTTTTGCGACCCTCTCCTGACTGCTAATTTTCAACAGTGAGATCCTGTACCTGCTCTGTAAGCGATTTGTGGCCCATGGCTTTTCCCGTTGAATGTTACCAAGAAGATGTCCAGAAAATCCTACAGGAACAGCTGTACCATATTTGGGGTTAAGTCACTTTAATTGATGGTCGGTGGACAGAAATTAGTATTTAACATGAGTTTGAATCTGATTGGTCGATTCTGAACACTGCCACATTCCCCATTCTAAAAGGGCGTGCACACTTAGTAAGCTGTGTACTGGGTGTTTTTTCTTTTTCTTTTTTTTTTCTCCTAAAACATTTGTCACTTCATTTTTACATGTTACAATTTCACAATAAAGGTGATAAAGGTTCTGACATGCTTTAACCAAGTTTCATTTTTTTTTACATCACAACAACCTGCCATTTTAACAGGGGTGTGTAGACTTTTTACATCCACTGGAGATTCTAGACAGCACTGTTTACATTTCGGTTTCATTTATAATCTGCGCTTAATAAAGCTGAGCAGGGGATTTATTTACTACTGTGCTAAAGAGTGAAAACGGCGGTGTGTTAACCTTGTCGCTTGCTTGTGTGAACTCAAGTGTGTGTGTGTGTGTGTGTGTGTGTGTGTGTCGGAAGTGTGTGTGAATATTTTTTGCTTACGCTGCCGTTTTTTACCCTCCATTCGTATTTCGCTTGTCCTTTTCCAAATCTGTCCTTTGTCATTTCTCTCCACGCTTGACACTTGATCATTTAATCATTTCTTTTTGAAACGAACTCTGAAGTTTTTTGCCGCCAACATGTTTCTGTTTTCTAATGAGAACGCTGTCAGAATCAATGGTGAGAAATATACACTGGTCAAAGTGGAAATGAGTATTGATGAGTCATAATGAATTGCTACCAACAGAGTTACAGAAAAGAGGGAAGAACAGTAGAGGAGGGTGAAAGTACATGAGTAAAATGGACCTTTTTCTCCTACAAAGGACTCAAAGATCTGCTGTTGTTGATTAAAAAATTCTATTTAATTAAAAGTTGTAAGGGTCCAGTTACATAAAATTTCCTGCATCCAACACAAATAAATAATGACAACTTTTTAATTCTACACCATTGATGTTTCATTCATTGCTATAAATTCTGCATATTAATTTCACTTTACAATTCTTTTTTTTTTTTTTTTACTAGCGCTGTGTTTTTAATCTGAGGCTGAGAATAAACACTTACGAAACGTGTCCCGTCGTCTTCAAACGCACTGTTTTTGTCATCAACTTGTTTATTTTTTGGACAAGCCATAATGTCACTTCTCTAATCAGAACTAGAGAGGGTAAATAAATAACACTTTCATTTCTTGAGGAGATGCTTAAAGCTAAATCATTCACATAAATGCATGTGCTTGGTCGAAACAGAGGATCTGACCAGAAACACAGGAAGCAAACGGAAACATTTCACCATCTTTAAAGAATTCTTAAACATTATTGTTTCTATAGTAACAGCTTATATAAGTAGAACCCCTTTAGAAGCATAAGAGCTCTTAAATTCCCAAGTAGAACCCTTTTAGTAGCATAACAACCCTTATTTCTTCAATAGAACCCTTTAAGAAGCATATGAACCCTTATTTATCCAAGTAGAACCCTTTAGGAGTATAAGAGCCTTTACACCTCCAAGTACAACCCTTTAAGGAGCATAAAACCGTAAGACCTCCAAGTAGAACCCTTTAACAAGCATAATAACCCCTAGACCTCCAAGTAGAAGCCTTTTAGGAGCATAATAACTATTCATTCTCCAAATAGAACCCTTTTTGTAGCAAAAGAACCATAAGTTCACCAATAAGGATCCTTATTAGAGCATAAAAACCTTAAGACTTGCAAGTAGAACCTCTCAAGAAGCATACAAACAATAAGATCTCCATGTAGAGCATTTTTAATAGCATAACAACCCTTAGTACTTCATGTAGAACATTTTAGAAACAATCACAATTGGTTATCCAAGCAGAACCATTTTAGGAGCATAAGCACTCTTAAGCCTCTAAGTAGAACCTTTTTAGGTGCAAAAGAATCCTTAGTCCTTCAGGGAGAACCTTTTTAGGAACCTATGAACAATTAGTCCTTCAAGTAGAACTTTTAGGAGAATAAGGACCCTTAGATCTCCAAGTAGAACCCATTTAAGAGCAAATAAACCCATAGTCTTATAAGTAGAAACCTTCTAGAACATAAGAACCCTCAAGTCTCCAGGTAGAAACATGTTAGGAGCATAAGAAGCCTTAGTCCTTCAGGTACAGCCCTTTTAGGAGTACAAGAACCCTTAGGTCTTCAAGTACAGGCCTTTTAGGAGCATAAAAAACTTAAGACTTTCAAGTAGAACCCTTTAAGAAGCATACAGACAATAAGACCTCCAAGTAGAACCTTATTTATAGCATAACAACCCTTAGTCATCCAAGTAGAACCATTTAGGAGCAAATAAACCCTTAGACCTCCAACCAGAAACCTTTTGAGAGCAAAAGAATATAGGAGCATAATAACTCTTAGTCCACCAAGTAGAACCCTTTAAGGAGCATATGAACACTTAATTAGTGTTCTAAAAGTAGAACGTTTTCTTTTTTAAGAGCATGAGAACCCTTTGTCCTCCAGGTACAGCCCTTTTAGGAGCATAAGAACCTTAGTTATCTAAGTAGGAGCATAAGAACCCTTAAGCCTCCAAGTACAACCCTTTGACAAGTTTAAGAACCCTTAGTCATCTAAGTAGAACCCTTTAAGGAGCATATGAACACCTAGTTCTCCAAGTAGATCATTTTTAGGAGCATAAGAACCCTTAGTTCTCCAAGCAAAACCATTTAAGGAGCATAAGAACCCTTGATCCTCCAAGTAGAACCCTTTTAAGAGCATAAAAACCTTAAAAGGAGAAACTTCTTAGTAGAACATTTTAAGAAGCGTTAGAAACCTTAGACCTTCAAGTAGAACTTTTTTAGGAGTATAAGAACACTTGGCCCTCCACATACAACCCTTTTAAATGGATTTTTAAATATATTTTATATGATGAAGATTTTTGTTAAGATAACAATGGTTTATTTAACATCGTGGAAGGAGTCTCCTGTGTTCAGAGGTAAGCCGAAACTTCAAGTTTTCTGACATCTTCAGGACAGAGTTTAGGCTTTTTGCAGATTTGCGGTAATATGAAATGCTGCATTTTTTTTTTATTATTAAGTTCAAGAGAGAGAAAAACGAGAGGCTGATGAGGTAATGACTGTTTATAGCTGCTATAACATAAGTGAAAACAGGCACTAACTTGTTTTGTGTTCCACAACGTTAAAGGTCCACTATGTAGGATTCCACCACCTGAATGCCCCTCCCTTACCCCCTCCTGCCTAAGAGTGTATTAGAGCGTACGGTGGCCACCAGGTGCCTGTAGTGTACTTCCAAGTACTTACATTCACACTCCCTAGCTTTTTCCATACTAAATAATAAGCATGAGCCTCCATTTTTCAAAACTTGTTCTCCAGCAAACACTGATTCCTCTTCTTTCTTCTTCCTCGTCTTCCCTTCTTCTTCTTTGTCATCCTTCTGGTGTTTCTTTCCAGATTCACGCTGCCACTTGTAAAAACGTGAAACGCAGAAGGCGCTCTCTAGAGGTTTGTCCATTCTGGGCTACTGTAGTGGTGCAACATGGCGGCTCCGTAGAGGTGGACCCACTCGCTGTGTAGGTATAAAGGATGCATTTTAAACGTACAAAAACACAGCGATTCATAGTTACAGGTAATTATACACCGATGAGGACATACTTATGAATATTATACTCCATTTCTGCTAATATATCTAACTAAATATTATATAGTTCATTTAATCAATAAAAAATCACTTTTTTTAACTTTTTTAATATTCAGTGCATTTGGTGATAATTTGTTGCTTGGTCGATTATTCCCAGGAGAAGCAGTGTGTTGCGCAGACGTTAGAAGGAGGATGTCATTAATGCTAGCGCAGTAAGACAGCTGTCTTACTTACTTTTTTGTCGTTTTTTTGCTGTTTTTGTGGAATTATTTGCTGAGTTGTTCAGAATGGGTTTTATAACACAATGCTAACTATTTTCAAACAAAAACTGTCATCAAAGAAAATTAAAGGTAATTAAAATAATTTCTAAGCATAAGATGACAAATAGGACATCCACGGAGACATGACGTGCCTGAGAATTATATCCATTTCACAGAAATTCTCCAGTATATTTTACTAAATAATGGAAATGTCACTTTTCAGTTGAACACATGCAACAGATGCTAATATGTCTGTCAGTGCATGCAAGCTAGCGGTAAGGAAAAATATTTCTTAAAACCATCATCATCTGTCATTTCCACGCATCAGTGTGTGACAGGAATATTACACCCTCCGGCTGATATTCAGTAGCGAAAGTGAGAGATAATTGTACACATATCAGACAAAATCCCTAACAGGGCCTCAGATAGCCCTGACTCACTATGGAACTGTCGCATCTCATCACTTTATCGTGCGTTTCTAAACCTCGGTGTATTCTCTAAGAGACTCTTTGGAGTTTCAGAAAGTAAATTTTATTTATATAGCAAATTAAACCAACTAATGTTAAGCCAGAGTGCTTTAAACCCTTATAACTGCAAGTCACACACACATAAAACAGATTGATGCAACCACAAACCTTCACACATTCAGCAGTTTCCAGATGCTCTGTAGAAATCCAGTCAATTCCATAATTATTGACACCCTCTCTTAAAATGAATAGAAAAGAGTATATAAAATATATTTGTGCCATGATTAGTATTTTTTTTTAAAAGTATAGGACCTCTGCACAGTTACATTTTAACACAATATAATTTTTTTCTTATATAATGCCATTTTTTGTTTGGCTCCAAAAGTATTGGCACTCCTTACAGTTAATATCAGGTAAAATATCCATGACAGCTTGGACATTTTACTGTTACATTTGCACTAGTATCAACATATCACATGTAGTTTGTTGCTTGTGGGTGTGGCCTGTCCAACATTTTATTTTATATAATTTAAAAAATAAATAATAGCAGCCAATATGTAAATACTAGAGTCCACTATATGATTTATACACCGCATTTTATATTACATGTTACATCTTAGGTTTCATGCTAGCATTGTGTTTCAATTAGATTGGCATTAGATTAGCAAGCTAACTGTACTACCTACGTACTCTCAAGAACAACACCAACCATGCCTTATATGACAGGTGAAGATGAAACGATGGTTATGAGGGGTTTTTTCTTCATTTTTATGTGTGAAAAACTACTTGAGTTTGAGGAATCATTGGCTTTGGACTCTACAGCATGCCTAATTTGCATAGCATGGAGAATTAAGATGCTGCTGTCAATTAAATCTGGAGACTGAGGTATTCACTGCAAAACCCATGTTGACTTGGATGTGTGATTGGTTCATTATCTCATTGAAAAATCCACTGAGCCTTAACCTCCTAGCAGATGCAACCATGTTTTGTTCTCAAACACCCTGGTGCTTATTTGAATCCATGTACAGCTTTGGAAAGACTTAAGAGACCACTTCAGTTTTTTCTTAAATCACCATCTCGGTGTATTCTCGGTGTATACCATTTCATTCCAGTGTCTGTGCTGGAATTCCAACACAAGCACACCTAATTTTACTTAATGAGGTACTGATTAGTTGATCACCTGAACCAAATCTTATTTAACGAGTAAAAGTATAAAAACCACCGCTGTGGCCATCATTATCCTCTTGCAGTAGGACCAGTTTGGATGGCAGAAACAGTGCTAGTAGTACCTTAAATTTAATTAGAATACAAAATGTCTATTCATCATGCCAAAAGAGGTAAAAAGAAAAGTTTTGAGTGAGAAAAAGAAGGCTTTAATTCTGGCTTTACTGGCAGAGGGATACTGTGAGCGTCAGGTTGCTTCCATCCTTAAAATTTCAAAGAGGGCAGTTCATAAGAATAAGGTCAAGCCACAGACATTGGGGACCCTGGCAGAGGGTAAAAATGACTCTCCACTGACCAGGATGATCAACAACTCAGTGATTTGGTACACAGCAAGGATGGTTCGAAACATTCTCCTCTAGGTGGGGTTGAAGTTATGCAAAGCTAGAAAAAGTCCATCATTGAAAAGCAAAGAGCCAGGCTGAGGTTTGCTGAAGACCATAAGGACTGGACCGTAGAGGACTGGAGTAATCTTCTCTGATGAGTCCAATTCTCAGCTTTTCCTTTCACCTCGTCGTCTAATGGTTAGACGGAGACCTGGAGAGTCCTACGAGCCACAGTGTCTCACACCCACTGTGAAATTTGGTGCAGGATCAGTGATCTGGGGGAACTTCAGTAAGGCTGCAAGGGGACAGATTTTTGTTTATGAAGGATGCATGAATCAACCAATGTACATAGTTATCCTGGAACAAAACTTGCTTTCTTCTGCGCCGACAATGTTCCCTAACTCTGAGGATTGGGTTTACAAGCAGGACAGTTCTCCATGCCACACTGCCAGGTCAATCAAGGTGTGGATGTAAGACCTGACCTCCAGACCTGAACCCCATGAAAACATCTTGAATGTGAACAAGAAGATGGATGGTCACAAGACATGAGACAAAGCTGAACTGATCTGATTTGGCTGACAAAGTCACCCAAGAGCAAGATGAAAGACTGGTGGAGAGCATGGCAAGATGCATGAAAGCTGTGAATAAATATCAGGGTTATTTCCACCAAATGATTTCTGAACTCTTCCTAAGTTCAAACATTAGTATTGTGTTTAAAATTGAAGATGATCTTGATTTCTATGCATCATTCAATGTCTAACACTGCATCCTTTTTATTTTGACCACTTTCTGCAATGAAATGCTCCAAGTGACAATATTTTTATGTGGAATTTTGGGGAAGTGTCAGTACTTTATGGAATGAAAAAAAAAATGCTCATGTTCCTCAAACACATAAATACCAATAAACGGCAAAACCAGAGAAACTGATCTGTTTGCAGTGTAAGAGCTGGGTGACAATGGATTTGTGGGGTTTTTTTTTCCCTTCATTTCTGATTTTTTTTTCCCAGCAAATCTGTCTGAAAGATTCTGGTCTCCTCTGACTACAACACATGATTCCATCTGTAGCCAAAATAACACTTGGTGGTGTTCATGAGCTAGGTTTTGGAGGTTTTTCTCAGGAACGGCTTCTTTAGTGAAACCTTTACAAACAGCTGGGTGTTACTGATTTGAAGTCTAAGAGATGATTTATAACTCATAAACCCTGAGAATAAAGTAATGATGCTTCATGGTATTTTAACCATTTATTTTGATTCAGGTTTCTCAAGCTGGTTGAATCACTGTGTGTTATGTTTAATTCATACGGTCATACGCAATGAATAAAATCATGCCCTTATAGGAAAACAATCAACAGCAGGGTCCCAAAGTGTTTTATTCCTCTTATAACACAGTAACTTGCCAACCTTCGCAACTTTTTATTAACTACAGACTGTCAAAGTTTATAGCAGCTATAAACAGTCATTCCCTCAGCAGCCTCTCTTTTTCACTCTTGAAGTTAACAAGACAAAAAAGTAAACTGACACTGACACCGGAGACTCCTTCCATAAATATTATAAACAAACCTCTCCTTACAGAAAACTTCAGCACATCAGCGATTTTTTTTTTTTATCTAATTAGGTGACATTTTATTGTTTCTCCCTTACGGCATTCATCCAACAATACACTTTACCTTCAGTATTATTCTGCAGCCAGACGAGTCGGCGTGCTCTGATGAATTTTAGGGCACTTTTGTGGATGATAACAATTAACCAAGTAATTAAAGGGGACAGGAGGCGAGGAACGACATCATTAACCGAACCAGCTCTGCGGCTCATCAGGACACGATTGCTGATTGTTCCATCAGAACTAATGTTCACTCTCAAAACGAGACTGAATTCATGCAGCAAAACAAAGTGGAAGGACACGAGCTTCAGGAAGATTTAACTTTTTGTTTTCAGGCTTTTCATGCTTGTAATATATTGGTTTTTTCCCCGCAGTGACAAAACTGACTCCGTTCATAAACGACTTTATGGTTACTAAATGAAGTAAAGAAGTCATGATGGAGCAGAAGTGGATGTGAGCACAGAGATGGGCCGAGAAACCTGTCCTCGTTGCAGAAAAATTTAACTCAGGTAAAAAAGTTGGAGAATGGAGATCTCCAATAGGGGTAGTATTTACACCTTTTTGGCTATCTTGAGCTTTTTCTTCAGTATTTCTGAATAATCCCCCTTCCTAAGGAGGAGCTGGACTTTGGTAGGTCCACAATTTTTTCTGAGGTTTTGTTTTGAGGAGTTGTTTCTTATAAAGAAGCTTCAAAAAGGCACTACAGCAATTTCTGGAATCTTTCAGACTGTTGAAAGAGACATTCAGCTTGCTGTATGTAAACCATTGACTCACTGGAATTCTGATACAGTGAATGAAATGTGTCTTTAGTCGGTTGCTTTAAAATGGTCTCTGATGTAGACCTTCTCATTCCTAAAAGAAATGTACACTAACATGAAAGGTGTGGAGGTGTGAAACACTGACACTGACTATTGTTAATCTAGTTGTATGTACACTTTTGGCCTCAAATGTATCTCTAGAAAAGCCACACCTTTTAAAGTAAACCATTATAAGTCATGTTAGAAATAAAACACTCAGGGTTTGGAGCAGACTTACTTTTTCCACCTATGAAAAAAAGTTTTCTGTAACACCCCACCCCAAAGTATTTTATTTCTTTTAAATTGCAGGAAATTTCCAACATCTACAATATTTTATTAATTAAAGAACAATCCATCAGACTGAACATATCTGTTCATAGTTACGATTAATGAAAGAAGTTAGTTCCTGTTATCAATTCATCACAAATTCCTTCCTCTGGTTAAAGTCACATGTGGTAAAAGGAATAATTATACTGTACACAGGGATAAACATTGGCGTATTATGCATCAACCATATAGTTTCGTAAAACTTGCAAGTGAATTCTACAGTTAAAGATAAATCTTCTAAAGCCGCTTTTTCAGAGGGAAGAATGTGTAATGTGCGTAATGTAGAGCACTGTGTGTGTGGTGTGTGTGTGGTGTGTGTGTGTGTGTGTAATGTGTGTGGTGTGTGTAATGTAGGGCAGTGTGTGTGTGTGGTGTGTGTAATGTAGGGCAGTGTGTGTGTGTAGTGTGTGTAGTGTGTGTGTGTGTGGTGTGTGTAATGTAGGGCTGCGATGTGTGTGGTGTAGGGCTACGGTGTGTGTGGTGAAGGGCTGCGGTGTGTGTGGTGTGTGTGGTGTAGGGCAGCATGTGTGTGTGGTGTGTGTGTGTGGTGTGTGTAATGTAGGGTTGCTGTGTGTGTGGTGTGTGTGTGTGTGGTGTGTGTAATGTAGGGCAGCGTGTGTGTGTGGTGTGTGTAATGTAGGGCAGCGTGTGTGTGTAGTGTGTGTGTGTGTGGTGTGTGTAATGTAGGGCTGTGGTGTGTGTGGTGTGTGTGTGTGTGGTGTGTGTAATGTAGGGCAGCGTGTGTGTGTGGTGTGTGTAATGTAGGGCAGTGTGTGTGTGTAGTGTGTGTAGTGTGTTGTGTGTAATGTAGGGCAGCGTGTGTGTGTAGTGTGTGTGTGTGGTGTGTGTAATGTATGGCAGCATGTGTGTGTGGTGTGTGTG
>JAQQZX010000009.1:20249605-20264059 GCA_030068355.1 Notoglanidium maculatum
GCCCAGGGTGTACCCCGCCTCTCACCCGAACATGCTGGGATTGGCTCCAGCTTCCCCGCGACCCAGACGGATAAAGCACTATAGATAATGGATGGATGGATATTTACAGCTCAACATCCTGTAGCGTGAACATGCAACCTTGACATCATGTATGAAAAACCGATAACCAGTGAGTTACAGTTAATGTTGTGGAACATCTGTCAGTCGGTTCCTGTCCTCACTTACGTTATAGCAGCTATAAACAGTCGTTCCCTCATCCCTCTCTTTCTTTCTTTCTCTCTTTTGAAGTTAATAAGACAAAAAAAAGCTCAGAGTTAACAAGAAAGAACAAAGCCCTGTAAACCCCTGACGGAAATTTTTGAATGTTCTGATTATTTCAATTTTCACAGGAAAAATAACATGACACTGAGGGAATGTGATTAAAATTAAAAAACATATAAGTACACATTTATCACCACATAAAAGCCCCGCCCTCTTTGTGAAACATTCCGGAAAGGTCAAACAAATAATAAGACAGGGCTTAAGGGGAAAAAAAACATTTGTGTTTTGGGAAAAAAATGCTAGAAAAGCACTGGAATATTGACGGTCATGGTGAGCCATCAGAAAACTTAATTACAGCTTTATCTCTGTTATAACTGTTAAAAAATCATGATAAAGCA
Source organism: Notoglanidium maculatum (assembly GCA_030068355.1). Classification (NCBI taxonomy): domain Eukaryota; kingdom Metazoa; phylum Chordata; class Actinopteri; order Siluriformes; family Auchenoglanididae; genus Notoglanidium; species Notoglanidium maculatum. The sequence goes on from JAQQZX010000009.1 coordinate 20,250,265, forward strand.
CTGACACTAGAGACTCCATCCATAAATGTTAACTAAACACATTTCTCTTTACAGAAAACTTCACTACATCAACGACTGAACATTTTTTAAATCTGGGTCATCCGCTGTACGACTTGCTGCGAATGAGCTGTTACTATAGAAACGCTGTTATAGAAGCTAAAATAAATATCAGTGTCTATATAAATAAACATCTTTTGACCAATCAGAACCAAGCATTCAGAAGCACTGTTCAGATAAGTGTTAATCAGTAGTTTACTGCTAGATAAGTGTGATTCCCATAGGGTTTATCTGTTCTAGTTTAACTCACTTAAATAATGCTAACACACACACACACACACACACACACACACACACACACACACACACACATACACACTTGGTGTGAAAAGACAGGGTCAGTGTAGCGCCAGGACAGACGGCATGTGAGAATCAGGAAGAGGAAATAACTCATCCACCCACGACCTGTCAATCACTCTGAGATATGGTATATCAAGCTAGCGTTTTATCACAACACTGGTTGTTATGGAAATCACATCATTTTAGTGGTCATAACAATAATCAATAGACTGGCCTTGGACTTCTTTCACCCTGTTAGAAGCTTCTTAACTTCAGAATTATTTGTTATTTATCATTTTAGTGCCAACTGTGCCATTCTGACTTTACACTGTGCTTATATATTGGAGAATGATGCATACATTTTAACATTTCTTATTTTTGTATTATTTTTTATTCTTATGTATTTTCTTTTTATATTTGTTGTTGTATGTATATTTCTATTATACAACATGAGAAACTGTAACATGATCAGTAAAAGTATTTCTGGTTCTGATGTGCACTGTTTTTATTCACTTAAAACGACATCTGGCTATTAAACTTTACACATATTGAAAATACACAAGTATGGTTGGATATTTTTCTGTCAAAAAACATTACAGGAGGTGGAAAATGCATCATACAATTTGAATCTAAATACAGCTGCAACGCTAATGACGGCCCTCGCACGTCTGCTGCTACGACCAGATTAAAACAACACGCCAAATAATAGATTCTTATTAAAATACAGTCTTTCTGTTGCCATATGATGGTGCTATACCAGGATGTCACATATTCTGCGCATGTGGATATCATCATAACCATCATAACCTATAAAGACTATTAGCACTATAGCCAAGATGTGTGAACAAGCCATTCTTTCTGTTGCCAGATGGTGGCACTATAACAGTCTTTCTGGGAATTTGGAAATTATCATATTACCATCATATCCAATAATCTGTGAAGTTTGAGCCATTTCAAGCAATGCAAGGAAACTTTATGATGCATAAAGATCTGCAAAGATCAGGCAGAGGTATCAGAATCGGCAGGCAGTAATCAGGGTCAATATACAGACAAAGGTTCAGGCGATCAGCAAACAGTATGCAGTCTTAGTGGCGAGACATGTTGCCATTTCAGCAACTTACAAGATATCAGAAATCCCTTCATAATTTAACATCAGTAACATCTTGACATTATTTGTACCAAATCTGACATGAATGCGATGTACTACTTAGGAGGAGTAATTTCAAATGTAACATGCGTCAAAACTCACAAAATCCAAAATACCTTACTTCCTGTTGTGCATGGTTAATGCAATGTAGAATTAGAAATACCAATTTACGATTTTGTTTGTCTTGGGGAGACCCACCTGCCTACCAAATTTGGTGCATATCTGTGGAACTATATGCCAGGCACAAGGGATAATATTTAGGGATAAATTTATAAATTATAGAAGTGTGTTACCAGACTTTATATATTTGGGCCACACTCGGGGCCAAGCTTCAGTCCCTCAGTAACCGGCACTAATGTTTGTGACAAACTTCATCAGTTTTTGCCCCTGTGAGCCACCACAAAAAGTCAAGTCAAGAAAAAAAAATCCTAAAGGACGCAATACCTCCGGAACAACCGCTGGTGCTCGGGCCCTAAATATCTTTGTAAAAGATGACACATTTTGCTAATTTCTGTAAATATCTGCAAAAATTCTACAAATACTTGAGTGTTAAATGAACAAAGAGCAAACGTTAACCATTCCCAACTTCAATCTCCGTCTATGTTTAATCTCTTTTATTTTTCTACATGAGTGAGGTCGAGGGGCAGAAATGTCAATATGCTGAATTTTTCTGTGCTTAATTTGTACTGATGATAGTATAAACACCATAAATAAAGAAATGATAAACCTGAGGGAGGAAAAACAGCTTCAGCATCGAAGTTTCAGAGTTTTAGAAACGCACTTAAAGAACTTTAGGTTATAAAACTAAGCTTAACCTCCCACGTGGCTGATTTAATCCGAATGGAGGAGGATAACGTTCCGTTCGCAGTCGACAGTCAAACTTTTCAAGCCATTTTGCTATATATATATTAGGCTAATGTTATTATAACAGGTGGCTATGCAGTACTTATATGTACAATTCTCATTGAGAATCATATTAATCTGTAAGCACCAAAGCAGCTTCTGATTGTAGGATTTGGTTCATTTTTAGCCAGTCATGATTTTAGAAACTGATTTGTGGGTGTTTTTTGCACTCCATGTTCTTGATCTCATAACTCAGGAACTGTTTATCCCTCAGAAATAGAACACAAATATTGTTAGAAACAGAAGCACTCACAAACAACCTGGCTTTGAAAATGCAAAAATGTTCAGCATTGTGTTTAAGACACACTCCTGGTTATACTGAATACATCGAGAAGTTGGCGTTGTTGTTATGATTATTATTATTATTATTATTATTATTAAGTCGTTAGGGTTGAGCATTATTGCAAGGTGTCTGGTTGTAACAGCGTAAAATGATTGCACTTGCACACATGAACACACTCATTTAAAGGCATGATTGTGATTGCTATTTTTGTGTTTCAAGTGTTTCAATTATACGGTACTGTTGTGTCCTTTCTGCATATCAAACCCTGTAAATAGAAAAGCTGTGCTCGCCATTCTACAGCTCTATCATTCAAACCACAGAAAAATGTACAGTTCAGTTGTCTGTCCTTATTGTGTAACTCGTACGCTAGACAGCCAGAAGTTCGTGGACACCCGGCCACTATCATGAGATCCAGGCCAGGTAGGATGCATATGCAGGTCAATCAGTTTATTACAAAGATCAGGCAGAGGTATCAGAATCGGCAGGCAGTAATCAGGGTCAAAATACAGACAAAGGTTCAGGCGATCAGCAAACAGTATGCACAGGGCAAAGGCAAGGTCAGTAATCCTAAAACACAGAGCAGAATCCAAAAACCAAAATAGCAAGCACGGACGCACCAGCTTCCAATCAGAAGTCAGGTGACTCTGAACACAGGAGACAGTCTTCCATGTTGTCTGTCTGCAAGTGCTCTTGGGAATCTTAGTACATGTCTGTGTCTGAATGCATGTCAGTGTCGGCCATGTTTTCAGGGTGCAAGTGGCTGTGGGGATTTGTGTTCATTCAGCTGCAAGAGCGTTAGTGAGGTCAGGCGCTGATGTCAGGATGTCAGGAGGATCCAGTTCCAGTTCATCCCAAAGGTGTTCAGTGGGTTTGAGGTCAGGGCTCTGTGCAGGACACTCCAGTTCTTCCACTCCAACCTTAACTTTAACACTTAACATGGAGCTGCTTTGTGCACAGCGGCATTGCCATGCTGGAACAGGTTTGGGTCTCTTGGATCCAGTGAAGGGAAACTGTAACACTACAGCACACAAGGCATCCTATACAGTTGTGTGCTTAAAGGTTTGCGGTAACAGAGCCACATATGTGTGTGATGGGCAGAGTTTCACGTACTCTTGGCTATATAGTGTACTTTTATTTGACAATGCGTATTGTGAAAAATCAGAGATTGCGATTGCATTAATTTTTCAAGTGATCTAACATAGTGGAACATGTGACTGACAGGTGTTTCTTGTTGCCCCTTTTAGAATTTATAGCTCTGAATGTCTACTCCTGGTCTGCCCCCTGGGTTTCACCTGTGAAGACTGCACTTGTTGATAAAAAGAATAAAACTACATTAAACCCAGAGAGCTGTCTATGGGAGAAAAGCAAGCCATTGTGAAACTGAGAAAAGAGACTTCATTCTGATTATTTGCTATAAAACAAGATCTTGGCAGCCACAAAGTATTTTTAATCATGTGTGAAAAAGGGCAAATGATAAAAATTTTTTAAAAAAAGCGATACATAATAGCAGTGACACAAATACTATTATATTAATGGAAAAACTTTTATGAAGGACATTTCCAAACACCAGCCAAATGAATTATCTCAATGCCCTTACACTAGGAGTTGATGTGGTAATCAAATTTGCATTTATAACATTGCTATGAAGCACTATGTACATGTTTTCCAGCTGTACATATTGACATGAATGTGCTGCTAGTAAAAACAAATGAATAGCTTGAAATCTATGAATAACAAATGGCACCAAAATTACATATCGATCAGTTGAGGTTTGTTCTCAAGTCACATAAAATCTCCAATATCCTTTTCAAGATTCACATTTATAAATTCCTTAGGATTGCTTCTTGACTGCTTTTGATGTCTATGAATGTGTTATGAAGGTTATGTTGGTACGGTTCAAATGTGAATGCTTAAGGTCCATGGAGATTATTTTAGATGATCAGTAGCTCATGATCACCCTTCAAACGTTTTCTGAAGCGTTGGTGAACCGAACGGAGGAGTTTCCACAGCGCTGGCCACATGTTCTATCGTTTACTAGAGTGCACGTTCTCTATTTTAATCATTTGCACTTTTTTTTGTAAACACCAAACAGCTGTTTGTTCCATTTGCTAAAGAATCTCTTTTATCGACTTTTACTTAAGTGCTTCGGCCCGTGGTTTGTCTTTTAGCATCCCTGGGAGCAGCGTGTTTTTTAAACCCTCGACTCATGTCTGCACCCGAGGGAGAGCCCCTGACTGAGAGAAGACAAAACAAGACGTGACTCCTTCAGTCACTTCGCATTATCTGGGCCCTGGGTAAATATTTATGAAAGCACAAAAAGAGCTGGGAATCACATTTTAGTGTCCGAGAGAAAAAATAAACAGGTTCCTGGGTTCAGAGTGAAATGGAGAAAAAAATGTGCTAATGTCAACTCTGACTGAGCGCTTCATGAATCACCGAGATGTGAGAGACGAGCGAAGAGGCACACACAAGTCATTACAGAAGATGGATCGATGGTGAAGGTAAACCTGAGAGCCGCATAGCAGAGGCACTGCTAAAGCGTGTGTGTGTGTGTGTGTGTGTGTGTGTGTGCTTGTTAACAAAATCACAAAAGATTTATCCTTGAATAATGAATACAGGTCCAATGTTAAAACCTCCCTTAAAGAAAAGTCTCCTGTATTGCACACAGGAATAATGCGTGATGTTATTTGCACAGAAGTAAACACATGAAATATCATGTGAGCAATACGGGATGATGTGAAAATAATTGAATCGTGTGAGGGGAGAAAACTCGTGAAAAATGAATCGTGAAAAAACCCCTATGTGGAAAATTAATCATGAAGAAAATCACTTGGAAATAAATGAATCGTGAAAAAAATCTGATATTAGAATTAATCAAGTGAAAGTGTGAATTGCGTGAAAAATGAATCATGTGACGAAAAAATAAATGAATCGTTTGAGAAATGCGCATGTAAGGAGATGAATCATGCGAAAAAGATGACGTAAAAAATGAATCATGGAAGGAAAAATCACAAAGATGGATCACGGACGTGAACATCAATCATGTGAAAATATCACTTCAAATAAGTGGGAAAAAAATCCCATATGAAACAAACAAATCATAGAAGAAAAAATATCGCATAAAAATAAGTGACTGGAGTGAAATTACTCACATGTAAAAAATCACATGAAGATAAATGCATCATGTGACGTCCCTTGTTTTTTTTAATGAAATAAAAAATAAAATATCTCTGCATGTATACATGAAAGCTAGTTTTTTTATGCTGCTTATAATTGTTACCACCCCAACATTCTGCTAATATCATTATCACCGTGCAGGTCTCCTCCCAGCAATAAACTACTTATAGAAGCGTTTCCTGCATGGGGCTGGAGATGCCAATAATGAGCAGGAGATTAGCGCTGCGGAATGTTTGAAGTGTAACGTCTGCTCACGTACCAACGTGATGAAAGACCATCTTCTGGATGGAGATGCGAAATAAAACCCAATCACCAGACTGCTACTGCTAATAATAAAAAATAAAGCTAGGTTCTAAAGTAAAAGGTGCTACGAGCTAACACACGGTAGGTTGACAACCATGTGTGTGTGTGTGTGTGTGTGTGTGTGTGTGTGTGTGTGTGTGATTACGCAAATTTAGAAGGACCCTGTTTTAACTCGGTCACCAAATAAGGAGGTGGTGAACAATGACATCTGAAAAGGTTATGCAAAAGTGAAGACACTGTTTTCCTTGGCAGGAACCTTTTCAGGAACCTGAGATATATTACCACCACAGGAAGCAGGGCTGATTTCAGTTTCAGCTCCGGAGTCAGTCCTTTTCTCCAGACCACAAACTATAGTGGCCTTTCCACAACTGAATCTTGCTCAGAAGATTCCAGAGCCTATAATGTTTTACTGACCTCCATAAAGAATTCTCGACTGCTTTACTTTGCCAAAAGGATCCAGGAACTTACAACATGCTGCACAGAATTCCATAAAGAGTCCCAGAAAAGCTGTACCTCCTCAAAAGTTTCCAGAACCTACAATGTGCTCCACAGCATTCTATAAACAGTTCCAGAGTGTATAATATACTTTACAGAGTCTCATAAAGAGTTCTGGAACAGCTTTAGTTTATTTTAGTTCTGGTAATACTTTACTTTACTTAAAGTACTTTAGTACTTTAGAATGCAATACAGCGATTCATAAACTTTTCCAGAAATCTTTACTTCCTTGAAAGATTCCTGAGCCTATAACATACATTATATTACAGGATTCACGAAAGAATTCTCTAAATCTCTATTTTCTCAAGAGACTCTGGAATTCTGAAAATGGTGTGCAGAATCCCATAAAAAGCCCTGGAAAAGTTGTATGTTCTCAAAAGTTTCTGAAACTCACAATATGTTCTACAGCATCCCCTAAAAAGCTACAGAATGGATAATATACTATACAGAGTTTACTTCCTGAAAAGTTTCTGGTACCTATAACATGCTATACAGAGTTCCACATATATAGTGGGCAGTGGTAGCTCAGTGGCCTAGTGATCGGAAGGTCGTGAGTTCAAATCCCAGCACTGCCAAGCTATCGCTGATGGGCCCTTGAGCAAGGCCCTTAACCCTCAACTGCTCAGTTGTATAAATGAGATCTATGTAAGTCGCTCTGGATAAGGGCGTCTGCCAAATGACATAAATGTAAATACACAGTTCCAGAAATCTTTTCTTCCTTAATAATAATATATAATATGCTATAAAGATTCCCATAAAGATTTCCAGGCCACTTTACTTCCTCAGAAGATTCTTTAACCTGGAACATGCCATACATAAGTCTTTATTTCCTAAAAGATTCCAGGAAGTAGAGCAGAGTTTAATAAACCATTACAGAACTATTTAGCTCCTGAATTTTTAGGAGAACCGATAACATGCTCTTCAGAGTTCAGTGAGTTCTGTAACAGAGTTCTGTAGCTCTTCACTTCCTTAAAATACACCAGAACCTATAACATGCTATGCAGAGTTCCTTAAAGAGTTACAGAACTCCGTACTTCCTCAAAAGGTTCATGCAACAAAAGGGTTCCATACAGACTTCCCTTCCTCAAAAGCCTCTGGAAGCTAGAGCAGGCTATATCTCATTATTTCCTCAAAAGGTCTCTGCAGGGCTACATAGAAATTTCCGGAACTGATTACATATTACTCAGTGTTCCATAAATAGTTCCAGAACCTATAACACGTGATACATATTAGAGAAACAGTTCTCTAATTCTTTACTTTTTTTTTTTTTCTTTTTTTTTTTTGGAAGATTCCAGAAGCAATAACAGGCTACAGAGAACGCCATAACAATTTTTAGACCTCTTAAGTTCCTGAAACCTAGAACATGCTATATAGAGTTCCATAAACAGTTCTGGAACTCTTCCTAAAAGCATTCTCAAAACTAAAACATACTATACAGAGTTCAGTGAAGCTTTCTGGAACGCTTTACTTCTTCAAAAAAAAGTCCTAAACCTATAGCCGGCTACACATAAAAGGAGCATGGGAACATGGGAGTTCCATAAAGGAATCCCAGACATCTTCCCTTCTGCAGAAGATTCTGGAAATGATAACTTGCTATGCAGAGTTCCATAAACAGTTACAGAATTTATTACTGTCTCTGCAAATTCCCAGAATGAAGAACATGCCATCCAGAGATCCATAAACTCTCCGTCAGAAAATTCCAGAATTTGCAACGTACTACACTGAGTTACTGAGGCATTTAATTAGTGCCACTTCTGTCACCTGGGTGATTTGTGAGCTTTTTTTTTTCTCAGTGAGAGAATAGTTAGTCATTAGACAAAAACTCATGAAACACACCAGTCACTTGTGTGCAGTCTCCAGTTACCGAGCAACCACATCACGCTAACGGTCAGAAGCTAGTAATGAGGCCAAGGTTACAACGCTTATGATGTGTTATGACACGGCTCACACTACACAAAGAGCGATTACATTTTCAATCATCTGTCGTGACCTCTGACAGCACAGGGGACTGCATTCATCAGACATGGTTTCTCCTCTGACACGGTTATTATTACACGTGCGATTTAGCCAAAAGAATGTGATCAGAGACAGTATTGTAACGTATACATGTACACCGCAGTATGGTAGCACGTACATGTTCAGTATTGTCACATGTACAGTTCTGTGAAATCTTTTATTTGTATAGCACAGCTTGTTATGAAGCCAGGGTCAGAGCACAGGGTACTCCGTGATACGGCTCCTGGAGCAGACAGAGTTCAGGGCCGCGCTCAAGGGCCTGAAAATAGCAACCAAAACACAGAAGAAACTGATACGTAAAATAGCAGAAGTGACACAAACTTGTACCCATTTCATTTAATTTTATTCCAAACACAAAAGGGTTAGTTTGTTACGTGAAAATGATTATAATGTCACAAAGTCTGCATGTGAAGTGCTCCTCAGCACGCCGAACATGACCATACGCTTCATTTTCCTTTTTGGTTGATCTCTGTCTTTGTGCTTTTTGTTTACACTGATGTGTGTGTGTGTGTGTGTGTGTGTGTGTGTGTGTGTTGCTGGGATTCGAGTCCCGTCTCCTCCCCTGTCTTGTCATTGGTTAATCTTTCCGCCATATCTTGATTGTGCTCACCTGCTACCTGTTTAGTTCCTGATTGTTTGTCTATTTATCCACCTTATTTTCAGCATTGCAGTGGATCTGGTCTGTTTGAGGGTTTGTGTGTAAGGTGTATTGAGACTATAAACCACACACCAGAGCTGAATGGCTATGAGACACCATATGATCTCCACTCTCCTCCTAAAAATAAAGAAGCTATTCAGCTTCGGTTAAAAGCTGTGACTCAAAAGAAACCAAGCGTTTGCTCTTTTCACCTTGTGGACAGAAGACCTACAGAGGAGCAGCCGTATCCGTATCCAGAGAAGTGCTTGGGTTCCGATGCTCCAGAGAAATCTCTGAGGAGGCGTCTCTGGAGAATATCAACACATAAATGTAAGTGAAATTGTGAACGAGGTTAAACATTACTGAGATTAGGTAGTTGTTTGAAAGCCCAGTGGAGTCCACTGTCCCTAAACAGCAGCTGATGCAGATAAGGATTCCTTTCTTTCTGGAGTTGTTTGTTTTTCGATATGACCATGAGACTGGCTAGCTAGCAAGCTATGCCCAGAGTTCTGAATTAGCAGCTAACAAAAGACAAAAAAATATTTTGTACCTGAATAAATTTATATTTCTACTTGCGTTAAGTAGGAATCAAAAGCATCAATCTAACTGGAAGTCTTGCACAAAAAAAGGAAACACTGTCAGGTATTAGAACTAGTATCTTGATTGAGCCTTGTTCATCCGTGTTTTCCCATCTCCAGGGTTTCTTGAATTTGTAATTAGACCAGTGCATGTGTTTTCTCTTTATATGATTAAGGATTTCTTATGTGCTCTGGCCTCTGCCTAAAATGTGGACATCTGTTTCCAATAAACATAATCTGAATCCTCAGTGGGGTGAATACACAGACAGACATGTACAGTGAAGGTTAATCCATAGTCATTAACCAGGATTACAGGTGAGTGGGAAAAACAGGAACTCCTACAACACCAGTGACAAGAAATCAAAATTTGGAGGAACATGAGGCTCACCATTAGCTACAAGAAAAAACACAGGGTCAAATGGTCAAGCAGAGGTAATAATGCAGGGTAATAATCATAAAAACTAATAATCCTGAGGTGAAACATAAAAAAAATAGATGACCATTGCCATGGTAACCGTGATGTGAATCGAGATGGCGAGCTTGTGACACAGAAATGTGTTCCTTTACCAGTCATATCTCTGGTACATAATAACTTTAGTTAGTAATTCTGTGACGCTTATGCCTGACCAATCAGGGATGATCAGTAAAACAAGCTCCGCCCCAAAGTAAAAAGATTCCTAGAACTAAAATCAGCCCAGTGTAGCGTTCCTGAAAGGCTTAGGTTGTGTTCTAGCTGCTTGAAACATACAAAATTGTGCAAACAGCTTAGCTGTTGAATTCTAGATTTATTTGTCTGTTTAAGAGTTGATTTGTTTTCTACAACAGCCGCTCTGACAGTAGTGTGTCATGTCAACGCCAAAACTATATCCAACTGCAACTCCCAGAACACAACACAGTCTAGAAACTTGTCCACTGAGAACTACGGTCTCCACAGACCACCGACTCCCTCATGCTCACATTCACCCTCGGACTGATCACACACACACCGGGACTCAGTCACACAGCACTGCAGCAGTGTTTAAGATGCTCACTTTCTCATCTTTGCAAAGTATACACTCAGTGTTACACACCTGTCTATAGCAAGCCTTTGTATAGCGTTCATTGCTTATGTAGTTTTTTGTTTGTTTGTGTTTTTTTAATCCTGCCTTGTCTAGTTCATGTTGTTTGCACATCGCCTGACCATTGCCTGGTTCCTGAATGAGTTTTTTGCCTGTCGATTAAGATCTGATTGAAAGCTTTAATAAAACTCCATTTTACCTGCATCTGCGTACTCATGTGCAAGCCACAGGTTTATGTTAATGGTCTCATGCTACGATATTATCGTTTCTATAGCAACGGCTCATTCATAGGGACTCGTAGGGGAGACGTTCCACGTAAACGGATTTTGAAAATCGCTGATATGTTGAAGCTTTCTGTATAGACGTTTATTACTATAACATTTACATACAATAAATAGTCTCAAGTGTCGACAGTAAAGTATCTTCGTGAGTTTACACCCTTACGCAGTTTCTCACAATCACAACATGCTGTGATTTTTTAAGGGAAAAAAGATAAGCCTGTGAGGGAACGACCGTTTATGGCTGCTGTAGTAAGTGAGGACAGGAGAACAGGTAAAGTGCTGCGGAATAAGTGGAGTACAACACTCCGCCATGTGCTGGAATGGAGTCTGGATGAAGTGTAACATTTTCATGATATTGCGTCAGGTTTTGAAATCATTCCATTTCTGTGCTGAAGTGTGATTTTCTTAAACACACAGTTGTATCGGGTTTCGTCCTCTTGTGGGAAAATCAGACGTTTTTCAGGACACCTGTGTGCACAGGAGGACGAGTCACTCGGAGGACTCTCACCGCACCGCCTTTATTATTTATCCCTTTTGGACAGATGCGTGAATCTCAGCAGCGCCTCGCTGGTTTTTAAGACTCGCTGTCAGCCGTCTGCCTGCAACCTGATTTAGAGTCCTGTCGCTTGGGATAATTCACACACCGCCTCGTTAAAGTCGCCCCGACTCGCCTCTGCACGGCATCGGCCAATCGGGTGCAGGCGACGGGCCTCGGCGGGAGAGGAAGCCGGCCACACTGCATGATTGACGGGCATTCTGCGTCATTGCAGCAGCGGGAGGTTTTATGAGATGTGTGTTTGAGAGAATGAAAGTCTCACACATTCTCCCCCCCTCTTTCTCTCTCTCTCACACACACACACACACACACACACACACCTTTCTAACACTCACCTGCCATGTGAGGGGGGCAGGTAACTATGACGGCTTTGCATGTGATTGTGCCCGTAGCAGTTTTCACCTCCACACTCTCTTCACTCTGTGAGAACACACACACACACACACACACACACACAGACAGTCTTTGAAGCATATTGAACACACACTCATAAAGCTGCATATGAATACATCTCGAGAGATTTATAAGCCTCCCAAAGGCACAGAGCATCAAAGTTCAGAAATCTTTACACACACGCGCGCACACACACACACACACACACACACACACACACACACATGCAGGCGCACACACAGCATTGTTGCAGAGGCAGAGCAGCATTAGTATGCTAGAATCAGTGTTTGGCTGTAGATAACGCTACAAGTGGTAAAGCTATCAGATTAATTATATTTCCCAGCAGTGAGGTAGCAACGTCATGTCTATTCTAATATAAAAGAGCTTGTTAATCTATTTTACACCACAGTGCTGTTAATTCCTGGATTCTGACTGGTCAGAAGATTGATTAATTTTCTATAACAGCAGCTCTGACAGTAGTGCAGCTGCAAATCACAGCTTCATATTAGTGCATTTATTCTAATGTAAGTGAGGATAGGAATGATCTGGTTTTAAACATTCATTAAATGTTGGCAAATTGCTGTGATTTAAGATAAATAAAACATTTGTTATAAGCATGTGCTGTTATATGAAAATAAACAGTAGCACATCATCACACCACGCTGTTGTTGATCTTTTTTGCGCTATAACAACATGACACGGAGTGTTTCACTCCTGACTTCGAAGCCATGCAGCTCTGATTATCAACGACAACATATTTCTTCATAACTGCATGTTGATAAACGCCAATCAGTCATAAATTACTAAGCACATTGAAGGCATAGCTGATTTACATCTTCACAAATCTCCATGAAGGGCAAAGAGAGTTAACTGAAAACAAATAAATGATGACTAAATGGTGAAAGCTGTCAATCTTCCAGTAATGCAGCTCAGCCACTGCAGCGCCTTCAGCTACCACTGACACACTCTTCCTCCTTCTATAGGGTACCATTACTTTTGTCCCCATTGAATTGCTGGTGTGAATTTTTGTGATTATTGACTTGTGGCGATTTCTTTTTTCGGGAGATTTATATGAAATGAATGAGTTGAAATAAATAAATAAATTAAGTGATTTAAGTGTGATGGCGTAAATGTGCATGTATATAAAATCGCAGTAAGTTATCGACAATTATACGAGGTAAAACCTGTATACATAAATGTACACACACACTCAGGGACGTAAACAAATGTTTCTCTGAACTAGCTGGATTTTCATGAACACACACACATCTTGTGTGCAGTAAATGCTTCTGTGAAAGATTTATGAATATATTAATTCATATCCTGCGTGATAAATGATGCCTGATGTGTGTTAAGATAGAAATGCTGTGATTTATCGTGTGTGTGTGTGTGTGTGTGTGTGTGTGTGTGTGTGTGTGTGTGTAAAAGCTTTGAACCGAATTCCCAAAGGCTCTCTAGTAAGCATTATAGTGCAAGAGTCATCAATTAAATTTGACCTGGGGACGATTCTCTCATTATGGAATTTCAGGAGTGAGCTGAAAACATCAAGCGTGGCCTCTGTCTGTCAGTGCCTGTGGTGGAGGCGTGGCCTCTGTCTGTCAGTGCCTGTGGTGGAGGCGTGGCCTCTGTCTG